>CM040121.1:8149923-8588397 GCA_022559845.1 Amorphophallus konjac | reverse complement strand
AGGTCGATGCATGTTTCGGTCTATTGCATTTAAGGTTTGTACTCATCACTGTTCAAGGTCAATGCATGTTTTAACCTAATGCATAGTTAAGGTCGATGCTACTTTGGGCCTCCAGCAACAGAGGTCGATGCCACTTCGGTCACATAGTAACTGAGGTCGATGCTGATTCAGACTTCCAGAAACTGAGGTCGGCGCACGGTTGGTGGGAAGCTTCAAAGGTCGATGCCACTTGTAGAAACTAAGGTCGGTGCACCTTTTGGCCCTCAAGCAAGAAGGTCGATGCCACTTGTGTAAACTGAGGTCGGTGGACCTTTTGGCCCTCAAGCAAGAAGGTCGATGCTAGTTCTACCCTCAAGCTTTCAAGGTTGATGCTACTTTCTAAAGTCAATGCACGTAGACTAGGAACAGTATTGAAGGTCGATGCACATTTTGGTTTGTGCATGTATAAGGTCAGTGCACCTAAGGCCTTAAGCAAATCAAAGGTATTTGATGAAATGCCTAAGAGAACAGTTGGCAGCAGCGGGACTTAAGTGAAGCACCGAACTTTACGTAGACACGTGACTGGGCATAAGAAGTCAAGTGAGACCAATCATTGGTACAGTAGTGATGGGCACGTGATCCAAGGCTCTATGGAAGAGGAACTTTCTCGTCCCTGCCACGTGGGCCAATGGGGCCTCACTAGGTTTTTCTGCCTCATCCATACGGAGGCTCTGCTATATATATAAAGACTGCCTCTCCTTCTACAGGGCATGAGAGCACAAGGAGGATAGCAGTAGAAAGAAGAGCCGCCAGGAGAAGCAATAGAAGAAAGAGAGAAAGAGAGCATGTGTTCGAGCAGAAGAAAGAAAAGAGAAGAAAAAGAAAGAGGAAAAGAGAGTTCAGAGAAGAAGGCCGTGAGAAGAAGGGCGATTGTGTAGCCAGTGGCGATATTGAAGATCTGTTCATATCTTGACTCATGGATCAAATCCAGAGTCATGGTGCTCCTTGGAGCTACACTCTTTTCATCCTTTCCTTTAGTCTTTTTGTTTGTTTTTTTCATTTACCTAGGCGTTTGTCCGATACCCTGTTTTGGGATCGGGGTTCCTCCTGAGGATTCAGGAGAAGGGAGACTGCGTCTCCAGTTTGTAAGTGGCAGGGTGTCACTTGTGGGTTCCTTCTGAGCGTTCAGAAGAAGGGAGACTTGGGTCTCCGGTTGTGGGTGACTGGGTGTCACTCACGAGTTCCCTCTAGGCATCAGAGGAAGAGAGGACTAGTCCTCTTGTTGTGGGCAACTAGGTGTTACTCACGGTTCCTTCTGCGGTTGCAGGAGAAGGGAGAGTTGGACTCTCCGGTCACTGCTAGTAGCAGTGGGTGCTGATCCTGTGGATTGTAGGGTTAGTGTCAAGGAATTTGTCTTCCTCACTCTCAAGTTGTCTGGCAGCGGTTGTTTGCAGACTAATTCTGCGTCTTGCTTTGGCAAGGGAATCCTCACTCATGTTTGAGTGAGGGGTGGATGTAGGCATACTGGTTTCTGGCCGAACCACCTAAAAATCTAGTGTGTCGTGGTTTGATTTGTGAGTTTCCTCCTTGTCTTCTACCTCCTCTCACAGGTTGTTTAAGATCGAAGTCTCTACACTCTGAGATTATTGGGTGTCAGATAATGTTGTTTGGCGTAAGGTTTCCTCGTCCGTTGTGAATATATTTCCCCACACCAAGTGCTTGAAAGTTGTTCTTCTTGGTAACACATTTTTCCATTTGGTGGGCAGTGTATGTTGAGCACTCGAATTGTGGTGTTTGCACAGGTTTCATTTCCAGAGAGCAAAGTTTTAATTGTGTGTTTTTGCAATATAGATCCATTCACCCCCCCTCTGGATCCATATAAGAGCACCACCGTTTCTATCAATTATTATCCGAGTGGGTTACTGGCTCAATAGATCCAACGATCTGCAGTAGTTCTTGGTGTTTCTCGGTGCTTTTTCTATTTGCCGTTTATTACATCTGGTCGATTGTTCTCGATCTACCTATGGCTCATCCTCCGATGTTTAATGGGTCTGATTTCCCTACATGGTTAGCCAGTGTGTGAATGTTTATAAATGCACTAAATCCCAACCTCTGGAGCCTTATTTCCAAAGGTCCACATAGACTGCTTAAAGGTGTGTCCAAATAGACGGATAAACATAGAATGAAAAATAATGAAAATATTAGAGCTCTCAATATTTTAAGAAAGCTGTTGATCTTAACATTTTTCCTCTTGTTGCCAATTACAGGTCTGCTAAAGATATCTTGGACAAATTGATGGCAACCCATAAGAGAAGTAAGGACATCTGCATGATGGCTGATGAGAGTAACCATAGGAGTGATCAAGATGAGTTCAAGGATGCTAAAGAGGTAAACAATCCATTCTTTAGTTTCACTTTAGATGACTGGGAAGATGCTTATGCCCAGCTACTAGAATCTCATGAAAAACTGAGACAAAAGAATAAAACCCTGAAAAAGAAGCTAAATAATCTTGAGAATCCTAATTCTGGAGGTGAAGACATCAAAAATTTGAAAATAGAAAATGAAATATTCAGAAAACAATTGATGAATCTTGATGCAATCAGTTCTGAACTTGATCATATCAAACCAAAAAATGTAAAACTTAAAAAACAATTTCAGGAATCTGAACAAAGATTAATGAATCTTGAAAATGAAAATAAATTGACCACTAAAAAGTTCGAGACTGTCAGAGCTGTTAATTTGAAGTTTCATGAAAATCTTGAAAAATATGAAACAGAAAACCAGTAAGAAATTGTTAAGGAAAACCAAAGTTTCTTAAGTAATCTATTGTTTGATGATGATAAGCTTGAGGAGGAAAACATTAAATTGAAAGAACAAATTGAAACATTGAAACATTTAAATTTCACCATATCTGATAGATTGATGTCTCTTGCAAAAGGCAAGTGTGTAATCTCTGACAGTTCAGTTTAATTGGAAAGCTGTAAAACGGAAATTACAAAACTAAAAACTGTCAATGCTTCACTGAATGAAAGACTGGTTAAGAGTGAAGAGGATAACACAAACTCTGAATTGCTCATTGTAACTCTGGAAAATGAAATTAAAGATTTAAAAAATTCCCTGTCTAAATTTGTTGAAGGTTAAGATAACCTGGATAAGTTGCTAGGAATGAAAGTAAATTCTCATAAAGAAGGGCTAGGTTTTAATCCAGTAAATAAAAAGATCTTTGGAAACAAAATTCATGCATCACCTATAGGTAGCTCAGAACAAACAAGCATCAAAACTCCATTAGTTTTTCAGTTCACATCACAGAAAAATCCAAATCTACCTACTATTCAGAAAAGTCTGAAACCTACTGAAAAAGTTAAAAGAAATGGAAATTTGCAGAACAAACCTACCAACACTCATGTTAAAAATGTACATGTTGTTCACAACACCAACACACATATTCATGCACACAAAAAGGGAACTTCATGCCATTATTGTGGTAGGCTCGGCCATTTGATGAATGACTGCAATTTGATCAAAAAGGATGATTTAAACTTTGATAGAGAACTTGTTAGGAAACATCCTTCTGCTTACAATAAGAAGATCAATTGTCATCGCTGCGGTAAGATAGGCCACATTGCATCTCATTGTTGGCATGCCCAGGGAAAATAATTTCATGCTAAGTCTGTCAAATTCCCTGCAAATAAATAAGGTGACTTTATAGTATATCAAATGGTGACATGAATAAGGACAAATTAAGTCTGTCTGGAAGCATTCACCATGCGAGAGGTGATCCTAGGATCTAAGTTCTCTGCCAGCTGGTGCCATAGGTCAAAGTGCATACAGATAAACTCAGTTAGTCATGAGCATAATTCATTGAAAATCTAATAGGACCGCATTTGCATCACATTGTCATGAATGACTGTTTGCGACCACAGGGAGTCACTTGTCGTTTTATCCCAGCGGCGGGGGTGTTCACTCGCCTTTTACGGAAGGTCGAGATAGGTTGACTAGGCACGCGGGGATTCCGGGGGTATTGAGAAGAAGGTAGAGAGAACGATAGGAACGTACTGGAAGGGATGGCGTATGGTTCATCATTTGGGAGACTGGGACAGGGATGGCTGGGTGGAATGTGGGCGTGCCAGTCGATTTCTCGACAATCACCCATGGAACCAAGGATTGATCGGGGAAGCGTCGCCAGGACATGGCACGTGGCTCAAGAGATCGGGCAACACATGGATAGAAGGGGTTCCACGGGTGCGAGTGCACAGGCGATTATGGGGATTCGTGTACTGGACGTCTTTCCCCACCGGTCGCAAGCAACCGGTGTTTATTTTACATCGGATGGAATCCGAATACCTTTGTTTCTTCTGCCAAAGAGAGAGTCAGGGACCTTGGTAGCCGCGACGTCGGGAGGGTTTAGTCCATGCAACAGCAATACAATAGGGATAACTGGGGGCGGAGAGACTGGTTCTGACGAGGAGGGGGATCCGCTCCCTGACTAGATTACATGACTTATATACCTTGAGAACCCAATTATAATTGCTTGCAAGCCACGGGACAATTCCGTCATTTATGACGGTCCCCGAGTCATTGCATTATTGTGCGGGTATTTCCGCATGTGTATATAGTGTCCGTCAGAGGACCTGTGACTCAGCAGGATGGCGCCCGAGGGGCGTCACAATGTATTCCCGATGTGAGACAGTGTTGAGGTCGGGGCAGTAGGGGTGCCGTAGGCACCATTGTGCGGGGGAAGTTGAGTGGTCAGGTGCCGGGGGCCCCGATGTGACTGGGGTAGCTGGCAGTCGGGTGCCGAGGGCACCGTTGTGACTGGAGTTGTTGGCAGTCGGGTGCCGAGGTCACCGTTGTGACTAGAGTTGTTGGCAGTTGGGTTCCGGGGGCACCGTTGTGACTGGAGTTGTTGAGTGATGGGGTGCTGCGGGCCCCGATGTGACTGGAGTAGTTGGCAGTCGGGTGCCAAGGGCACCGTTGTGACTGAAGTTGTCGGCAGTCGGGTGTCGGGGGTACCGTTGTGACTGGAGTTGTTGGTAGTCGGGTGCCGGGGGCACCATTATGACTGGAGTTGTTGAGTGATCGGGTGTCGCGGGCCCCGATGTAACAGGAGTAGTTGGCAGTCGGGTGCCGGGGGCACCGTTATGGGTGGAGTTGTTGAGTGATCGGGTGCCATGGACCCCGATGTGACTGGAGTAGTTGGCAGTCGAGTGCCGGGGGCACCGTTATGACTGGAGTTGTTGAGTGAAGGGGTGCCGCGGGCCCCGATGTGACTGGAGTAGTTCGCAGTCGGGTGCCGGGGCATCGTTGTGACTGGAGGAGGCGGGCGCAGGGAGACCTCGATGGTCGTGCTCAGGACCTGATGTGACTGGCAGTCGAGTGCCGGAGGCACCGTTGTGACTGAAGGAGGCAGGCGTCGGGAGACCTCGATGGTCGTGCTCCAGGCCCGGTGTGATTGGCAGTGGCCTGACACTTCATCTTGTGCCAGGACTTGTAAATTGTGCCCATTGTTCGGGTAACGGCACTGAGGGCACGCTCATCAAGATGATGCCAAGGTGGCACACGATCATCGAGGCGAGGCCGAACAGGGTGCTTTTGTCTAGCGGCATCAAGGTCGTGCATGACTATCGAGGCAGGACTCGGGCAGAGTGCTTTCACTAAGCAAGATCTGGGGTCGTGCATGATTATCGAGATGACATATCACAATAGGGGACCGGAGGTGAGTGTTTAGGCTAGATGCCGTATGAGGGATGCTCATGCGGCATGCCCTCGGCCTGAGCCTAGAAAACACACACACAAATCTCCCGGAGACAGGTGTTTGGGCTAGACACCGTATGAGGGATGCACATGCGGCATGCCATCGGCATGAGCCTAGCAAACATACACAATTCTCCCTAGCGCGCCCTTGTAGTCTGGGGTTGAGCTCCTTGCATTGATGCTTGATGCATTCGGTGCTTCATCTCTGCCATTTGGGCTCCCAAAGGGGGGGCTTTTATAGTGGAAGGTGAAGGGTCACAGGGGGTTTACGCGGACGAGCTAAGGGGGGTGAGCTGGTCCACGTAAACCCAAGTGAATAGTGTCACTGGGAGTTACACGGGTTGAGAGAGGGGGAAGGGGTTTACGCGGACCAGCTAGGGGGCCTGAGCTGGTCCGCGTAAACCCCCCCCCCCCCCTTGGATGGGGGTTTACACGGACCAGCCAGGGGGCCCTGGCTGGTCCGCCTAAACCCCTCCCCAAGGGGGTTTAGGCGGGTTCGCTCCAGTCTTTTCTTTCTTTTTTTGAAAAATTAATTTTTTTAATTGAATGGGGGTTTACGCGGACCAGCCAGGGGGGTGAGATGGTCCGCGTAAGCCCTCCCCCCATGGGGGTTTAGGCGGGTTTGACCACGGGTCTGACTGGGGGTTTGACTGGGGATTGACTGAGGGTTTGTCTAAGGGTTGACTGAGGGTTCGACTGAGGGTTGAGTGAGGGTCTGACTGGGGGTGACTGAGAGTTGGCTGGGGGTTTGACTAAGGGTTGATTGAGGGTTGATTGAGGGTTTGACTGGGGGTTGACTGAGGGTTGATTGAGAGTTGACTGGGGGGTTTGACCGAGGGTTGACTAATGGTTCGATTGGGGGTTGAGTAAGGGTTTGATTGAGGGTTTGACTGGGAGTTGACTGAGGGTTTGACTGAGGGTTGACTGAGGGTTTGACTGGGGGTGGACTGAGGGTTTGACTGGGGATTTGACTAAGGGTTTGACTAAGGGTTTGACTGAGGCTTTGACTGGGGGGTTGACTGAGGGTTGACTAAGATTGGACTGAGGGTTCGACTGAGGGTTTGACTAAAAATTTGACCAGCTATAAACAGGTCGATCTATGTGGGAGGCCGCACGATGGTGGTGCTTGATGTGGAGGGTTGCTGGGAGTCCCGAGTTGGGCTCTGGCTTGTTGTAGAGTGGCTGGATCATACGCACCCACCAGGTGCTCGGGGAAGTTCCCGACACGAGTGTGCGGGCCGTGTAAGGGTGATGTGAGCTCCTGAAGCTTGTAGTTGGCCTTGACGGGTCTTTCTTTGACTTCAGAGGACTGGAGGGAGGCGACTCGAGGGTAGACCCCGGCCTCATTGCTGGGCGCCACGTGACGTGGCTTGTAGTCAGGGTGCCCCCAGGTCGGCTCGGGTAGCTACGTTGAATGCGGGTAAACCCGCAAACTGAGTGATCGGGGGTGGGCCCGATCGATTACTGATGTTGCCACGGGTCACGGCTAGCAGGTTAGGGCCCTTGGTTGGGCCCGGTAATTGGGGCATCGACATGATGATGCCGTTTGTCTGGTGGTCAGGTTAACCCTCGCTCCTCGGTGAAGAGTCGCCTGATGCGACAGGCTGTTCTTAGTCCCGAGTTAACCCGGTTGTTGGAGCGTCGGCGGTATAATGCCGTATGCAGGGTGTCCGAGGGTGATCCCCAAATCTTCACAGAGTGCCGTAAGGTACGGAAGGTTATCCTGACTCCCGAAACTAACCCGGTTGTCGGGAAACTGGCTGGCATAGTGCCGTTTGCTTGGGGCCTATCTCTAGTTGTTATGTTCCGCCGCTTGACCCGGTGACACGTCTTGATTTCCGAGCACAACTTGACTAGTAGAGCAACTTTGGCAATGTGCCATTTTGCTCTATTTAGAGAGTATTTCCCTATACTTAATCCTTGATTAATTTGAGAAAATAAGCCGGTGCGAACAAATGCCCCCCACAAGGCGTGCGTCGGAGGCGAAGACGATGGCGTGTGGCCCGTGCGCCTTTCAGGCTTGATTTCTCCCGGCCGTATTGGCGTGGTGGGAGTTATTTGTTCTGGGGATTGACACTCCCACTGTGATCTTCCATGCAATGGTGGTATGTTTGCAGAAGACCGTTGTAGAGCTAGATTTCAGAGGTATCTAAGTGGTTGGATACACGAGTGGTGCTTGAAGTTATAGCCCGCTATCCGCGACTTGGGAATTCTATTCCCATTTGTCTCATGTGTCGGGCTTGTAGCAGAGGTGTGCAGGGCCCGCATCACGGGATTAATCAGGTCTGGACGCCGAACTCTCCATACAGGTGGTTGCCTCGGAGGTTGATGGTGTGACTGGGCTGGACGCCAATGTCGATTTCGAAGAGAGGCCAGGGGAGCCTAGTGTAACAATGCTTCTGGCTTTGTTGCCTATGTCTGGGGCCTACCTTGCGCAGCGGGCTTTGTTGGTTTTCTGAGGAGAGGTGGCTCAGTGGAAAGGACCCTCCCCCATTAGAAATCTGGACAGGGGGAGGCCAGGATTGTGGAGTCCATCGCGCCTCGTAGGGTGGCTGGCGAGTCGTGGGAGACCCCTTGTGGCTCCCCATTCATTATCTGAGATTGCACTGGCGGGAGTCATGTCTTGCCTTCGGAGGTGGACTTGTAGACTGAGATTTGTGTTTTCTCAGGTTTTCCACCTTATCTGAGTCGAGGAGTGCCCTGAGTATTTTTCACTTCTGGGCATGTTCTCTTGTGAGCGTGACTGTAGCTGACGATGCTGTGTAAGGGGGTTAGAGACTTCCCTGTCTTGGGAATTGGAGGGCCACCCATCCCTCGGCCCCTAGGATTGCTGGATGGCGACAAGATGACCGCTGCTCTGGCCAGGGCTTTGTGGCAAAGCCTATGGTCGATTGTTAGCAGCCTACCACTGCTGTGGTGGTTGATTCTTCTTGTGGGATGCTGGTATCATTTGTTGACCGCCCATGGGGGCACATTTGCCAAGCTTGGCGCCCACCATCCTATGGGACGGGCTGGTCACAGCTTTGAAGCATTGTAGCAGGAGTTGTGTTGCCGGGCTCTTGCAACTCGTTAAGTTGTGGTGCTGGAGGCCACTTTGTCGTGGCTGGATGTGACTGGGATTATAGCTGGTGGGTTAGGGGTTATAGGGGAAATTGGGATCATAATGGGGCTTCGAAGTTGAGAGATTCCAGCTCCTGCCACGGCCGCCATTGCACTGCCAAAGTGGTAGGGGCCGACTGGTTGGCTAGTGGTGTTAGGGAATCAGGAAAGGCCAGAGTAACAGGGGGATGGATGGCGTTAACCGAGAAGTGGGCAGCCGCGGAGCAGCCACGGGGACCACACCCAAGAAGTAGGGTGATCCGACAACTGGGGCGAAGCTACCGAAGACAATCGGTGTCGTGGGTGTGTTGGTATGATGTTGCTGGAGGCAAGATTCGGCGAGACATGTTGACTTGGTGTTGCTGGGGGTTGGCCTTGACAAGGGCCATGGACCTGGTGTTGTTGAGGGCCTGTGTCAGGGAAGCATGTCGGCCTAGGGTTGCTGTAGACCCACCTCAGTGAGGCATTTTGGTCGGGAGTTGTTGAAGACCTGCCTGGGCGAGGCATCTGGGTCTGAAGTCATTGGAGACCTGCTTCGGTGAGGCGTCTTGGTCTGGAGTTGCTAGAGACCTGCCTAGGTGAGGCGTCTTGGTCTGAGGTTGCTAGAGACCTGCCTCGATGAGGCATCTTGGTCTGGTTGGTGGAGACCTGCCTTGGCGAGGGGTCTTGGTCTGAGGTTGCTGGAGACCTGCCTCGGTGAGACATCTTGGTCTGAGGTTGCTGGAGACCTGTCTCGGCGAGATGTCTTGGTCTGAGGTTGCTGGAGACCTACCTCGGCGAGGCGTCTTGGTCTAGAGTTGCTGGAGACCTGCCTCGGCGAGGCGTCTTGGTCTGAAGTTGTTGGAGACCTTCCTCGACGAGGCGTCTTGGCCTAGAGTTGCTGGAGACCTACCTCGGCGAGGCATGTTGGCCTAGAGTTGTTGGAGACCTGCTTCGGCAAGGCGTCTTGGTATGGAGTTGCTGGATTTGCCCCCAGAGAGGGGTGTTGACTTGGAATAGTATTCGACCGATCCTCGCGGGGTATGGCCAAATGTTGATGCTACTGGCTAACCGTGATGGTGAAATAGCCGAAGTCGAGGTCGTCCGACCCTTTAGAAAGTACAATGACCACAAAATGATGTTAGACACATAATCATCATAGCGTGGTGGATAGTACCTATTAGTGTGCTGGTTGACCACCGAGGTGTATTGACTAGGAAGTCCACTCGGCTGATTGCTGAGGTAAATTGACTGGGAGCCTTGATCTGCTGGTTGTTGAGGTATGTTGACTGGGATCCCCGATCGGCTAGCCATTGGCGTGTTGCTGAAGGGATTGTTGCTGGCCGACCATTGAGGAGTAATTATCGGAGTGTGTGATAGACCGACCCTCGGGGGTGCGTTGGTCTAGGGTTGCTGTAGACTGGCCTTCGAGGCGTGCTAGTCTATAAGGTGTCTGGATTTGTTCATGTGGTTGTTGTTGTAGATCCGCCTGGCTAAGGCATGTTGGTCTATTGCTGGGAAATGGAGGTTAGAGACTGGAAGGCAAGGATTGAATATTGGGACCAAAGATCGTGACTCAGATACTAGAAACTGAGTACTAGGGCTAGAAACTGGGAACTGGAGGCTAGAAGCTAAGTGTTGGTACTGAAAATCGAGATTTGGAGGCTAGATACAAGGACTGGAGACTGGGTATTGAGACTGAGAGGTGGAAACTGGAGGCTGGGTACTGGATGTTGGAATGGGAGATTGGAAACTGGGACTGGAAACAAGAAATTAAGAACTAGATATTGGGACTGGAGACCGAGACTGGAGACTGGAATCTGGCTACTGGGTGCTGGGATGGAAGGCTGGGACTGGGAACTGGATGTTGGATATGGCGACTGGTCATTAGATACTGGGTGCTGGGACTGGAGGCCTGCCCTTATGAGGCGTGCTAGCCCATTGCGGGAAACTGGAATTGGAAATGGGAAGTGGGAAATTAGATGATGGGAATTGGGCATTGGAATCGGAGGCTGGAGCTAGAAGCCAGAAGCGGAGGACTAGTACTGGATACTGGGAATTGGGGTACTTGAACTAGATGTTGAAGGTTGGGTACTGGAACTAGGCACTAGAAACTGGATACTGGAAGTTGAATTTTACAGCTGGGTGTGAGCGACGTCACGCGGTTCGGGGAAGAGCGGAGAGGACGCGGAGCGCGCGCGGTCTCCTCTTTTCTTTCTTTTGGGTGTTTGTTGCTGCAACACAGAAATAAGAGAAGAGAGAGAAGGGGCCACCACGGGAGATTGCTCCGGCGGGGCGAGCGGGACAAGTGTGATATAGCAAAATATGGGGTTTAAACGGCCATAGCGGGAAGTGACTCGCCGCGGCCTCGGGGGGACGGGAATGGTGCAAAAATTAAATAACAAGAATTGAAACGGCCATTGGGGAAGTGACTCGCCGCGGCCTCGAGAATATGAGCAGATAATAAGATGACAGAATATGAAGAGATACAAAGAGCGGGAATTTAAACGGCCATTGGGGAAGTGACTCGCCGCGGCCTCGATGATAAGAGCAGAATATAACAGAATATAAGAGAATATAAGAACAGAAATTTAAACGGCCATTGGGGATGTGACTCGCCGCGGCCTCGATGATATAGCAGAATATATCAAAACATAAAGAGATTATAGAATAGGAAATTTAAACGGCCATTGGGGAAGTGACTCGCCGCGGCCTCGATGATATGAGCAGAATATAACAGAATATAAAGAGAATGTAAGAACGGAAATTTAAACGGCCATTGGGG
Source organism: Amorphophallus konjac (assembly GCA_022559845.1). Taxonomy (NCBI): domain Eukaryota; kingdom Viridiplantae; phylum Streptophyta; class Magnoliopsida; order Alismatales; family Araceae; genus Amorphophallus; species Amorphophallus konjac. Next base: position 8,576,801 of record CM040121.1, on the reverse strand, counting down.
ATGTGACTCGCCGCGGCCTCGATGACAAGATGTGATCGCCAGGGGCCAAAAGACCCCAAAATAAGAAGGTGATCGCGCCTACCTCAAGAGCGGGAGATGGCGGGTTGCTTCTTCCTCTCCTTCCGGCCGGCCGACGGAGAGGGCTTTCCTCGGGTACCCTTGCAAAACAACGACAAATAAATGACAAGTGGATTAGAAAGATGGAGGTGTAGTATTCAAATCCTTGCGGTAAAAATAACGAAATGATGGCAAGACACACACCTGGTTGGTGTTATCTTTTAAACCCCTCTCGGACTCGAGTAGGAGGAAAATGAGATGATGGATGCAAGAAGTATAAGAGAAGAGGCGCCCTTGTAAAGGGGGATAGAGGATGCAATATGATGAATGTAAAGAACTATGGAGAAAAAGGGGAAGAAAAGGCTTATTGGATGAGCCGAGGGTGAAATCCGGCGGAGCTCCGGCAGCGTGGGGACGACGGGGAAGCGCGGTGGATGAAGACGGCCTTCCTCTCGCGAGCGTGAACACCCGAGAAGCCGGCAGAACCTCCACCTACAAAAGAACCCACGGGTTAGAAAATGACTCCGTAGCCTCTGGGCTTCGGCAGCCTATCGGATCACTTCTAAGCTCCTCCAGAACTGAGGGGGTGGGCCTCTATTTATAGGGCTCCGGAGGGTGGAGGCGTCCAGGACCCTGGACACCTCCATCAGGGTCGAAATAATATTTTATTCTATTTTTATTGATTTTTTTGGAATACTTTTGTGAGGGCGTCCAAGGTCCCAGACGCCTCTAACATCTCCACCGAAAACGATTCAGAAATGGGCGCGTCCAGCTGACCGGACGTCTCTATAATTTGGCCTTTTTCACACACGACAAACCGTCGTTCGATGGGCGGCGCCCGTGAGGGAATTGATGGAGGCGTCCAGGGGCCTGGACGCCTCCAAAAATATATTATTTTATCGTTTGTTTGTCTTTTTATGATAGGGCTGGCATTTTTGATTTTTTAATTTATTTTTATGGAGGCGTCCAGGGGCCTGGACGCCTCCATTAATATATATTATTATTATTTTTTGTTTTATTTTATGCCAACTGGCATTTTACAAACATATATATATTTTTGTTTTTTATGGAGGCGTCCAGGGGACTGGACGCCTCCATTAAAATATATATATTTTTATATTTTATTTGTTTTGGGCCCTGAGAAAAATAATAAAAAGAGTAAAAAGATGGGGGCGTCCAGGGGCCTGGACGCCCCCATTAAGACCCACCCGGGTCCTCGGATCAGGCGTCGGCGGTCGCCCGGTAGACCCCCTCTTGATTCCGGAACCTCCTGATGCGTCCGACTGGTGTTGATGCCGTCCGAATGCCGTGACGAGACGATTCTGGATGCCGAAAAGGGCGGAAGAAGACTCAAGAAAAGGAAGCACTCAAGTGATTCAAACGCGTAAGCCGTCGCGGGGCGTTGTATAGTAATATGAGACTTTCTCAGGAGACGTCAGGAATGGCGTGTCTACAGCTGCCCCGCCTTGGCGTCTGCTTTGCAAGGGAGCGATACGTAGTGGAATGGTATCGAAGTGGAGTGAAATGGAGTGGGAGCGGACTGATAAGTCGATGCCAAGGTGTGATGAGACACGCTTTTGACGTTACTGTTTGGAATCTTTCCTGGAGTTTCAATGAGGCGACCTTGAAGAAGGTCTTTCAAATATTGACGATTGCTTGGACGGAGATCAAATAAGGGAGGGTGAGATGTGCGCTTAGGCACGAAACAAAAGGGACCAACTTCTCGGTGTGGAAGTACCTGGGTCATAAACCGGAGGTTTCACCTTTGGGGAGCGGTTACCAGCCAATGTGGAAGTGCTGCGGCCAAGGTGGGTCAAAAAAGGTAAAGGAATATCTGAGGGTCTGTCCAAACAAGGGTCTCCTTTGGAAGAGCAGCGTCGGGGCCGTCTCAAGGAAACTCGGTATTTCATTCGGAGTGGAATATCTCATATTTGTGGGAATTGAAGCACAACGGCTTTCACAATCGAATCACTTGAATGATCTTCCGCAATAAATCAAAGTCCTATATGAATGCATGCTGGGTTTAAAGAAAAATTTAAGACAAACTAAAATAGAAAATAGCCAAGGATAATATTGTCAACTTGTGAAGAACGGGTCAGGATACCGACCCGGTGAGCTGATACTGGGCTGGGGCCCGTTTATCCGCGCACCAACTCACTGAATGGAACCGTCGTCCCCATGCTACCACAAGTTAACGGCCTATCCGTACAACCCAAACTCTTCCGGGATCATCACCGTTTTTGTTGAAGGGGAACTCAGATCCCAGATTCGTTCGGGCCGCAAGGTCCTTGACATGTTCTAGTAGCGTAAGTATCATATACTACGATGCATGACAAGGTGGGACCAACCAATGAAAGGTGGGACAGGAGATAGGACAAAGACGTCCGTTAGTAAAACCTGCACAGACTAGCAAAGGTTAGCAACATCAGAAAGTAGCAGAATCACAACAGAATCGCACCACAATGGAAAGAAGATCTAGCCAAAATCCTGACGTTGACAGCTGATGTGACATGTTCGTCCTGTAGCACCCTACCCTTCCTATAAGAACTCCCCTTAGGCTAGTTCATTCAAATGCACCAAGGTGGGTTTTGGAAGCTCAGGAGAGGAAGGAGAGGAGAATCTAGAGATTCAGGATGGAAGGAGAGTCTTCCCGCGTTATGAAGAGGAGCAGGCCTAGCAGCGAGATTAGGCGACTCTCCGACCTCGAGGGTCATCTGAGTGGGACGATCATGTCGCATATGGTAAGCTGACTCTTTTCAAATTTCTGCACGTGAACCTTCTTCTTACTTCCTTCATTTCTTCTTTCTTTCCTCTCCAGCCATATCCACTCTTCCCAGGCCCGAGGAAGTTTTCCAAACTGCCATGGCTTTCAAAGCTAACTTCCAATATCTCCATTGGCATGAGGGCCATACTCTCGAAGTGGCATCTGCAGGGGCTCCTTATTCACGCCAAGCATTACGAGAAGATTCGTATGGACTGGGCGGCTATGGGCGCACTAGTGGAGATCTGGCATCCCAGACCCACACTTTTATCTTCCCGACCTTCGAGGTGACCATCCTCCTCGAGGAGGTGGAACTTCTGCTCGGATTGAAGAAATTCAAGAGTGACGGGAAGGTGAAGGCTATGCGGATGCTGACACGGGGGACTTCTGAAAGTGTCCTTGGAAGCTTCATGCCGCCCGACGCAGCCAGAAAGGTCCGTACTCAAAAGGGATCGATCTCCAAAAGCTTGCGGAGTGGGTCATGGACGCCCTGAGAGGGTCACCAGACGATGACTATTTGGAGGGAATCATGAAGGGGTTCACTATCTGTCTGGCGGGTGCTCTCTTGTTCCCTTATACCGACAACATAGTGGAGGAAGACCAACTGAGTGCTATCTGCGGGATCTGGCGTGGAAAGAGGGTGGGACCCGCCGTCCTTGCCTATCTTTACAGCGGCCTTACTGCCTCGAGCATGGGTAAGCCTCCTTTTGGTTGCGCACTTGTCTTGAATTGCTGGCTGGATTTGCATTTCAAATTCGACCACCGCGAGGGAATGCCAACGCTTCGAAGCTCTTCCAACAAAGCCCGCTTCACCACATAGCCGACGTGTTAGGCTTTGGTGGTACTGTAGTGAACCGCGTTCCGTGGCTGAAGAAACGTGAAGACTGGCGGTCTCACTTCCGCACCGTGACACAAGGCTTCTTTACTTGCGCACCGGCATGTTTGCTTTCGCTAGATCTCCTCATGAGGTCTTCCCCCGAAGTTGATCTTCAACTGATCGGCGCGACCGAGTTCGTCCTTTATACGCGCATCGGTGCTGCCTCCAGATTGGCATCCCACGCCATTCGTTCCCGCCACCGACTGGCATCGTTCCTTTGAAGAAAGGGAGTTGGGCACTGAAGCGGACGCGAAGGAAGCGAAGGCCATTAAAGCTCCCTGGAAGACAAGTGTTGCGGGAAAGGCCTTAGCGCACGTGGTGGAGGAATGCGAGCCGTGGAGGGCTTATGTAACCGAACTGGGGAAGTTAAGGCCTAAGCGCCTAAGCCCCTGATGTAGTTCACTCTGCTTTCTGATGGAATAAAATCTGGCATGGATGTTTTGGACCAGTTCCCTTAATTATTATTATCTTTTTTTGTGGTTTTTCTTTTTCTTTGTGTTTTTTCTTTTGTTTGGATTATATACATACTCTTATCTTTTTTTTCTTTTATTATATTTTTTTGAAATTTTTATTATGGGGGCGTCCAGGGGCCTGGACGCCCCTAATTTTTTATTTATAATTTTTTAAGTCTTTTTGTTTTGGGGGCGTCCAAGGTCCTGGACGCCCCTAATTTTTATTTTTTTATTTTTTTTGGTCTTTTGTTTTGGGGGTGTCCAGGCGCCTGGACGCCCCTACGTTTTTGAATTTGAAAAAAATAAAAAAAAGGTGGGGGCGTCCAGGCGTCTGGACGCCCCAATAAAAGGTCATTCTATATATCGGGGGGGCTCCCCCTGTTCACTTATACTGTTCATTCTGACTGTCCAGCCACTCCAAACGACCCATTCTTAGTCCCAATGGAGCGAGGAGGATCGAGTCAGGGTCCAGAGAAGCGGAAACGACTGGCTCGTCGTGCGAGGAGGTTGAGGGATGATGCCGAGGAGGCCGCAGCAGAGGAGGTTGCTGCGGGGGAGGAGATGGAGGTGTCTCTCCTGGCCGCGGAGGCCGCTGCGGATGCTGGTGACGCGGGAGAGGACGATCACGACCCGGTAAGTACCTCGGAATTCTAACTTTGTGGTTCAATAGGCTAAAACGGGTGTGCGAGAGGCTGTGAGAGAAAGGCGGGTAGTGAGAGAAGGAGGCGTCCAGAGGCCTGGACGCCTCCACGTTTTCTTTTTATTTTTGGTTATTTATTTATTTACGGAAAGTAATAGAAATATAATAAAAATAAGGAGGCGTCCTAGCTCCAGGACGCCTCCATTATAATATATATATTTTAATATATTTTTCTTGTTTTGGCTTTGTTTTTCTTTTTTCTAAAAAAACAAAATAAAGGAAAAAAAGAGGAGGCGTCCAGGGGCCTGGACGCCTCCACAAGAAAATATAAATATTTTAAAAATATAAAAAATAAATAAAAGAATAAGTAGTATATATACAGTGTTATTGTTTTATGACTGTTCATGATGCTGATGTGTTCTTTGTTGGTTTTGTGGTTTGTAGGGCGTGATGAAGGGCCGGATCAGCTGGTCCTTGGTGGTGGCAGCATACCGTGGGCTGCCGGATTTCCAGAGGGCGCGTGTGGACGCCATGGGCTTTGGAGCTTTCCTTAGGATCGAGCCCTTCCGGCTCGACCTTCCTCTTATCCAGGCACTGAGGGAGCGGTGGCACGCACCGAGCCGGGCGTTTCTGATGCCCTGGGGGCACATGGTGCCGACGCTGGAGGACGTGGCTCGGATCACCGGGCTACGAGTTGACGGAGAGGCAGTCAGCGGGGTCACCTACCCCGACTACCGAGAGAGTGCCCTGGACCTGCTGTGGTTAGAGACGAGCGTGACTGATAGAGACAGCAGGGTAGTCGGCCGAGTGGAGATCATGGAGGCGCTCGGATTCGTCGACCCGCGCCAGCGGGTTAGCGAGACTGGAGCGGAGTTCTTGGCTCGACTGGAGGGGGATGCTCGTGCAGCTTTCACCCAGGATCCGAGCGAGAGGGAGCTGGTGGATCTAGACCTTCGGAGGTTTCTTTTCTTCTTCCTGGGCCGCCTTCTGCTGGGGACGAAGGGGATGGCATCCACTGCCGTTTCCTCGGGATCTTGGCGGATCTGGACAGAGTGGGGCACTATGCGTGGGGGGCGGCTCTGCTTGCCCATTTGATTGCTGATCTCTCCTAGACTTCGGAGAAGGAGACGACAGTCAGTGGCTTCGCACCTTTCCTCCAGGTAAACATTTTATTTATGCATTCCCACAGTTAAATATGCAAGTATTGTACTAATGATGTATGATGGATGCAGGTGTGGAGCTATTACTATTTCCCGATGGGGAGGGCTAGGCATGGGAACAGGAGGGCCGTGCCTCTGGCGCGGCGGTGGAGGCCGGTCGTGGTTGCAACACCCCACGGCTACCAGCTGGCGTCGCTTCGTCGGGAGCTGAGCGAGTATCCCGAGGCCATGGTAAGATGCGTATGATTTTTTTTGTGTTTATGCATGAGACTGAATGGTAACTAACATAATGTATGTATGGTGATGCAGGTGGTGTGGAGGCCCTACCTGGGCATGGGCGATGCTGGCCAGCCCTGGGTTGTAGCGGGTCTTCCTCGCTTCAGGTGGGATGTGTGGGTCCATTGCCTGAACGAGATTGAGCCGCTGCGGCTTAGACTGGTTATGAGGACGTTGGGGCTGGCCCAGGAGTGGGTTGATGTAGATGAGCCGGCCCGCATCGGGCGGAAGACCAAGGGGAAGGCGAAGATTGTGGACTGGAGTACGCGCTTCCAGGCACAGTACCAGGACTGGCAGCAGGGCGGGGTCCCAGTGGTGTCCCATGTACAGGACAGTACTGATTACCTGAGACGATACCGGGCTACGTACGGGGACCGCCTCTCCTCGGTGGTATGGCAGGGGTAAGTGAAATGAAAATGCTTCACCCTTCTATATGTATATGCATGTGGCACTACTTATGTGCAATGCAGGATGCTCGTGACAACATGATCGCCGACCTGCGGGCCCAGTTGGCGGACGCCAGGCGGCAGTTGTGGCCATCCGACAGGAGTTGGAGATCCTGGTGAGTCTATGCAATGCATTTTTTTGTGACCTGGATTTTTCATGCTTAGCCTTTGACTGACGTTTGTCCCGTGTTTCAGCGGGCCCACCAGACAGCGGCAGCCGGGATGGCTGGTGGAGCGGGTTCCAGTTCGCGGGGCCCTCCTCCGGAGGTTTCTGCCCTCCAGGAGCAGCTGGCGCACGCGGTGGCTCGGGCTGAGGAGGCCGAGCGTGACCGCGAGGCTCGAGTGAGTGTTTGCTTGGCCCCGACCCTTTTCTAGCTGCTTTCCTTCTATCACTGTTCTCTTACGGTGCATGCGTGCTTTGACAGGTGGCCGAGATTCGGGAGGCCCTGGCCCGTGCTGTTCGTGCTGAGCAGGAGCGCGATGCCTGGGTGGCAGAGCGCGATGCCTGGGTGGCAGAGCGTGACACCCGGATTGCGGAGCTGGAGGAGGAGCGTCGACGGGAGGCTGAGGAGCTCCCTCGTGACGTGCTGGATCTGCGGATCGCCCTCGAGCTGTCGAGGAGAGAGGCGATGAGGGAGAGAGAGGAGAGGGAGAGGGATAGGGAGAACGTGGAGAGAGAGAGGGAGAGCGTGGAGAGAGAGAGGTGTTGGATACGGACTGAATAGATCTAGAGGGGGGGTGAATAGATCTTTCCCCCTTTTTGATAATTTACTGACTATCGACCAGATGAGCTACTGGTAATTAATGAATCATAGAACTAATGCGGATAGTAAAGATGCAAGCATACGTATAGGAAATCAAACACACACAAGCACACCACAAGAAAGGATTTTTAAGGTGGTTCAGTCTCTTCCTGAGACTTACATCCACCCCTTGCTTAACTCAAGCAAGGCTTCACTATGAGAATCTCTGATCTCAACCAAAACACAGCTGACACACAGCTTGTACCTGCTGACACACAGCTTGACTCTGCTGCCTCACAGCTTGACAATAATTGTAATCAGAAATGAAAAGATGATAAGAACAGGTGATGAAAGACAGGACTGAATATTGGCGTATGTAGAAGAATAGGTGTTCAGCCTGGGACTTGATCACGCTTATGAAGAAGCCTAGACTCCCTGTTGATCTTCCAGTCAGTTGCCTTCGATTGTTCTGCTGCTGGAGATCGCACAGTCTTGAGCTAAGTCTTCCTTCTGCAGCAACGAGATCGCCTTTAACCTTTCTGCAGATTTTTGATTGATGGAGAGCTCCTTCTTCCTCTTCTGTGTATATCTTCCTTGGCTTCTATTCGTGCTCTCTCTCTGCTCCCTTGTTCGTGATGTCTATTGCCTTATATTCTTCATACAGCTCTTTTTATTTTCAAGAATAAGTTCTTCCCGCTCAATTTTCAGATCGAGCGCCAATCTGCTAGAAAACAGGGATCGGTTTAAATCCAATCGTTAGAACGAGTTTGACCACTTCTAAGCAAGATTGTTTCCTTGATTCCCGTGCGGAATCTTATCTCCTGAGCAGCCCAACAACCTGCAACAACCATCTGCAGGTTTTAAGGAACCAAAACAGAATTCGGTTAGAGTTCGGTTTTGGACGATATATAAACCCGTGGTCGACCATGACCCTGTCGCTGGTCGACAATGGGCAGTCCCCAGACGGCCGTTTCATTCTGGCTGACACTCGCGTCCTCCGTGGTCGACCACAGCCTAGTCGCTGGTCGACAATGGGCAAGTTCCAGATTGCCGTCAGTTCTGTCTGACGCCCTGTCTGTTCTGTGGTCGACCAGGAGTGGGTCTTTGGTCGACAGCCAAGGCACAACAGAAGACGGATGACTTTAGGTGTTTCTGGCTAGGTTCGTTGGTCGACCACAACCACTTCCCTGGTCGACAAGCGGCCTTTGACACTTCTTCTGACCTGAAATTACTTAACTTATCAGAAGTAATTTGAACTACCAGATTTATATTGAGTTAATCAAACATTATTTGTCATCATCAAATAGTCATGAGTCCATTACTTTGAAGGAACAATCAAACCACTTGTATTTGTTATGAAACAAGATAGAACTTGATTAATCAAACATATCCTATTGTCATCATCAAAACCAAGGGATGCACAACATTCTCCCCCTTTTTGATGATGACAACCATGAGTCATTGTGTCAAAACATGCAATTATGATATTGCATGCAAGGCTATCATAGCACAGATTTCATTCAGTCAATTCGTTTGATGTGTCTTTCAAAAACAATAGCACTAATTACATGAGAGACTAAAAAAAATAAAGACACTGAGGACACGTAGACAAAGTAAACTTGACAATCTAGACTCACATCTAGACACACAACTAGACACACAATGACACATAAAGTCCTATCTCCCCCTTTGTCAACAGCAAAAAGAAGATCATTTGAACAATCCCTCTGAGGAGGATGAGGAGGTCTCTGGCTTCACGTTCTCTGCCATGCGATCCAGCTTGTCAACAATGTGGGCATAGGAGAGCCTGAGCTTCTGGATCTCTGAGATAGTATCCTTGTGATACTTCTCATTCTGTTGGGTTGTGATCTCGATACGGATTCCCATCTGATCGAAACTTCACCGAGGGTCCTTACTAGTCTGTTGAACCGAGAACTAGCCTGGTCAGAGTGTTCCTTCTGCTTGATGAACCTGGCCTCCATCTGTTGTTCCAGCCGTTGGACTTTCTGCTCCAAGCGTCCAGTGGCAGCATTGACATTCTCTTGAAATGATTGGAGTTGGGTGGTGAGAGAAGATAACTGAGATGCCATCTGGAGGAGCACGCCATGAGATTCAGGGTGGGAGATAAATGCTGGTGGTGGAGCAGAAGTAGAGGGAGTGGAGGTAGGTGGTACTGGTGTGGGTTGAGCAGAATGTGATGGAGCTTGGGTAGTTTGAGCAGATGGGGATTGAGCTGGAGGGGCAGCAGTGCCTGGCTGCCAGAGCACTAGTGAAAGGGACGATGGTGGATGGGCAGTGAACCATCGCGATGCAAAGAACGAGCGGTCACGATTAATCAGCATAACTCATATTTTGGGAAATTATTGAAGTGTACCCCCTTTCTTTAATAAGACAATTAAGTAACCTTTCCTCCCTTTCTCAAAGACCACCTTGTGACAAATTCGAGTGGGTCTTGTGGTTCAAAGAATTTGAAAGTATTGCCCCAATAAATTGACTCCCCATATCCACTTTCTTACTCACGGCTCCTTAAACTTATAATATTGTTCATGAGATAATTTTACTAGCTGAACAAGCTGAACAGTGTTTTATGCCTCTATTTGCATATAGTGCATTAGGTCAACCATTTTATCTGCCTTTGATACCTTGGATTTACATTTTGAAATATTGAAGAGTTGTGGTCAGGTTTATCACATGCCTTTCTACACGAGAGACACGCTTTTTACACGCCAGTCACCCCGGCTACTTAGCATGCCTAACCATTCCACTTTTAACTGGGAACTACCTTTTATCCGTGAGGATATACGTTTATCAGACGCCAATATCCCCAGTTACTCAGTATTCCCAATTAATAATTTTGAGAGTGGCAGAGGTAGAATGAGTCTTCATGACATACATGTCTCCCACTTAATTTTTCAGCCAATTTTGCTTTGTGATAGAGAACAGTAGTTTCTCAGAACTCAGTCCATTGCTCTACCAAGAAGGCAGAATTATGGCGTATTCCATATACATTCATGCTATAGCAGCGTTTATTTTCACTGTCCAACACAGACACAGGTAGAGAAACAGTCTCATTACTAAAAACATAAGTTCTCAATAGTCTTGAGTCAGAGTCATAGTTATGGTTTGAATTTATTGCAGTAGTACAGGTCAAATTCTCATTACTACACTTAACCTTTACTCTCATTGATGACTTTGGTGATTTTCTTGTAAGATATGGTTAGGTTGTTCAATGATTTATTAAGGAATGAGTTTACACTTTTTACTCCCCCTCAATTTGTGAGTCCTTGCTGAAGATAGAAAACAATAAGTTGGCCACAAAGAGATATAGAGACACAAGGAATAGGAAGTGTGAACAAGGATGAGTGAGTAAAGCAAAACTGAGCTCAGAGTCCAAAAAGTTCAGAAGATTTCCCACCAAAGCCAGCAGCCTGACTAGATCTAATTTCCCTTTTTCAGGTCCTTTGTCGACCATGGAGTGGCCTGTGGTCGACCTTTGTGCTGTCACAGAACCTTCCTGTTGAGCAGACTGCGTTCTGACAAACCTGTTGTCGACCATTGGATCGCCTGTGGTCGACAGCTGCGAATTCCCAGAGCTAACTATTTCCTGTCCTGATGCCTTGGTCGACCAGCGCCTTGTCTGTGGTCGACCACAAGAGATGATCCGTAGAGAACCAGTATACTGTAGAACTTGCTGAAGTAGCACCCGACACAAGACTTTCCAAACTCAAAAACTTGACCAGTACAAGAGACCTAGTTGACATAACTTAGACAGAAATGACAGAATCTATGCAGTGAACACATGAATATAATTATTTCAAGAATTTTCAGGAGAAATTCTACAAATTCCTAACTCCCTTCTTAGAGTTGAAAATCTGTCATTGTTAAGGGGTTTTGTGAAAATGTCTGCCAGTTGTTTTTCAGTTTCTACAAAATGAAGCATGAAATTTCCTTTGGAGACCTCATCTCTTAGAAAGTGATGACGGATCTCAATGTGTTTTGTCCTAGAGTGTTGAATGGGGTTTTTAGACAAATTAATAGCACTAGTGTTGTCACAGAAAATAGGTGCACATCCAAGATCTACATTGTAGTCTTGGAGTTGATGTTTTATCCACAAAACCTGTGTACCACAGCTCCCTACTGCGACATACTCAGCCTCAGCAGTGGAGAGTGCCACAGAATGCTATTTTTTAGAAGCCCATGATATTAAACATCCACCTAATATTTGACAATAACCACTAGTACTCTTCCTATCAATTTTGCAACCAGCATAATCAGCATCTGAATATGAAATTAAATCTAGTTTGCAATAAGTAGGATACCATAAACCCAATTCTTGGGTACCGGCAAGGTAACGAAAGATACGCTTGACAGCCCCTAAATGTGAATCTCTAGGGCTAGATTGATATCTAGCACACATGCATACACTGAACTGAATGTCTGGCCTAGAGGCAGTTAAATATAGTAGGGATCCGATCATACCTCTGTATTTCTTGGCATCTACCATGTTACCTTTTACATCAGCCTCCAATGTTGCATTTGTCCCCATGGGTGACTCTATTGGTTTGCAGCTCTCCATGCCAAACTTTTTCAGCATCTCCTTTATGTACTTGGATTGATTTATGAAGTAGCCTTCTCTACATTGTAGAATCTGCAATCCAAGAAAGAACTGTAAATCACCCATTAAACTCATTTCAAACTCATTGGTCATTAGATTTGCAAATTCAGTACATAATGAAGCTTCAGTGGATCCAAACACAATATCATCCACATAGATTTGCACAATTAGTATATTCTTACCTTGGGTCTTGGAGAATAATGTTTGATCAATTTTACCTCTTGTGTAGCCCTTTTTGGTGAGGAATGAACTCAGTCTGTCGTACCATGCCCTAGGAGCCTGCTTTAAACCATACAAAGCCTTATGCAGTTTAAAGACATGATTAGGAAGATCATCATTTTCAAAACCAGGGGGTTGTTCCACAAAGACTTCTTCCTTTACAATGCCATTTAGAAAGGCACTTTTTACATCCATTTGCTGCAATTTAATTCCATGGGACGCCGCAAATGCTAACAATATTCTAATGGCTTCTAACCTTGCAACTGGAGCATATGATTCTTCAAAATCAACTCCAAATTCTTGGTTATACCCCTTAGCCACCAACCGAGCCTTGTTCCTCATAACAACTCCTTCTTCATTAAGCTTATTTTTATAAACCCATTTGGTTCCAATAACAGGATGAGATGAGGGTCTGGGAACAAGTTTCCAAACCTGATTTCTTTCAAATTGATTTAGTTCTTCATGCATGGCATTTATCCAAGATTCATCTCTTAAAGCTTCCTCTACATTTTTAGGCTCAACTTGAGATACAAGGGCTAGCTGATCTAGTTCATCAACTGTTTTAAGCTGAGATCTAGTTTTCCTCGGTTCATTAATTCCTCCAATGATGTTATCTAGAGGATGATCTCTGAGAAATCTCAGATTTTCAGAATTGTTACCTGGGATGATCTCTCCTTCGGGTTGATCATTGGAATCACCTTGCTTTGGTTCTGCTTCAGTCTCCATTGGTTCCTCTTTGCCTTCCAGAAATTCCCCATCTTCATCTTTGCCTACCTGTCCAGTTTTGTCAAAGTCATTATTTTCATCAAATGTGATATGTGGGGATTCTTCAACTAGCTGATCTTTGGTGTTGTAGACTCTATAGGCTCTTGATCGGTCAGAGTATCCCAAGAAGATTCCTGGGTCACTCTTTGGTTCAAATTTGTCCAATGATCTCTTGTCATTGTTATGAATAAAACACCTTACACCGAAGATCCTAAAATGAGCTAGAGATGGCTTCTTACCTTTGAACACCTCATATGGAGTTTTCGCACTAGATGGTCTTACCATTGCCCTGTTTACAATATAACATGCTGTATTGACCGCCTCAGCCCAAAATCTTCTTGGAAGATTGGCTTCAACCAACAAGGTTCTGGCCATTTCAACAAGTGTGCGATTCCTTCTCTCCACCACTCCATTTTGCTCTGGAGTCCTTGGTGAGGAGAACCTGTGATTTATTCCTTGTTCTGCAGAATCAGTCAAACTCAGAATTTTCAAACTCTCCCCCATGATCAGATATTATTGAACACACTTTGGACTTGCCATCCTGCTTCATTCTTTTGTAAAATTCCTGAAACTCAGAAAAGGCATCACTTTTATGAGATAGAAATATTACCCATGTGAATCTAGAGAAATCATCAACTAGTACATAACCGTACCTCTTACCACTAAGACTAGCAGTTCTTGTTGGGCCAAAAAGGTCCATGTGCACAAGTTCTAGTGGTCTAGAAGATTGACTTTCAGTTCTACCTTTGAATGATTTTCTTGTTTGCTTACCTTGGGTACATGATTCACATACTTTGACATTTTGAGCAAACGAAATTTCAGGTAAACCAGAAACCATTTTATTCTTAACCAATTTGTGCAGCACCCTGTAGCTAACATGCCCTAGCCTTCGGTGCCACAACCAAGTCAGGTCCTCCTTCTTGGCGGTGAGGCACAAGTTGGAGTGGGCTGGATCATCCAAGTCTATCATGTAGACATTATTTACTCTCTTGCCCATAAACTTAACTTTAGCCGAATTTGGTTCAAGAATTTTACAGATCTTAGAATCAAAGACTACTTGATGGCCTTTGTCGCATAGCTGACTGATGCTTAGAAGATTATATTCCAGGCCATCCACTAGCAGTACATCTTCAATGCAATTTGTAGATGTCTTACCTACCTTACCTTTCCCAATGATCTTGCCTTTGTTATTTCCTCCAAATGTCACATGTCCTCCATCTTTTGAGTTTAGCTCGGAGAATTTTGCCTTGTCCCCTGTCATATGTCTTGAGCAGCCACTATCTAAGTACCACTTGTTGTGTATAGCTGCCAGACACACCTGCATCACAAGTTACACAGAAACTTTTGGACCCCAATGGTACCCGGGTCCAAGATAGCTTGTGAAATTATGAAATTGCTGCAGTAATCCTTTGGGAACCCAGATTCTGTTAGAGCAGTGTAAATTTTTATTTCTGAACTTGTTCAGATTGGGTTGCTTTTGTTCTAAAGCTTCTTTAATCTGAGTCCACCTTTGTGTATTCAAGTTTTCATTTTGTTTTACCCGAGAAAACCTGTGATTCTGTTTGCTTGTCTGGCCATGGTCGACTTTTGGTATGTCTGTGGTCGACCATCGCGTCTCCAGAACTCAGCGTCTGTTCTGGCAGCACCTCTGGTCGACATCTGGTGTACCTGTGGTCGACCACTGCTTCTCCAGTAACCAGCGCCTGTTCTGGCAGATCCTCTGGTCGACAGATGAAGGGTCTGTTGTCGACCAGCCTGTCTCCAGACATCTTGTTTTCCAGATTTATGTCCTTTCACTTGGTTTAGTCCTTGGTTTGTTTGGTGATTTCTGTGAATTTGGGTTTCTTGTTTATTATTTTGAATCTTATATTGATTGACTGTTTTCTCTTTAAAATTTCTCTCTTCCTTGGTGACATTGTTCCTTTTGGAGGAGCATTCAGCTACATCCTCTTGTTTATCTTGGTATAGATTAATCAGGGGCCTTTTTCCTTTTGAGTCAGCAATCCCAGTTACGGTTTTTATTTGGAATTCCTTTTTAGCCGTAGGATTGTATCCTAACCCTTCTTTTTGAAAGTTTACTTTTATTCCCAAGACAGCATTTAAGTTTTCTTGACCTTGAGTCATTTTTTCCAAGGTCTCCTGTTTGTTTCTCAGGTCACTCTTAATTCTTTCTATTTCTCTTAGGAGTTGGTTGTTTTCTTCCTTGAGTGAATTGTTTCTTTCTTGACTTAACTTAGTTTCCTGTTCATATTCTTGAGTCTTTAGTTTTAACTCATCAATGTCGTTTTTTAGCATTTCATTCTCTTCGGACATTCTCTTGTGGTTTTCTTCATCTAAGTCCATTTGATTCAGCTTGTTTTTCAGTGACTTGATTTCCATTTCTAGTTCAGTTTTGTTATCCATTGAATTGCTGTCTTTATTCAGTTGACTGATCTTCTTCTTCAAATGTTTATTTTCCTTTCTTATTCTTTCATAAGTATCAAGCAATTCTGAATATACTGCTTCCCAATCCGAACTAGAGAAGTCTTGAAATGGGGAACTTACCTCAAGATCACTGTTGTCTCCCTTGGCCATCAGACAGAGCTTTCCTTCTTCTTCCTCGGAAGTTGTTTCCTCTTCACTGCTCTCTTCCTCCTCACTCCAAGTGCTAATCATCGCCTTGGGTTTCTTGCCTTTCCACTTGAAGCTTGATTTCTTAGGAGC
This sequence comes from Amorphophallus konjac, assembly GCA_022559845.1. Lineage (NCBI taxonomy): Eukaryota > Viridiplantae > Streptophyta > Magnoliopsida > Alismatales > Araceae > Amorphophallus > Amorphophallus konjac. Next base: position 8,561,087 of record CM040121.1, on the reverse strand, counting down.
TTCTGGACATTCAGCCTTCATATGTCCAGGCTGCCTGCAATTGTAGCAAATGAGTTTGTTAGAAGGAGCCTTATGTTTATCAGATTTAAACTGGGATGACTTCCTTACCATGCCCTTTGGATTTCTGAATCCTTTACCTTCCTTCCGCAGGAATTTTTTAAATTTTCTTGTAAGCATGGCTAGCTCACCAGATTCTTCACCTGAGCTAGATGAGTCATCATTGTCAGACACCTCAGAGGTGCTTGTCTTAGTCTTTAGGGCAAGTTGCTTCTTTTTCTTGCCCTCATCTTCCTTTCTCTTCAGATTGACCTCATAGGCCATCAGGGATCCTACTAACTCATCCACTGTCATTGTTGTGAGATCCTTTGAGTCCTCAATGACTGTGGCCTTGGTATGCCACATCGATGTGAGAGACCTTAAAATCTTCCTCACTAATTCCTGCTCTTTGTATGTCTTCCCTAAGCTCTTCAAGCCATTAGTCAATTGTACTAATCTGGCATACATCTCAGAAATACTTTCATCATTTTTCATCCTAAACATTTCATATTCTGAGACTAGCATATTTGCTTTTGTCTCTCTTACCTCGGAAGTACCTTCGTAGATTACCTTTAGACGATCCCACATTTCTTTGGCTGTTGCGCATTGGGAAACTCTTGAGAATTCTGTGGGGTGTAGTGAGCACTGCATCACGTTCATGGCTCCCCAGTTGACAGTTGATTTCCTGACCTGTTCTCTGGTCCAGGTTTCTTCATCTTCCGGTAGCTCAAAAGGTCCGCGGCTCACTACCCTCCACATCTCGTGGTCTTGCGCACGTAAGAACACCTGCATACGATTTTTCCAATAAGAATAATCAGTTCCATCAAAATATGGAGGTCTAGTTACAGAGTGCCCCTCAGCTATGAGGCTTTTAGAGTTCAGTCCGCCCGGTCTCTCCTGGTTGTTAGACCACATTTTTGGAGAACCTGCTCTGATACCACGTGTTGGATACGGACTGAATAGATCTAGAGGGGGGGTGAATAGATCTTTCCCCCTTTTCGATAATTTACTAACTATCGACCAGATGAGCTACTGGTAATTAATGAATTATAGAACTAATGCGGATAGTAAAGATGCAAGCATACGTATAGGAAATCAAACACACACAAGCACACCACAAGAGAGGATTTTTAAGGTGGTTCAGTCTCTTCCTGAGACTTACATCCACCCCTTGCTTAACTCAAGCAAGGCTTCACTATGAGAATCTCTGATCTCAACCAAAACACAGCTGACACACAGCTTGTACCTGCTGACACACAGCTTGACTCTGCTGCCTCACAGCTTGACAATAATTGTAATCAGAAATGAAAAGATGATAAGAACAGGTGATGAAAGACAGGACTGAATATTGGCGTATGTAGAAGAATAGGTGTTCAGCCTGGGACTTGATCACGCTTATGAAGAAGCCTAGACTCCCTGTTGATCTTCCAGTCAGTTGCCTTCGATTGTTCTGCTGCTGGAGATCGCACAGTCTTGAGCTAAGTCTTCCTTCTGCAGCAACGAGATCGCCTTTAACCTTTCTGCAGATTTTTGATTGATGGAGAGCTCCTTCTTCCTCTTCTGTGTATATCTTCCTTGGCTTCTATTTCGTGCTCTCTCTCTGCTCCCTTGTTCGTGATGTCTATTGCCTTATATTCTTCATACAGCTCTTTTTATTTTCAAGAATAAGGTTCTTCCCGCTCAATTTTCAGATCGAGCGCCAATCTGCTAGAAAACAGGGATTGGTTTAAATCCAATCGTTAGAACGAGTTTGACCACTTCTAAGCAAGATTGTTTCCTTGATTCCCGTGCGGAATCTTATCTCCTGAGCAGCCCAACAACCTGCAACAACCATCTGCAGGTTTTAAGGAACCAAAACAGAATTCGGTTAGAGTTCGGTTTTGGACGATATATAAACCCGTGGTCGACCATGACCCTGTCGCTGGTCGACAATGGGCAGTCCCCAGACGGCCGGTTCTTCTGGCTGAAACTCACGTCGCCCGTTGGTCGACCACAGCCTGGTCGCTGGTCGACAGGGGGCAGTTTCCAGATGGCCAGCAGTTCTGTCTGTTGCTTCTGTCTTTTCTGTGGTCGACCAGAGGCGGGGCTTTGGTCGACAGCCAAGATGCTTCCAGAAGACAGATGATCTGATGCTTTTCTGGTTGAGTTCGTTGGTCGACCATAACCACTTCCCTGGTCGACAAGCGGCCTTTGACACTTCTTCTGATTTGTTGATTCCACTTGGATTTCAGTGGACCTGAAATTACTTAACTTATCAGAGGTAAATTGAATGAGTCCAATACTTTGAAGGAACAATCAAACCACTTGTATTTGTTATGAAACAAGATAGAACTTGATTAATCAAACATATCCTATTGTCATCATCAAAACCAAGGGATGCACCACAAGAGGGAGAGGGATAGGGAGAGAGAGAGGGAGGAGCGACAGCGGGATCAGACCGAGAGGATGGCTCTAGAGGCCTAGCTGCTGGAGCTCCGATTGAGTCTCGGCACGGCGGAGGGGAGGCTTCGGGAGAGCGAGGAGCGGTACCAGAGGGCGAAGGAACGCGGGGCGCGACTTCGTCAGTTTGGTTCTTTTTCCATGGGCAGCTATCTGGTTTCTTCGGCCGAGGAGCATCGTCGCGCCTTCGAGGCTGGAGTGCCACCACAGGGCGAGGCGAGCACGGCTTCTCAGGGTTCACAGAGGTCGCGGAGGCCCCCTAGGGATCCCCGTCAGAGGAGGGAGGAAGGAGATGACCAGGAGGGTGACGGTGAGAGTTAGAGAGTTGCTTGTACGTCACCCTTCTCACTGTATAATGTACTTTCGGCTATTATATGAAATGGAAATGGCTTTTTTGTTGTGTGTACTTTTCTCTCTCCCACACTTTCTTCTTTGCACTGAGTTGTCCTTTGAGGCATGCTTCGCGAGACCTTGCCCTGAACAGCGGGGAACTACACTTTGCACGGGGGGATTTTATTTCCTTTTTCCCCTTTTGGGCGCGTCCAGGCGCGAGGACGCGTCTTAATCCTTGATTTCAAATTTAAAGCGACGGGTGGTCCTTCTTCTCCCGTGCCTTACCCGCAAACGAGCCCGCCTTCTGCCGAAACTCGCTTGCCCCCCTTTTCTCGTCTTCCTCCTCTTTTGATCGATGGAGTTCGGTGGGCCCGACCACGGTGAAGGTGGAGAGGGACGAGGAACTCCTCGCCCAAGGAGGGACGCGCCCGAGCACGGAACAGCGTCCATGGAGGAGGAAGGGCCGCTCCGGGCCCCCGAGGGACCCGAGGGGCCCGATGGCACGGAAGGAGGCGAACACGGCTTGGTAGGTCCTCCGATCTCTTCCTCTTTTAATTCATTTTGGGTTTTGAAGCGAGCCACGCGAGGGGGAAAAGGGTTCGGCGAGTGTTGCACTCAAATGATGGACGCGTCCTAGACAGGGGACGCGTTCCTTTCGATTGATGTGGGACCCCTTTCTTGGTGCAGGACATGGCAAGGACCCTGGGTCTGGCCGATGAGTGGGCGAGTGCGGACGAGCCGAGCCGCGTCAGGAGGGAGAGTCGCGGCAAGGCGAGGCTCGAGGACTGGCCCGTACGTCTCCCTGGACAGCAAGGGGGTGTACTGGTGCAGGACAGTGCCGACTTCCTGCGACGGCAGAGAGAGAGTTACGCGAGGTTTCCCCAAGCTGGGGACACGCGTGGCATCGGCGGCTCGCGCGGCCAACTGTCAGAGACTAGGCGGCAGCTGGCCGTCGCTCAACATGAGTTGTCACTCTTGGTAAGTTATGTGCCGCACTTTTAACTTCAGATTTTGGTGTTTCACTGACGGCCGTTGTTTATTTTGTTCCAGCGTGCCCAGCAGACAGCGACGGTGGGAGTGGCTGGCGGATCTTCCAGTTCCTCGGCCCCTTTTCTCGAGATTGCCTCCCTCCGGGAGCAACTTGCCGGTGCGGTGGCCCGCGCGACCCGGGCGGAAGAGGAGCGTGACGCCTGGGTGGCGACTGTAGCGGAGCTGCGGCATCGTGGTGAGGAGAGACCTTCTCCAGACATCCTGGAGTTAAGGGTTCTTCTGCAGATGATGAGGAGAGAGGCAGAGAGAGAGAAAGCCGAGAGAAGGTCCGAGCGACAGCGGGATCTGACCGAGAGGAGGGCCTTGGAGGCCCAAGTGAGGGAGCTCCAGCTGGGCCTTCAGGCCGTCGTGCAGAGGCTAGGAGGGATGGAGACGCGCTACGAGAGAGCGCGAGAGTTCGGGGAGCGACTCCGCCAGTCCGGTCGCTTTGCCGCCAGTGGCTTCTTTGCCACGCCAGGGGAGGAGCAGCGAGTCACTGCTGCGGAGCAGGCGCCCAGAGGCGAGGCAGGTGCTACTGCACGGGGATCCCGGAGGCTTCTGAGGGACCCTCACCTCGGGGGAGAGGAGGAGAGTGCCCAGAGAGATGAGTGATGGTGAGGATTGGCGAGCTAGTGGACCCGCCACCTCTCTATGATTGTAGTGTTTTGACAGCTTATGTAGAATTATGAATGGAGTGATTTGATTTTCTGCTGCTTGTTTGTTCTCTTGTGCGTTCCTTCTTCCCTACACTTCTTCTCCTTTGCACTGTTCCCATGTGATAGGTCTGTCGAGACTCCGCCCCAAGCAGAGAATCGCATCTTGTTGTGACCATTTTCCACGGGAATCTGCCGTCGAAGTCAATAATGACGGCCCTAGTTCCTTTTCCCGGATGTTATGTCAAATTTTGCGGACGTCCTCCAAAACATGATAGGGTATCCCTAGACAACATAGGGGCTATTCGTCCTATTCTTCGTCCAGTCAATCACCCTGTGCGAGCGGTGAAGCGACACATGGGACCGCTTGGCCGGTGTCTCATTGCGAGGGCTATCATTGAGAGGTGATGGAGGCAATCTTGGCCCGCACTCCTTCCATTTCTATAAATTCTTGTCCCTTTTATCTCCCAGGTATATCGAGAGCTAACTCGAGGAGCACAAGTTCTTACGGGAGAGGAGGAGTTCAAAATTCTGAGAGTTGGATGGAGGGCGAATCTTCCCATTCCTCGAAGAGAAGCAGGTCCAGTGGTAGTAGTTCCAGGAGGCTTTCAGACCTTGAAGGGCACTTCAGCGAAAGGGCCCAATCACAACTCGTAAGCCAAGTTTTCTTGCCCTTTTCTCATTTTTTCTTCCTTTCTTCTGACCAAACCTCACCCCCATTCCTTGTATGTGTAGGTTGTGATGAAATCACAAATCTTATGGGAGTTGGTAGTAGCAGCGTACAGGGGCCTCCCAGATTTTCAGAAGGCGAGGCTAGACGTGATGGGATTTGGTACCTTCCTTCGGATCGAGCCGATCCAGCTTGACCTAGTCCTGATCCAAGCCTTGTGTGAGAGATGGGACCCAGTGAGCCGGGCATTCCTGATGCCCTGGGGGCACATGGTGCCCAGCTTGGAGGATGTGGTCCGGATCACAAGCCTGAAGGTAGAGGGCGAGGCAGTGACCGGAGTCACTTACGCGGACTACAGAGAAGGTGCCCAGAAGTTACTGGGTTTGGACCTAGATGGTCGGAAAAACAGGTCGGTAGCTAGGGCGTCCCTCATGGATGCATTAGGGCTCACCGACACTCGTCGGCGGGACGATGAATCCTCAGAAGAGTTCATGGAAAGGATGGAAATAGGATGCCGTGCCGTGTACTGCGCAGATTTCGGCAACTGGGAAAGATGCAACATAGATTTGAGGAGATTTCTCCTCTTCCTTTTGGGGAGATTGGTACTGAGCTCGAAAGGGGACGGTATCCAATGTTGCTTCCTGGAGCTGCTGTCAGACCTTGAAAGAGTAGGGTATTATGCCTGGGGAGCCGCCATGCTGGCACACTTGTTTGCAGGCCTATTCCAAGAAACGGATCGTGAGATGACTGTGAGTGGTTTCACACCATTCATCCAGGTATTTTTGGTTTTGCTTGTTTTGTATTTTTTTTGTGTTTTTGCAAGTACTGATGACCTGCGCCGAGCAGCTGTGGAGCTATTATTACCTCCCTATGGGGAGAGCTCGACATTGGCGACCCGCGATGGTGCCGCTAGCCAGGCGGTGGGAACCCATCATGAGTGCGGCACCCCTAACCTACCAACTGATGGTGCTAAGGCGGGAGCTACAGGAGTTCCCTGCAGCGATGGTAAACTGGAGACCCTACTCAGACATGGTCGATGCCGACCAGCCGTGGGTTCTAGCAAGTCGTGCCCGGTTCGGACGGGAACTATGGATGCACTGCCTGAATGAAATCGAGCCGCTTCGGCTACGATTAGTTATGAGGACTTTAGGACTGGCTCAAGAATGGGTGGATTCAGCTGCGCCACCTCGTGTCGGGAGAAAGACGCGGGGACCGGCGACCTGCATTGACTGGCGCGTGCGATTCCCCGAACAGTATGAGGACTGGCAACGGGGTGGCACGATTGTAGAATCACAGGCGCGGGATAGCGAGGACTACTTGCGTCTATATAGGACAAAGTACGCAGAGCGGCTCCAACCCCGGGGACTTGCGGAGGTAGGTTTCCCCTTTTTCTCTTTTCTTCTTTCTCCTTTTCTTGTTTTTCTGGTGAAAATGCTGACTTGTAAGGCTGCAGGATGTCCGGGATGCCATGATAGCGAATTTACGAACTCGCTTGGCAGAGATGGAACAACAGTTGGGTGATGCCCGCGGAGCTACGAGCGCCTTGGTAGGTGTACAGTACGTTCCTAATTAAATCCCCAGATTCCAGATGTTGGCTGCTAATTCACATGGTCGTAGCATGCCCAGATTGGCGCGGCTTCCCCAGCGATGGGAGTAGGTGGTGCCTCTTCCAGCTTGTGGATTCCAACCTCAGAACTTGACTCGCTTCATGAGCAACTTGCTCACGCCACGCAGCGTGCTGCGGAGGCAGAAGGGATGCTCCGTATACAGGTAAAAGTTTCAGCGTTGAGTTCTCTTTGTTTACGCCTTATCGCGTATCTGAGATGGTACACTCGGCAGGAAAAGGAGACGGAAGAAGCGCTTGCCCAAGCTGCGCAGAAGGAGGCTAGGATAGCAGAACTGGAGAGGGAACTGCGGCGTCATCCTGATGACGACTCATCAGGGATGCTATGGAACTGAGGATCACTCTCCAGTTGGAGAGGGAAGACCGTGAGAGAGAACGTGCAGAGAGAGAAAGAGACGCAGAGAGAGAAAGAGCCAACAGTTTGGCTGAAAGGGAGGAACGAAGGGCCATGGAGGCCCAACTATTCGAACTCCGAATCAGCCTTGGTCTTGCTGAACAGTGGCTGAGAGATGGTGAGGAGCGCTACCGAAAAGCACGAGAGCGTGGCTTTCGTGTTGGTAGCTTCTCTGCTGCTTCCATGGATCAACGCCGGGATGTGGGAATAGGAAGAGGAGTACAGAGCGGTAGGAGTACCGCTTTTCGTAGTTGGGTAGCACCTTTGAGAGTGTTTTGCCCGGAGAGTAGTGGGACGAGTAATGCAGAGAGAGAGGGCGGAACTTGATGTAATTTTTTTTATTTTTGGAATAAAATACAAGGTTTGGTTTGTTTGTTTTTCACCTTTGCTTCAGTTGCCTGAATCCCTGCACATATCACTGAAACAAACAAATCAGAATTTCTGTTCTGACTTGGCCCCTTGCTCAATAAGCAAATGGTCACTGTGACTGTCCTTGATAACTGGTCAAGGGGCCAAGCCTTTATTTAACGAAGGCAAGGGAAAGATGCGGTGATGATAAATGCGACAGGCAAGCACACGAATGCAAGCGGTATTAAAAGTGAGATGCTGCACGCAAATGTAATCATGCAAAATTGATTTGTTTTCTTTTTTTATATTTGATATTTTTTTGTTTTATCATAAAAAGATTTTTTTGTTTGCAAATATGTACATTTCTCTTTTCCATTTTTTTGTTGCTTTTATCATTTCGATTTTTTTTGTTGCTAACGCCCGGCAAGCACCCAAATGGCACCTAACCTACGTGAGACAGGGGTTTCTTACTAACCTCCCAGGTATCCTAAGTGCACATCTAGGTTGATTTGGGCCTCTAGACCCCTCGAATGATGATCCCGTCGGCTAAGACTTACCCTGATGACAATACCGTCATGCCATGCTTAGGCTCCCAGTCGCTTCCGACCACAGGGATTCACCCAAAAGGTGTTTGAGGTAAATGATTTGCCCGACCCGGGTCTGTTTCCTCACAACTCTAGATGGTATATGATGGAACACCCTGGAACCCTAACGACCAACCGCGCGACGCTGACCCGGAATCAGACGCCGTCGCACCCATAGGTGACGCGCTTGCATTGGCCTAAGCCCGAGGTTAAACAAGAAGACATCAAGGTGGTAAACAGGGGTCTTGACCAGCCAGAAACACGGAGACTCCTTCGCAGCGATAGCTTTTGCTTTTCAAAGTAGGCAACCAAATGTGTATATTAAAATAAGGTCGCAGACCCTGGGCAGTTTTCACCTTTCAGAAACTCCATCGAACCTTCATCTTTAGAGGGAGAAGGAAGAGTGTAGGGGATAAACCTCCTGAGAGGACCGGCAAAGCCGTTAACCCGGCGAGCGAATAAGGGCCCATTAACTCTTTCCTTTCGGACAACTTCGGACCAAATCTCGAGCATTTACATTCCACGGCCCCCTTTGTGGATTCAGACTTTTGCTTTGAGGGGTTCCGTTTATCGCACCAGGCACGGTCACGACCAGGCTTTTCTCTTGATTTTGACTTTGTATTTCTTTTTGTGAGGGAGATATAGTCGTTTGACGTTTGTGGGCTCCCTTTTGTATGCCTGCGGGGACACTGCCCTCTTCTCGTGCTCTGATCGATGCTCGAGGAAATGGATCCTACTCTTGCCTTGGGGTTTGAGTTTCGGTTTCTCATGCTCAGCGTTTTAAGGGCGCCGACTGTCTCATTTGGTCGAAGAGAAAAGAATAAAGATTACAGCTTCCGGAGATCTTCTAGGTGTGGCCCTACCGTAGGTGATGCTACCGACTTTTTTGAATAAAATACATAAGTGAACACATGTTAGCTTCCTTCGAGCGAGCATAGGCCGACGTGGCCGGACAGGGGTCTCCACGGTTCTGGCAAACCAAGACCCGGTGCCTACCAAGCCTTAATGGGCCCTATCCTAACATGAAGGTTAGATGCAGGGACTTAACTACATGGTGACTGCCAGGCATCGGCATTTTGAATTTTCCATATTTTTAGTGGTTTTCAATATTTCTTGTTTTTGATGTTTTTTATCTTTTCATCATTTTTTTTGTTTTGTGCTAAGGGTAGTATTTCTTAAGATAAAGCCCATTCCAAGGGTGGGATAACTCGGTCCCTTCGGCGTTGACTAGCTTGTAGGCGTTGCCAGGGTACACGGCTTGAATTACAAATGGTCCTTCCCAATTGGGTTGGAGCTTAGAACGCGGCCCTCCAGGTTTGACAAAAATTCTTTTTACGACCATCTCACCGACTTTGAATTTTCTCTCAACGACTTTCTTTTGGTAAAAGCGAGCGAGTCTATTTTGATACACACGCGCGTGTTCGGCAGCGGCCAGTCGCTTCTCATCCAAGAGTTCCAACTGGGCGAGGAGTGAATTACGACGATCGTCGAGGGGAAATTCCTCGTCCAATTGTACCCTGAGAGAAGGGATCAGAGTCTCGTACGGGACTACCGCTTCCATACCATAAGTGAGGGCAAATGGAGTCTGCCCGGTGGGGGTACGGATTGAAGTGCGATAGGCCCATAGGCTTCGATAAGCTTTTCTGGCCAGTCTGAAAACTTACTAGACTCGCAGGTTTTTTTGATGATTTTGAGCAATGTTTTATTGGTGGCCTCCGCTTGGCCGTTACCTTGTGGGTAATAAGGCGATGAATGATGCAATGCAATTGCGTACCTTTTGCAGAGGTCCTGTAGGTCCTGAGAAATGAACTGTGGCCCATTGTCGGTGACGATCGTGCTTGGGATGCCGAATCTGGCGAGGATGTTCTTCATGATGAACTTGCAGACTGTTGACGCCTTGATTTCCGCGTAAGCTTCGGCTTCGGCCCATTTGGTGAAGTATTCCGTCGCAGTAAGGATGAAAGATTTCTGCTTGGTGAGGGAATTGGGATCACCTAGGGGACCAATGATGTCGAATGCCCACATGGAGAAAGGCCATGGGGAGGATATTGGATGAAGTGAGGAAGATGGTGAATGGATTTTATCGGCGTGAAGTTGACACTTGACACACCTACGGACATAGACAGCACAATCTTCTTCCATAGTGGGCCAGTAAAAGCCTTGCCGAATGATCTTCTTGGCGAGCATCTGACTATTCACGTGGCCACCGCACACACCCGAGTGCGTCTCTCTACACATTTCCAAACCTCATCGTCACCAAGACATCTTAACAGAATACCAGTAAGGCTCCTCCTATAGAGTAGACCTCCAACCAAAGTATATTTCTGAGCCACCCTTCTTATGGCTTTCTTGTCCTCTGTGGTGGCCCCTTCAGGATAAGACTGATCTTGGCAGTATTTGACAATTTCATAGAACCATGGTTTCTCTTCATCAGCCAGTTCTTCTTCGGCCTCTGCCAACATGATTTCCCTCTTCTCAAGGATATCTTCCTGCAGGATCTTCCTTGCTATCCTGTCTTTGATATTTACGTAGGAAGCATCATCGATTGCAGGGGCGTGAAGTTTGTAGATGGAAATGGACTTAAACCATCTTCCTAGAGGGAACCTTATGGATGATGCCAACGAGGCGAGGGCATCGGCGAGAATATTCTGATGACGAGGGACATGAACAAAGATCAGTTTGGCGAACAGTTTGGCAAAGGCAGCAGTGAGTTCTTGGTATGGCTTGAGTTTGGGATCGCGAGTGCGATATTTAGTGAGCACCTGGCGAAGGATGAGTTGACTATCACCTACGACTCGCAACTCAGTGATACGAAAAGAATGAGCGAGTTCTAGGCCAGCTAGAAGAGCTTCATATTCGGCTATATTGTTGGTAACTGGAAATTTGAGCTGGTATGCCAATGGGAATGTGAGGCCTTCAGGCGACAGGAGGGCGATGCCGATTCCTCTCCCTTGAGAATTCAGAGCTCCATCAAAATATAGTGTCCACATTGGCTCATCTGATTGGTTGACGGACATTAGTTCCTCATCTGGAAACTCTGATTGGACGGGATCGAACTTGGGAAGAGGATGGTGAGCGAGATGCTCGGCTATGGCATAGCCTTTAATCGCCTTTTGCTGGATGTAGGTGATGTCGAACTGAGAGAGAAAACTTTGCCAGCGTGCTAGCCTATCCGTAAGGACGGCTTTCTCCAGAAGGAATTTGATAGGATTCATCGAGCAATCAAGTGGACCTCGTGAGCCAAGAAGTAGTGCTTCAATTTCTGCACTACCCAAACGAGGGCAGCACAGGTTTTCTCCATGACGGTGTACTTCTGCTCACAGGGATTGAGAAGTTTGGACAAGTAATAGGTTGCCCGTTCCTTGCCTTCTTCATCAGCTTGTGCGAGGACGGCTCCCACGGAGTCATCCAAGACTGAGACGTAAAGGATCAGAGGTTTTTCTGGTTTGGGTGGAATGAGAACGGGTGGACTAGCCAGATATTCCTTCAACCCTTCAAAAGCTTTCTGACATTTAGAATTCCAGTGGAATTCTACTCCTGGCTTGGTCAACTCGTAGAGAGGTCTACACCTTTGTGAATGTTGAGACACAAACCGACGAATAAACTGCAACCTCCCGATTAAACCTCGGACTTCCCTCAAATTCTTGGGAGGCGGCATATCCCTGATAGCCTTGGCTTTGTCGGGATCTATCTCGATCCCTCTTTTACTCACAATGAACCCCAGCAATTTACCCGACGACACACCAAACACACACTTTTTCGGGTTCATTTTCAATTGGAACTCTCTTGACCTTTGCAAGACCTTAGCCAAAACTTCTGGATGTTCCATCCTGGTCCTTGATTTCACCAATAAGTCATCCACATACACTTCCAGATATATGTGCATCATGTCATGAAATATGGCCATCATCGCTCTTTGGTAAGTAGCTCCAGCATTCTTTAATCCGAACGGCATGACCACGTAACAATATGTTCCCCAAGGGGTAGTGAATGACGTCTTTTCCTGATCCTCTTCTGCCAAACGAATTTGATTGTATCCTGAAAATCCATCCATGAAAGAGAGGGTTTCGTAGCCTGCCGTGTTATCAATCAACACATCAATGTGAGGTAAGGGAAAATCATCCTTTGGACACGCGCGGTTAAGGTCCCGGAAGTCGATGCAAATCCTGACTTTCCCATCTTTTTTCATGACCGGGACAATGTTCGCCACCCATTGAGGATAAAGGACGACTCTAATGAACCTGGCTTTGTGGAGCTTATCGACCTCTTCTTCATTTTCAAAGCCATCTGAGGGTGGAAACGCCTTAACCTTTGTTTTACCGAGATGGACCCTGGTTTTAGGGTTAAACGGTGTTCGACCAAGGTTGAATCCAGACCCGGCATATCCTCGTAGCTCCATGCAAACGTGTCCTTATATTCCTTGAGAACCTCAATTAATGCCTCTTCTTCAGAGGGTGGTAGGTTGTCACTTATGAGGATGATCCTAGGGTCTTCCTCAGTTCCCAAGTTGACTTCTTTGGTGGATTCTTCTACGGCGGTTGACGGCTCGTCGAATCTCCTCATTCCACTAGCGTATGCGCCCGCCGCATCCTCATATTCTTCACCCTCATCTTCAGTGGGGCATTCTTCATCCGTGATCTCGTAGACTCCATACCCTTCATCAGATGCACAGTCGCCCTCGCATTCTATTTCGGGTAGCTGGATGGGATTTTCTAACAACTGGGGGATGGCAAGAAGGGCCTGACACCTGGCGGCCAAATCCAGAAGGAATCGACGAGGGATCTGCCTCCCCTTGGACTTCTTCCTAGGTACTACCCTCGGCCTATCATTCCTAGATTGACTGACAATATTTACAGAAGAAGAGGAAGATGAAGAGGATGGTGTAGAATGTACAGGAGAAGACCCCTCAGAGGAGGGGTAGAAAAGGTCGCTCATCGGACCTTGGACGGGTGGTCCGCAAGGCGGTACGCACCCGTGGGAGATGTAGGAGGTTTCCTCAACGAAGATGTGTTGTTGGGGAGTTTGAAAATTGACGTTTTTTTTTCGTTTTCATTTTTAATGACAAAGCAGTGAAAAGAGATTGGAGGAGAGAGAAAAGGGGTTATGGCTAGAGGATTGTGAGGCTCATAGAGCAGATCATGGTTGAAGACCTGGCGCGGGTTGAAAAGCCCGCGCAGGTATGTAAGCAAAGAAGGGGACCTGGGAAGATCATCAGACAATTGTCTGGCCCAGGAAGAAGATATCAGCAAAGGCTGAGACGAGTGGATGGAGAGATGGCGGCTAATGAGCCGTCAACGGCAATGCTGAGGACGGATGAAGATCCGTCGATGACAGGGTCCTTCTGGCGAGGACGAGGATAGTTTGGAACCTTGGCAAGAGTGGTAATATTCTCTGGTATTTCGGAGATCAATGGTGGTCCTTCAAGCTGCGGAGACGAGAACATCCTTTCCAGTGCAACGGAAATGTCCCGTATGTCGAACCATTTGTCCCACTCGCATTCCGGATCTTTGATCTTGCCTCTTTTGGTGATCCTCGGACATTTTTCAGCCAAATATACAGCATGTGATCCCCCATATGCTTCTCGTGGGTGATCTCCCATCTGAACAACGGGCCCTCTGTTGAAGTGGTTTGATAGAGTCCACGTGAGGGGCTTCCAATCTGCCTTGAACGGTCCTTTGAAGCCTAGGCCAAACCTACGGTTCGGCCTAATTTCTTTTGGCGGCTTGAGCATACCCTGTAACTGTGCGCCCAGACCTTTTCCCTGTTGATAGCCGATGTTCCTCATAATCTCCCAACCTTTGGAGTGAAAAGGGAGACATGATGTTGTGGTTGCCCTGACCGGCTCCTTTGGTGCTAGTGGAACATGAGATGGATCACGTACGTCCAGCAGTGACAATATGGGCCGATGAGACGGCCAAACAGAAGGCAGAGAGGTGTTGATAGCATCCACTGTGTGAAGGACAGGTGTACTGACCACTTTAATAATTCTCCCATTGTAAGGAAACTTCATGCACTGATGGTTGGTGGAAGGCACAGCGTCCATGGCTTCGATGTAAGGGCGACCCAGTATAGCCTTGAATGTGGGGTCCATGTCGAGGACATGGAATTCCGTGGGAATTGACATGGGGCCTAGTTCTGCCTTCAGAATAATCATCCCCTGCGGTGGCCTTTTGCTATTGTCATAAGCCGTGACCGTGATCGAGGAAGGTCTTATTTGTTCCTCGTTGACCCCACACAACTGAAGAGTGCTCATGGAGATCACATTTATGGACGCACCCGTGTCCACAAGACACGGGTTTATGGATACCCCATTAATTTTTATTGAAATGCACAATGCATATTTCCGAGCTTCCTTGGGAGCGAGCTCGTAGTTGTGGAACATGATGGCCGGTTGTGTGTCTGTTGGGGTCAGGACGGTCGAAATCTTTTCTACAGGGAGGTCCTCGTTCACCATGACCCTTTGAAGGTACTCCATTAAGGCTGCCTGGTGGGATGTGGATCTTTGAAGTAGCTCCAGGATGGAGATCCGAGCAGGTGTCTTATCCAGGTGTTTCAATAGATCATACTGTGTTCCAGGGATAGCTCTTTCTGGTTGTTCTCCATCATCCTTCTCTGGCTGAGATAGCTCAGGATTCTGACTGTTGTGGGGGAAAACCCTGTGGAAAATCCTTCCACTCCGGAGCACCATTGCCTGCGGCTTTTGTACCTCTGTGGGGGTAGCAGTGGGTTTTAACAGGGGTTTGAGGGGTAGTAGTGGAGGAATGGTTGATGAAGCAGGGGTGATGACGGGAGCAGGGATTCTGATGAGGGGTTTGTTAGGTGGAGGCATGGTGGAGGTAGAGGGGATATCGCGCGGATTATGAAGGATAAGGGGTCTGGAAGGTGGAGGCGGAGGCAAAGTGGAAGTGGGTAAGGTTTGAAACGGGTAATGGTTTTGAGGTGGATGGTGGGTGATGAGTGGTTTTGAAGGCATTAGTGGTGATGTGGTGGAGAAGACGGGGTTATGTATGGTTGACGGATGATAAGGGGTTTAGAAGGCGTAGGGGTAAATGTGGTAGAGGTGGATGGTAAAGTGGGGGAGTGAGAGAAGGTGAGAGGGTGTGAAGGCGTAGTGGAGAGTGTCGGTTGATAGGAGGTCGGGGTACGGATGAGAGGGCGTAATGGTAGTGGAAATGGTGATGGTGATACTGACGCGGGTTGATGAGAGAGAGGTGCTACCCGGGCAAGGCAAGGGTGTTGCATGATGATAGGGTTGGAGGTAGAAAGAATGGAGGTACTTTCCGGTGCCACACCTGCTCTCTCCCGACTTCCGGGAAGGAGGAGATGGGGTTAACCTGATGATTGGGCTGTTGGTGCTCTGGTAATGGATTCTGGATTATTCCCATGTCGGGCTGTTGTTGTGGGGCCTGCTGAGGCTGTTGTTGTTGTTGTGGTTGCTGCTGCTGCTGCTGTTGTAACTGCTGCTGTGGCCTCTGAGGAGGTCTCCTAGCCTTGAGAGCCGCGACGTACCGTCTCATCTCATCCCAATCTATTTGATGTTCATCATTCATATCATGGATGTAATCTTTGAAATGGAAGCAGTAATCCACTGTGTGTCCCGGCTGCCTGTGGTAGACGCAGTATTTGGAGGTATCAACATTGGGGGGCCACGCGGGCCTTTCTCTGGGTAGGGCGAGTTGGTTTGATGCCATGAGGGCATTAAAAATGTCTGCTAAGGTTTCCGGCAATGGTGGATAGTAGGCTCTTTTGGGACCGAGCGGCCTCCTTTGTTGCTGTTGGGGACCATAGTTCCCTGGGGGTGGAACTTGGTTGTACTGAAGCGGTGGTTGTTGTTGCTGAGGTTGTGGTTGTTGTTGCTGGGGTTGGCGTAATGGAGGCATATTATCCTGGGGTGGATTATTTTGGGGTGGAGGACGAAGAGGGAAAGGACCTGGTTGAAGGGGAAGTCGGGGCATTTGTGGAGGCCTTGGGTTGACCGCATAGTTGGCATTGTTGACCGCACTGACTTGCTCATTTGTCACGACCCCTTCTGTGGCTCCGCCCGGGACACCAGCGCCTGTCTTTCTGACCACTTTGGGCTTCGGCGACTCAAACATGTTCATGATGGGGGAGTCTTTTAGCTGGGTTTGGATGTATCGGGCCCTTTCATAGAGTTCCTCCATTGTAGTAAGTTTATTCATGGCCAGGACATGTCTGAACTGTGGGGTTGCATTAGACACAATCATCTTCACTTGTTCGGGCTCGGAGAGGGTATCCCTTATTCTTTCCGCCAGAGACCTCCATCTATCAGCATATCGGACAAAATCCTCGTCGGGTTTCATCTTTTCGGCCACTAGGTCGGTAATGGAGAGTGAGGGACCGACCCTATCCCTATATTTCTGCAAGAACCTTCTCTGGACTATTTCAAAATTCTCGGCCTCGCGGGGCTCCAGAGAATAGAACCACTCAAGCGCGGGACCATCCAATGATCTCCGAAAGAGGTATGCCAGGGACCTCTGATCGTTTTGCCAGTAAGAGGACTCATACATGAAATCCTTGAGATGAATGAAGGGGTTGCCGGTACCATTGTATCTGCGGTACGTGGGCATTTCGGAGGGAGGAAGATGAATGACGGGAAGGATTGGCAAAGCAACCTCCGGGGTGGCTTTCACGTCCACCATCCTTCTCAGATTTTGAAACTGCTCGTCCATGCGGTTGAACCTATTGAGGAGCGATTGGGCGAGCTCCTCTGGGGGTGAAGGTGGCACTTGCCACTGGGGGAGAAACTGTCTCCCGGAGACTTGAGGGGGGAACCCCGAATGAGAGGGAGCTGTCGGACCGCCGACAGTTGGCCCTGGCTGAAGCGGTGTGTGGGGAACAACGGGAGTTTGAGATTGTGACGGGAACTGGAATGAGGGTGGTTGTTGGCTCGCTTGACCTTGAAGCGAGGGAGACTGGATGGCTTGCGCCAATGAAGGAGATGGAATGGCCTGCACGGACTCTTGGAGAGGTGCGATGGCCGGAGTTGATTCCTGGGGCGTGGGGGAAACAGATTTCCCCTTTAGAATGGCCTGGAAGGCCCGGAGCTGTTCAGAGGTAAGCTCCGTGTTGGCGAGGACGCCCAGTAAGGAAGAGATATCCTGTGGTAGGGACGTGTCCCAGCAATAACCTGCACCTCATGTGAGGGGTCATGAGAAGGACCCGAGTCCATAGCATAGACTCGCGGGTCGGCTGTCAAACCACGACTAGGGTGGTTTTCCTCAGAAGACTCGTGAGACATGCTCACAGTTTTCCCAGAACGTAAAAACATACACTAGCAAGTAGGTAGCAGAGATTATCAAACAAGTGGATGCCTTTACGCCCTTTTTTGTGTTTTGATTTTGATGATTTTTTGTATTTTTAGCGAGATCCGAAGTTCACACAAAATGGGGACCCTAGTTTATTTTTGTTTCACCGCCGTGTCAGCTAGGGTCTCTCGTCTCACCACGAATGAAATGACTAACTCCGGGGAACTTCAATGGTACAACCAGCCCAGTGAACGAAGAGGAGATTCTTCGATGTCGGGGACTTACGGAGGTCCCAGTGTAGGAGATTCTAGTCCGTTGAGAGGAATTCCCAAACGGAGAGTCCTTCCTTCACCGGGAAAGGGTGATCCTCAAAAAATGAAAAAAAGGATAGAAAAGAGGAATGGATGTATGCAATGGAATGCTGACAGATATATGGAGTGGGAAAACAACAGAAATAACAGACATATAATAAACAAAGAACCAATCAAAACTGACGGTGCTGCCGTGAGCACAACGGGGGCGCGCGCGGGCGCGAAGGTGGAGAGGCACGGGTGGTGCCGAACTTGCAAGGGTAGCCGAAAGGAAGCAGTAGACGTCCCACCGTGATCGCCAATCTGTGAGCGACGTCACGCGGTTCGGGGAAGAGCGGAGAGGGCGCGGAGCGCGCGCGGGCTCCTCTTTTCTTTCTTTTGGGTGTTTGTTGCTGCAACACAGAAATAAGAGAAGAGAGAGAAGGGGCCACCACGGGAGATTGCTCCGGCGGGGCGAGCGGGACAAGTGTGATATAGCAAAATATGGGGTTTAAACGGCCATAGCGGGAAGTGACTCGCCGCGGCCTCGGGGGGACGGGAATGGTGCAAAAATTAAATAACAAGAATTGAAACGGCCATTGGGGAAGTGACTCGCCGCGGCCTCGAGAATATGAACAGATAATAAGATGACAGAATATAGAGAGAATACAAAGAGCGGGAATTTAAACGGCCATTGGGGAAGTGACTCGCCGCGGCCTCGAGAACACAAACAGATAAGAATATAACGTATAAGAACGTGAATTTAAACGGCCATTGGGGAAGTGACTCGCCGCGGCCTCGAGAACACGAATAGATAAGAATATAACATATAAAAACGGGAATTTAAACGGCCATTGGGGAAGTGACTCGCCGCGGCCTCGAGGATATGAGCAGAATATAACAGAGTATAAGAGAATATAAGAACGGAAATTTAAACGGCCATTGGGGAAGTGACTCGCCGCGGCCTCGAAAATAAGATGTGATCGCCAGGGGCCGAAAGACCCCAAAATAAGAAAGTGATCGCGCCTACCTTAAGAGCGGGAGATGGCGGGTTGCTTCTTCTCGCCCTCCGGCCGGCCGACGGAGAGGGCTTTCCTCGGCTACCCTTGCAAAACAACGACAAACAAATGACAAGTGGATTAGAAAGATGGAGGTGTAGTATTCAAATCCTTGCGATAAAAATAACGAAATGATGGCAAGACACACACCTGGTTGGTGTTATCTTTTAAACCCCTCTCGGACTCGAGTAGGAGGAAAATGAGATGATGGATGCAAGAAGTATAAAAGAAGAGGCGCCCTTATGAAGGGGGATAGAGGATGCGAGATGATGAATGCAAAAGAACTACGAAGAGAAAGGGGAAGAAAAGACTTATTGGATGAGCCGAGGGTGAAATCCGGCGGAGCTCCGGCAGCGTGGGGACGACGTGGAAGCGCGGTGGATGAAGACGACCTTCCTCTCGCGAGCGTGAGCACCCGAGAAGCCGGCAGAACCTCCACCTACAAAAGAACCCACGGGTTAGAAAATGACTCCGTAGCCTCTGGGCTCCGGCAACCTATCGGATCACTTCTGAGCTCTCCCAGAACTGAGGGGGTGGGCCTCTATTTATAGGGCTCCGGAGGGTGGAGGCGTCCAGGACCCTAGACACCTCCATCAGGGCCGAAATAATATTTTATTCTATTTATATATATATATATATATTAGAATACTTTTATGGAGGCGTCCAGGGTCCCGGACGCCTCAAGCAGGTCCACCGAAAACCGACGACGGCCGCACGCGGTTTGGCACAACGCGTGGTTTTGTGAGCGGCGCCTCGTGATTCAGAAATGGGCGCGTCCAGCTGACTGGACGTCTCTAAAATTTAGATTTTTTCACACACGACAAACCGTCGTTCGGTGGGCGGCGCCCGTGAGGGTTTTGATGGAGGCGTCCAGAGGCCTGGACGCCTCCATAAATATTTTATTTTTTATTTTTTTTATCTTTTATACCCAGGCTGGCATTTTAATTTTTTTATTTGTTTTTATGGAGGCGTCCAGGGGCCTGGACGCCTCTATTAAAATATATATATATTTATTTATTTTTTTGTCTTTTTTATGCCAAGTGGCATTTTATAAATATTTATTATTATTAGTTTTTATGGAGGCGTCCAGGGGCCTGGACGCCTCCATTAAAATATATATATTTTTATTTATTTTTGGGCCCTGAGAAAATAATAAAATAATAAAATAAATTAAAAAGATGGGGGCGTCCAGGGGCCTGGACGCCCCCATTAAGACCCACCCGGGTCCTTAAATCAGGCGTCGGCGACCGCCCGGTAGACCCCCTTCTTGATTCCGGAACCTCCTGATGCGTCCGACTGGTGTTGATGCCGTCCGAATGCCGTGACGAGACGATTCCGGATGCCGAAAAAGGCAGAAGAAGACCCGAGAAAAGGAAGCACTCGAGTGATTCAAAATGCGTAAGTCGTTGCGGGGCGTTGTATAGTAATATGAGACTTTCTCAGGAGGCGTCAAGAATGGCGTGTCTACAGTATCCTTCTTTAGTTTTTTATACTATTTTCTTAACCTCTCATGTGACTCTAATAATTCAGCATATGCATTCTCCCAATCATCTAGACAAAAATTCTTGAAGAGATTTACCTCCTCATCATCATGTTCTTCTTCTTGATTGCTGCTTTGTCCACTTCCTCGAGCCATCATGCAGCTTGTTTGATTTCCTTTCCCGGCTCTCTTCATCATCTCCAATATATCACTTGCAGATCTGCAATCAAGGAAACATGAATGAAAGGCTTTGTCAGTAGCTGCCTTCATCATATTCCAAGCCTTCTGATTTTCTACACACATAGATCGATGCTTATTAGTCCATTTGGACTGATCTTTGGGTAGTCTATGTGGACCATGTGAAATTAGTTTCCACATATCTGGATCAGTAGTCGTAACAAACATATGCAAGTTTTTAAACCAGACATTAAAGTCCGTACCACTGAAAATCAGTGGATGAGCCATGAAGATAAATCAACAGGCAATTTTGTGAAACAATATGTAGAAGACAATGATGCACCAAAACGCTAGCAGGATCCTCTGTAGATCGTTGGATCTGTAAGTCAGAAACCTGGCTCTGATACCAATTGATAGGATCGGTGCGCTGGATTCAGAGGGGGGGGGGTGAATGAATCCCACCCTTAAAAACTTTTCGCTCAATAAAAACTAGAACAAGATAGACAAGCTGGGGAACTAATCAGAATCTCTTTTGAACCGAAGAACAAACATCTATCTCGCGCCTAAACAATCAACTAGCGGAAGCGGAAGAAGGTAATCAACCTACTGCAAGATAGCAATATGAACGCTCAGACAATCTGTGAAAGGTGGTAGAAGATATGGAGCTAACGCACAAGGCAAACCACTGCACATATAATTTTTAGGTGGTTCGGTCACCAAGACCTACATCCACCCTCACTCCAAACCGGAGTGAGGCTTTACTAGCTAATGCTAGAACCAGCAGACTCAGTCTGCGAACACTTGCTGTCAAACAGCTTGACCAGGGGAACAACCTCCCCTCTTCCTCCAAACCGGAGGGACACTCCAAGTGACTCCCAGCCACTTGGAACCAGAGACTAGGTCTCTCTTCCTCCAGACCAGGAGGGAACACCTGGACTTGCAACCCACAAGACCAGAACCGGAGACAAGTCTCCCTTCCTCCAATCCGGAGGGAACCCAACAAGTGACTCCCAGC
The DNA here is from genome assembly GCA_022559845.1 of Amorphophallus konjac. Classification (NCBI taxonomy): domain Eukaryota; kingdom Viridiplantae; phylum Streptophyta; class Magnoliopsida; order Alismatales; family Araceae; genus Amorphophallus; species Amorphophallus konjac. The sequence goes on along the minus strand of CM040121.1, from coordinate 8,539,691 downwards.
CACTTGCTACCGGAGACACAATGTCTCCCTTCTCCTGAGTCCATAGGAGGAACCCGACCTCAATCCAGAGAGTCGGAAGAACAATGATGAACAGATAACAAAAGAAAGGAAAAATAAGAAAGGAAAAATACACAGCGATCAGAAAGCTGTAAAGAAAGATAACATAGATATGGCTCCCATGGAGCTGACTGGCTTGGATTTGATCCACGGTCCAGTAGACAGATCTTCAGTCGAGACTTCTTTCTTCTTCTCCACGAACTCTCACTCTCTCTCTTCTCCTTCTCTTTCTCTCTTTTTTTTCTGACACTCGATCGTGCAGGCTCTCTCTAGCTCTTCTTTTCTCTTCTTCTGCTGCTCTCTGCCTCACTTCTTCTTCACTCACAGTCTCGATCAGCCCTCTTCTGTTCTTCTCATTCGTCTTCTTCTGAGGAAGACATCTTATATATATATATATAGCAGCAGCTTAGGGCGTGTGCTTTCCACTTCTCCCGCCCAAGTGATGCTACCACGTGTCAGCATCTCAACTTCTTGGATCACGTGCCAGGTGCCCACCTCGAGTCACGTGCCCAGACACATTAACCTCGTCCAACAATCCTGTCAGTTAATCAGTCGAAGACAGTATTAGCTTAAGGCAATGTTCAGACTTCATTCAGCAAGCAAGGCAAGCATGGATGGATGTACAGAGTTGATCGTGTGAGGCAAGACGAGTGTACAGACTTCTTACCACATGTTGTAATATGCATATATGATGCAGTGTATAGACTTGCTGACACTTGCTGTAGTATGCATATGATGCAGTGTATAGACTTGAAGAAAGTAATTCATACACAATGATGCAATGTTCAGACTTTGATCATATTTGAAGAGCATATGCTGTACAGACTTGCTAATGAGTAATGTAGAAGATCAAGCAAGATAATGCATGAAGACCATTGTGCATACATGCTGGCAAATGGATGTACAGACTTCATTCAAGTAAGCGAGACAATGTCTAGACTTCAATGAATAGACTTCGATGAGAACAATGCATGAACATAGTGTATAGACTTGCTGAATGCCTAGCTATCGTGCGGATGTATAGACTTGTGTTATGCAGCCTAAGTATGTACAGACTTGATGAGGTGCTAAGTGACAGAGCTGGCTGTACAGACTCTGAGGAAACACAAGCAGCGTTGTATAGACTTGAAAGATGCTAGATGCACGATGTATAGACCTTAACTCAATGTATAGACTTCACGACTGATGAATGCACTGCACTGAACAATGTATGGACTTTATGAAGACGATGCATGAGACGCAGACTCTATACAGACTTGGTGTTGCGGCACTAGGCAATGTACAGACTTAGAATGCCTACAGTCTATGCAATGTATAGACTTGGTGACTCGCGTGCTGTGCATTGTGCAGACTTGAAGTCTTGCAAGTTGTGCGGTGTTTAGACTTGAAGTTGCTGCAGCTATGCAATGTGTAGACTTCCACAAGCAGAGAGATGCAGCAGATAAAATGACTAAACATGCTTTATACAGCAGATAAAATGACTGAACATCAAATGCAATGACTCACAGTGTAAGCAGATAAAATGACTGAGCATCTGAAAGATTGAACATATGAATGACTGCTAAATTGAATCAACAAGGTCTTTCATGCACACATGCATATGGTGACTTATAGTGTTTGCTATCATCAAAACCAATCATCAAGACCACAGGGGCATAACAAGTAGTGGGCCCGGTGTCCCCACCACCTATCACCTGAGAGGTTTCGACTCAGGTTTCCTTCTGCCGAGGTTCAGTGTTTTGGCGGCTGGGTGTCCTGGTTACTCGTGATCAAGGTGTGATTCCTCGCTGTCCTGGTGAGTCCTGTCCGGCTACGTAGCCGTGTTTCTTGGTTGATTGATCAAGGGTCTACCTGGTAGCCTAGATCATAGCGTGTGTGTCCTAGGAGAGGTGTTCCGAGATAGGTCGTTGGGTCCCAACTTTCTGTGGCTCGGGTTTCGAGGATCCGTTTCGGCGTGAGTTGTGTCCGACAGTCGAGGCGTCCCGACGGTGCGCAGGTTTTTAGCTGTTAGCAGTTTAGAGGGTTTTCCTTGTGTGCTGTGTTGTTCTTACTATTTTACTGCTTTACCTGCTTTATTATCTTTATATTTTATTAGATGCTGCTCTGTTTATTTTATTTTATTACGGTGGGGATCCGTGGGACCCCTACTGAGCTAATGAGATGAGGCTAGCCCCTTTCCTTTTCAGGTCGGCGTGCCTCCTCGTCATTCGGAGGCCTTGAGCAGCGTTTGAAGTCCTAGCGTCGCCAACTTGTGTTAGCCAGGGTATGCCCCAAATGTAATGCCCCAGGTTTTTCGGATCCTCGTTCATGGGTCCCGGATCTGGTTTCTCGGAGCGTCCGACTCCGTTGTGTCTAAAATTTCGTTTCGGACATCTTTTGTGTTCGGATCGGCGCGATCCGGAGTCGTTTCGGAGGCCCGGAGGCGTTCCGCGGCTTTTTCCGCGTGTGTTTTCCGATTCCCGGCGTGGGTTTCGGCTTTCCCTTCGGAACCTCGTTGCGGGTGAACCGGGCCGTTCACCTAGGCGAGTGTGGTACCGTTGCGATCGGTGCGTTCCGAGGATCACGAGGGTGTGATTTTCTATTTTTCGGGATTTTTTTAATTTTCTGGATTTTCCTATATATACCCCTCACCCTCTGTCTTCCGCTCATTTCTCACTCTCACCCTCTCTCTCTTCTCCCACTCTCTCCTCTCACTCTCTCCTCTCCGGCGGCCGACGGACCGAGGCGGGGGCGAGGCGGGGCGATGCGGGCGAGGAGGACTGCGAGGATGGGTCGAGGATCGAGGCTCGAGGGCGCGGTGAAGCTCGGCCGTGAGTTCGTGGAGCGGCGAGGCTTCAACGGCGTTTTCTTCGTGGATCGGCGTCCACGGTGCACGAAATCTTCGGTGGAGGTAGGGTGATGGACCCCCAGCTCGTGCACTTTCTTTCCCGCAAGTTTCGTAGGCTACGGTGAGCCGAGCTGGCCAAACTGGGTGTTTTGGGCAAAATCCATGTTTTAGGGCTTGTGGGCCGATCTCCCGTTTCATTACGTTTCTGGCCAATCCGAGGCCATAGATGCATGCTAGGGGTTATTTGGGGGCTTCCCCTATGTTTTCCCCCTCATCCGTGCATGTTTGGGGGCGTGGCGTGGATTTTTGGGGTTTTCCCGCCGTTCTCGATTTTCCGAAATGGTCGCGGTCCACCAGAAACCGCGTTCATTGGTCGCGGTCTTGGGAGAACTGCGTTCATCCTTTGTGTTTTGGTCGAGGAGGCCTTCGAGCGTCGCGGTCGTGCGATAGACCGCTTTGGTCTAGTCGCGGTCATGGGATGACCGCTACTATCTGGTCGCGGTCCTCGGGCGACCGCTACCAGCGGGGTTGCGCGTGGCTAGTTACGGTCGTGAGGTGACCGTGACAGCATGGTCGCAGTCTCCGGTCGACCGCTATCATCTGGTCGCGGTCCCCGGTCGACCACTATCTGGTCGCGGTCACCAGGTGACCACTACCACGTTCTGGTTCCTGTTTGCGCTGTTTTGACCTCCGGTCGACCCGGTCGCAGGTTGCGACCCAGTGATTGACTTTAGGTCTCGTGAGTGTCTCGGACACCCCGTGGAGTTCCGTGACCGTGTCTTTGGGTGTCCAGAGGTTGTCCCACTTACCTCATTTTGCGTGCCGCGAGCTTAAGGGTCCAAGTGACCTTTTAGCGCTCCGATTGTGTTGTTTTGGTCTCCGGCCGACCCGGTTGTGACCCAGTGGTCGACCTCCGGCCTTGTGAGTATCCCGGACACCCCATGGGTTCTGTGTTTGTGTTTTTGGGGTGTCGGGAGGGACCGTGTTGCCTCGATTAGCGTGCCCGTAGGTGTGGTGGGTCCGGGTGACCCCACGTGTTCCTGGCTTTCGTGCTACGCTCAATCGAGTCACCGTGTATCGGTGTGCGTGCGGTGGGGTCTCCCCCGCATGTCGTGGGTTTCCTTTGGAAGGCGATTCCCATGTGGGCCATGTGCTTGGCCTTGGACTGCGAGTCCAGTTATCCGGCCTGGGGATGGAGGTTTCTCGCTTGCTACAAGATGGGAAATCGTCGTGGTGGCTTGTGTGCTGCCCTGGGAATCGTGCTTCTGTGTTTTTCGTGTGGCCCGTGTGGGTGGCCTTGGTCCCTTGCGTTCCCTTCCCGAGGGAGTGGTCTTGGTGACTCGTGAGTTGTCTCGGTACTTGTGCTACCGTGGTTTTAGACCTAGAGATTGGACTAGATTGACGGCGTTGTGCTGTTGCGTACAACGGTCTTGACCCCGAGTCTTGTGACTCAAGGACCGTTGGGTGTAGTGCATCTGGAGGACTGTCCAGAGTCCAGTGGCTTAGCGCCACTTGAGTTTTCTCGACTCTAGCACACGGTGCGTGCGTGGTCGTGGACTGTGAGTCCCGTTTCTTCTCTGACTGTGGTCACCGTGCGACGGGGCAGGTACGTAGGGTGGTCCCCGTACGTCGTCGGATTCGGACGTTATTTTCCGTTGAGTTGAGAGTCTACTCCTTCAGTGACCCTTCACTAGTCGTAGCCTACCAGTACGCGTGTGCTGGTCGCACCAGGGAGTGGTGTACGGGCTTACCGTGAGGGCGGTTTTAGACTGGTTTCCGTCGGGCCCCTCGTCGTAGCCAGAGTCCGGCTGCGGGGGAAAACCAGTCAGAGGGCCAGACCTAGGACGCGTGGTCTGTGTGTGCACACGTGGTTGGGGACAGTGGACGCACGTCGACGGGCGTGACCCCAGCTAGTTACTTGTTTGTGGTTACTTGTACGGTGTTCGCGCCTCGGGTAGGACCTACCACGTCAGGCGGTTCACCTGCGGTGTGGTGTAAGACGTCAGGGGACGCTACCGGTTGTGCTTCTAGTGGGTGGTACTCCTGTCGAGTACGGAGTGACAGACTGTCAGTCTCTGTGTCTTTGACCTTCGGGTTTTCGGTCGTGTTGACCGGTGAGTTCGGTCGTTTCACCTTGGCGCGTGTGTCGGTTCTTGCGCCGTGAGACTAGTACTAGTGGCTTTACCGAGGTGGCGTCTCGTGGTGCGGTACCCGCGATCGGATGGTCGGGGTTGCACCTTGGACAGCGTGTCCAGGTTGGCTGTCCGGGGGACAGGCCTCTACGGCGTGGTTGCCGTGTGTTCTTACTTCGGTAGGTGGTACTAGCGTGGTTCGGTAGCTTCGACTGCGTGATCGAGGTCTGCCTTCTGGCAGTAGGAGTAGCAGTAGTGCCGAGTTTTTTGACCGGCCACCGGTTTGCTGTTCCTGCTGTAGTTGTAGCTCTCCTTTCCGCTACCGCCGTTGTTTCCGGTTGGGGTTCCGCGGGATCCCTGCTGAGTCTCTGTTTTGGAGACTCATTCCCTGCTTTTCAGGTGTAGCGGTTCTTCCTCGTGGTTCGAGAGCGCGGAGCGGAGGTTCTCAGTTGCCAGCTTGCCGGGCCGAGTGTTCTCTTGGCATGTGGTACGCTTTACTGCTTTAGACTGTACTCTCTGTTGGACTGGACTCTGTTGTAGTTGTTTATTCATTTCTGTTAATTGTTGAATTGTCCTGCTTTATTTCCTATTTCTTTGTGCCTCCACACTCCTTTTAGCCCTTCCGAGCCCTCCTGGCTCGTGGGCGGCGGTGCGAGTCTCGGGTTATCGGGCCTTCCCGGTAATCGGATTCTCTGGTCGTTACAGCTGGTATCAGAGCCAGGTTGTGGACGTACATAGGAATTCAAAATATTGCAGTGATCAGAGTCCGTAAGGTCCAGTACAGTCGGCAGCTGGCTTAGGGTTTTGTGTTCGCTTTCCGCCTAGTTTCTCGCTTGAGAGCTTGAGTGCGCTGCGTGGCGCTGTGAAGGTGGTTGCTGTCCGCGGCTTTCGTGCCAGCATGGGGTCTAAGGATCGAGGTCGAGAGCCTTCTCCCTCATCGGTGGTGGCCCTGGTTGTGCTGCGTTGGGCAGAGGTTGCTGGCAGGCGTGAGTTCGTGGTGCTACGTTCGAGGAATCTGCGGCGTGGTCAGGTGGCTGGAGAGGACTGTTCGTGGTTAAGTGGCCGTGAGCGCGCTCTGAGGGAGCTGCTGTCGGTTTTGGCCACTCCAGCTTGAGATTTATCCAGCCCCTGAGGTTTTCAGGTCGTGGTTTAAGGTGGCAGAGCGGGTGTTCTGATCGAGAAGTGTGCTCCGGTGAGCGGAATGTCTTCTCGGTGAGCTGCTGATTTGTCGAGCCTGATGTCCTTGTCGTGCTCTGTGGCGTCAGAAATGACGTGTCGGTCCCGATTGCTTTATGGATTTCGAGGCAGGATTGGGCTGTGGTGTCCCAGTAAGTCTTGCTCCTGCGCTCTTGTGTGCGAATGGGGTGTGTTCGCCCTGGAGTTGGTTTGAGATGTGAAGGCTCCGCGGCGAGTTCGGGACTCGAGGATGAGCATCGGCGGTTGTTGTTATGGCTCGTGTTGCGGCTCTTGGCATGCCGTGTTGCAGTTCGAGGAATTGCAGCGGTGATGCATCGAGAGATGCTGTGATTGTGGTCCGACGTGACACTCGTCGAGTGTGTTGGAGGCGCTGACCTGATGGAAGCGATGGTTTTCCTTGGTGCTGGATGGTGCTGTTTCCAGTGTGCGTGAGGTTCGAGGTCAGGTCGAGCGTGGAGTTCTTCCGTTGGTCGAAAGTGCGCTGGTTTCTCCTTTGGTTGGAGAGATTGTGTTCGGCTAAGGATCGTCGTCTTGCATTGTGTGTTCGGATTGGTTGGCCTTGTGTGCCATGAAGTCCGTGCGAGACGTGCTCCTTATCTTGGCAGGGTGGTTGCCTGTGAGAAGTCGTGCCCATTCCCTTGTCGTGTGAGGGTGCTGGCACTGTTCCGGAAGGACGAGTGCTGGTTGGGCGGTGTTTTCTTTCTCGGCTATGCGCTCGGATTTGAGTGCGCAGCGGAAGCGTGGTGGGCCCATAATCCACTGGTTCAGGATCGTAGCGTTGGTTGCTACGGGCGGATTCCTGAGTTTGCGTTGAGCATCGGAGGATGGGTTCCTCGGTGTGAAACGTGTTGTTGCCGTGCCGTTGCTCGAGGTATTATGGTTGTTGGCACTGGCAGGATGGAGTGTTGGGGAAAAGTGCTGACTAGTGCGCCGCATGAGTACCATGTTCCTGTGTTGGAAGCCGTGTCAGGCGTCGGTGTTGGACCTGGATGAGGTTGTTGAGGATGTCGCCTGACGGAGGTCGAGGACGTGTTGGTCAGAGTCGGTGGCTTGGCGCCCGACTTGTGTTCCCAGTCGTGTCCTCGGATGAGATCATTTTTGGGGAAGTGGTCTCTGGCAGACTATGGGTCCCGGTTGACGGCTATGAGTGGCTGGTGAGCCTAACCGTGTGACCGACCACAGCAGTGTCTGTTGGTTCTACGCTCTTGTCAGATTGTGACGGTGAGATGTTTATTGCTTAGGGACCCGTGAGCACTGTTCAGGTGGTGTCCCGTGGCTCTGTGGTAAGGGCGGAATCGGGATTGGCAGGTGTCCACTTGTATTGATCGAAGGATTTGATGAGACCAGATGGATGAGTGACGCTTGTGGGCGGAGGCCTTTTGTGAGATGGGTGTCGGAGGATGGTCCTTGATAGGACGTTGGTGTCGCAATGGTTATCCCTGGTTTGGTGACCAGCATGGGATGATTCCCCTGTGAGTCTGAGTCCAGTGAGGTGATGATTGAAGACACCAGGATCCGTCATTTGGTTTCGTCGTGCTCCCCGAGAGGGTCGAGTTGGAGCGATGTTCGAGCTCGGATGCGGTGTCCGAGAGGAGTGCAGCTCGAGATGCGGCATCAGTCTGTGTGTGAGTCGACGGATGGCTTGCCGAGGTTTGGAATGTTTCCTTTGGGCCCGGTCGAGGACCAGGAAAGAAGGAAGAAGCTGAGCAAGCGGAGGTTTCCCGTTGACGAGCAGTTGGTGACCAGTGGATGGTCTTTTCAGAGACAGAAGATGCTGGTTGTTGGGGCTCGAGCGTGGCGAGAGCCGTGTGCCAGCGAGACCTTTGGTGGTTGTTTCTGTGATGTGCCTTTCCAGATGGGATCTGGACTTTGTCGAAGTTTGTCTTCTGACAAGAGTTGGCACAGTGTTATGTCCGGCTTTCGGCTTGCCATGTGTGAGGTGTTTCTTGGTGCTGAGGCGATGTTCTGGTTGCGGTCTGCGGAGAGGACTGCTTGAGCTGGTGGAGGCTCTGTTTTGGTTGCTCCCTTGAGGAGGGTGTGCGACCTGTCAGCTGGCTGCGAAGCTGATGTGCGATTTGTCTGCCGACCATTGGATGAATCGGTAGCTGTTGCTCGTGTCGAGGGTTGTGATTCCTCGGTGAGCAAGATTGTGGCTGCAGTGCCATGATGGATTCTCGCGTTGTCTGAGGTGATGCCGGACTGTGTCCTTTGGTATATGCCTGCTCTGTTGGCCAGTGTGCTCGGCGCGAGGAGCGAGGTGTTGTTTGTGATTGTAAGTCTGGCTGTGTCCCTCAGGACTGGTGTTTTCATGAGAATCGAGATTTTCGGTGCTGGGGCTCTGACAGCGTTGTCAGTTCGTTCAGTGTTCTTCCCCTGTGACTTTGTGCTTGGTCCTGAATTTCGAGGATGAAATTCCTTTAAGGGGGGAGGGCTGTAATGCCCCGGGTTTTTCGGATCCTCGTTCGTGGGTCTCGGATCTGGTTTCTTGGAGCGTCTAACTCCGTTGTGTCCGAAATTTCGTTTCGGACATCTTTCGTGTTCGGATCGGCGCGATCCGGAGTCGTTTCGGAGGCCCGGAGGCGTTCCGCGGCTTTTTCCGCGTGTGTTTTTCGATTCCCGACATGGGTTTCGGCTTTCCCTTCGGAACCTCGTTGCGGGTGAACCGGGCCGTTCACCTAGGCGAGTGTGGTACCATTGCGATCGGTGCGTTCCAAGGATCGCGAGGGTGTGATTTCTATTTTTCGGGATTTTTCCGATTTTCCGGATTTTCCTATATATACCCCCCACCCTCTCTCTTCCTCTCATTTCTCACCCTCTCTCTCTTCTCCCACTCTCTCCTCTCACTCTCTCCTCTCCGGCTGCCGACGGACCGAGGCGGGGGCGAGGCGGGGCGATGCGGGCGAGGAGGACGGCGAGGATGGGTCGAGGATCGAGGCTCGAGGGCGCGGTGAAGCTCAGCCGTGAGTTCCTGGAGCGGCGAGGCTTCAACGGCGTTTTCTTCGTGGATCGGCGTCCACGGTGCACGAAATCTTCGGTGGAGGTAGGGTGATGGACCCCCAGCTCGTGCACTTCCTTTCCCGCAAGTTTCGTAGGCTACGGTGAGCCGAGCGGGCCAAACGGGGTGTTTTGGGCAAAATCCATGTTTTAGGGCTTGTGGGCCGATCTCCCGTTTCATTGCGTTTCTGGCCAATCCGAGGCCGTAGATGCATGCTAGGGGTTATTTGGGGGCTTCCCCTATGTTTTCCCCCTCATCCGTGGATGTTTGGGGGCGTGGCGTGGATTTTTGGGGTTTTCCCGCCGTTCTCGGTTTTCCGAAATGGTCGCGGTCCACCAGAAATCGTGTTCATTGGTCGCGGTCTTGGGAGAACCGCGTTCATCCTTTGTGTTTTGGTCGAGGAGGCCTTCGAGCGTCGCGGTCGTGCGATAGACCGCTTTGGTCTAGTCACGGTCATGGGATGACCGCTACTATCTGGTCGCGGTCCTCGGGCGACCGCTACCAGCGGGGTTGCGCGTGGCTAGTTGCGGTCGTGAGGTGACCGTGACAGCATGGTCGCGGTCTCCGGTCGACCGCTACCATCTGGTCGCGGTCCCCGGTCGACCACTATCTGGTCGCGGTCACCAGGTGACCACTACCACGTTCTGGTTCCTGTTTGCGCTGTTTTGACCTCCGGTCGACCCGGTTGCGACCCAGTGGTTGACTTTAGGTCTCGTGAGTGTCTCAGACATCCCGTGGAGTTCCGTGACCGTGTCTTTGGGTGTCCAGAGGTTGTCCCACTTACCTCATTTTGCGTGCCACGAGCTTAAGGGTCCAAGTGACCTTTTAGCGCTCCGATTGTGTTGTTTTGGTCTCCGGTCGACCCGGTTGGGTCGACCTCCGGCCTTGTGAGTATCCCGGACACCCCATGGGTTCTGTGTTTGTGTTTTTGGGGTGTCGGGAGGGACCGTGTTGCCTCGATTAGCGTGCCCGTAGGTGTGGTGGGTCCGGGTGACCCCACGTGTTCCGGGCTTTCGTGCTACGCTCAATCGAGTCACCGTGTATCGGTGTGCGTGCGGTGGGGTCTCCCCCGCATGTCGTGGGTTTCCTTTGGAAGGCGATTCCCATGTGGGCCATGTGCTTGGCCTTGGACTGCGAGTCCAGTTATACGGCCTGGGGATGGAGGTTTCCCGCTTGCTACAAGATGGGAAATCGTCGTGGTGGCTTGTGTGCTGCCCTGGGAATCGTGCTTCTGTGTTTTCCGTGTGGCCCGTGTGGGTGGCCTTGGTCCCTTGCGTTCCCTTCCCGAGGGAGTGGTCTTGGTGACTCGTGAGTTGTCTCGGTACTTGTGCTACCGTGGTTTTAGACCTAGAGATTGGACTAGATTGACGGCCTTGTGCTGTTGCGTACAACGGTCTTGACCCCGAGTCTTGTGACTCAAGGACCGTTGGGTGTAGTGCGTCTGGAGGACTGTCCAGAGTCCAGTGGCTTAGCGCCACTTGAGTTTTCTCGACTCTAGCGCACGGTGCGTGCGTGGCCGTGGACTGTGAGTCCCGTTTCTTCTCCGACTGTGGTCACCGTGCGACGGGGCCGGTACGTGGGGTGGTCCCCGTACGTCGTCAGATTCGGACGTTGTTTTCCGTTGAGTTGAGAGTCTACTCCTTCAGTGACCCTTCACTAGTCGTAGCCTACCAGTACGCGTGTGCTGGTCGCACCAGGGAGTGGTGTACGGGCTTACCGTGAGGGCGGTTTTAGACTGGTTTCCGTCGGGCCCCTCGTCGTAGCCAGAGTCCGGCTGCGGGGGAAAACCAGTCAGAGGGCCAGACCTAGGACGCATGGTCTGTGTGTGCACACGTGGTTGGGGACAGTGGACGCACTTCGACGGGCGTGACCCCAGCTAGTTACTTGTTTGTGGTTACTTGTACGGTGTTCGCGTCTCGGGTAGGACCTACCACGTCAGGCGGTTCACCTGCGGTGCGGTGTAAGACGTCAGGGGACGCTACCGGCTGTGCTTCTAGTGGGTGGTACTCCTGTCGAGTACGGAGTGACAGACTGTCAGTCTCTGTGTCTTTGACCTTCGGGTTTTCGGTCGTGTTGACCGGTGAGTTCGGTCGTTTCACCTTGGCGCGTGTGTCGATTCTTGCGCCGTGAGACTAGTACTAGTGGCTTTACCGAGGTGGCGTCTCGTGGTGCGGTACCCGCGATCGGATGGTCGGGGTTGCACCTTGGACAGTGTGTCCAGGTTGGCTGTCCGGGGGACAGGCCTCTACGGCATGGTTGCCGTGTGTTCTTACTTCGGTAGGTGGTACTAGCGTGGTTCGGTAGCTTCGACTGCGTGATCGAGGTCTGCCTTCTGGCAGTAGGAGTAGCTGTAGTGCCGAGTTTTTTGACCGGCCACCGGTTTGCTGTTCCTGCTGTAGTTGTAGCTCTCCTTTCCGCTACCGCCGTTGTTTCCGGTTGGGGTTCCGCGGGATCCCTGCTGAGTCTCTGTTTTGGAGACTCATTCCCTACATTTCAGGTGTAGCGGTTCTTCCTCGTGGTTCGAGAGCGCGGAGCGGAGGTTCTCAGTTGCCAGCTTGTCGGGCCGAGTGTTCTCTTGGCATGTGGTACGCTTTACTGCTTTAGACTGTACTCTCTGTTGGACTGGACTCTGTTGTAGTTGTTTATTCATTTCTGTTAATTGTTGAATTGTCCTGCTTTATTTCCTATTTCTTTGTGCCTCCACACTCCTTTTAGCCCTTCCGAGCCCTCCTGGCTCGTGGGCGGCGGTGCGAGTCTCGGGTTATCGGGCCTTCCCGGTAATCGGATTCTCGGGTCGTTACACCAAAGGCTGTGTACTTTTCTTTTGTTGCAGTGTACCTTTAGAACATGTGTATATCTGGACTAGTAATTGTATAAAATGTGTAAATCTGTTTACAAATGTAAATGTTAATTTCAGCACTTTAATTTCTGCATTTATTTTAAATTTTTGTACACTCCCGTGACACCTTTTAACCCTTATGAGCTTCCCAGCTCGTGGGTGGCGGCGTAGGATCCGAGTGATATCGGGTTTGACCTGGTATCCGGATCTTGGGTCGTGACAGTTGGTATGAGAGCGGAGGTTACGGCATAGTACAAAAATGTAGAGTAATTGTCGGGTTTGATAATCTAGAGAGTCCGGTACAGTCAACAGCTGGCTTAGGGTGTTCTGATTTCTTATCGAGTTATCTTTTTGCATGTTTAAGGATCCGCGATGGCCGGCCGATTGGAAATCGGTCAGAAATCTATCAGAAATGACTTTTCCGACGGATTTCTAACCGATTTTCGACGAAATCAGTCCGTCGGAAAAATAAGGTCACTAATTTCCGATAGAATACATTTCCGTCGGAAGTTTGTCTGAAATTATCGACTAACCAATTCCGTCGGTAATTAATAGCTTTAAATAATAACAAAATAAATTAATATTTTTGATAAAAATAATTTTGTCAAAAAAATGTCGATAATATACTTTTAATTAATGTTAAAATTTAAAAATATTTCTGACAGATGGTATTGCTTCGGAAATACGTCGGTAAAAATTCTGACATAAATTTATTTCGTCGATATTTTATCGGTAATATATAAATTTAATTAATAATAATTTTAAGAAAGTTTTCGTTGAAAACTTTTCCGTCGGAAAATCTGTCGGAAACTGTTCCGATGGAACAACTTTTAGTCAATAAAATATGGGTAATACATAAAAATAAAATTAAAAATGTTTCCAAAAAAACGTCAGTAATTTTCGATGGATTTTTTGACATACAGTCAAAATTCCATCGAAAACTACTCTCCATTTTTTATATATTTAAATTTTTTAAAAATCTATTTAAAATATACACCCTACAATTATACAACACACAACTTACACAACTCAACATGAAACACGCAATAAACAACATACACAACACAAAGTTCAATGAATAAAAAAAGTTACGGTTACTTTAATTCAAAAGTATCATTTTTTCACAATATCATAAAAAATCAAGAGATATCCACTCGATCATCCTCATCCATAGCATCTCCACCATCACCAGCTATAGGAGAATCCTACATCATAGAAAAAGAATATTAAATAGATTTAAATAAAAATAATTATTGATAATTTTAATTAAATATCTTTTTGATTTTCTAAATTCGAAAGTAGATAGTACGAAGATGAATTCTTTAAATTAGTTTTGATTTGAGCGCCGAGACCATACCGGGTATCCATTTTACATTCTGTCAGCTCTCTCAAAAGTCACACTCCCCCCACCCATGTCGTGTTAGAATAATCGGCACGTCGATCAGATCGATATTTCACATTTTGGACCCCCGAAACCCAATGCCTTAGATTTGTTTTAAACTAAATTAGTTTGGAAATTGATAGTTTGAGCGTCGAGCCCAAACTAGGTATCCGTTTTGGATTCCGTCAGCTCCCCCAAGTCACACTCCCCACCCAGGTCGTGTTGGAATAATCAGCATGTCGATCAGATCGATATTTCATATGTTGAAATAATCACTAATCATTTATCTGAGAATTTAAATAAACATACCGGGTGCAGGCAGTGGGAGTGGTGCAGAAGTCGAAGTAGAAGCTGCAGAGGAGGGAGTAGAACCCCTCCCACTGCCACCTCTCCTCGAACTCCTAGTACGATCTCCTCGAACCATCTCATTATTGACAACAATAAAAGTAGTGCATATTAGTCAATAACTAATTACAATTCATAACAGTCATCAATAATTATAGGAAGCGCATATATGTTAAATTTCTTATAAAATATTCAATCATTATCGGGTGAAATTCGGAGACAAAGCAAATGTGAAATACAACATTTAGGAAAATCCCTCCCCCTCCCCCTCCCTTTGCTGGGTTGAGAGACAAGCCCTCGTAAAGACTTTAACAGGTTCACTTGATATTTGATAAGCTCTGGACAGCCATTCAAATTAACACTGTTCATTTTAAGAAGTTTGGTGCACCTAAACTTGGTGACGACGATACGTTACTAAACTTGGATAGCAAATTCACATTCTATAAATAGGTGTTCCAAAGACTCCTCATTTTCACACGTATTGCAAATCATGTGTCCACCCCAGCAATTAACCTGGCCTGCCAATCCCGTGTAGTGAGTCGATACAGGGATATCCTCCACATGAACGACTTCATCTCATCCCAAGGGGGCTGACTTGCTTCCAAAATCGACGGAACAGAGGGTGTCTGACACCCCCCATCAGCAACCAACGAAGGAGTAAGCCAAACGAAACGGAGAACACACCCAAGGGATTCCATCTCCACAACCGCTGATCTTGACAGGTTTGAAGATCAAAATTGAACGTTCAAGACTTTCTCATATATTGACAATACGGTGTTGTAGGAGCAAGATGGGAGTTCAAGATCATGATACATGCATGTACACACATTTGAAACATTTCTGAGATTAGTTTAACCCACTAAAAGTTGCACACAAATGTGTATGATTCAAGAGTCTGTCGAGTTTTTCGGATGATCATATCTAAAAATTAATCCTATTTTCATGACATAGGGTAAACATTTATTATAAGATGTAACACGTGCGATTCAACTTAATATTAAATATTGTGCCTATTTTGTAAAACCGTGGATTGTGTTAGAAAAAATAGACTTCTTAATTCGTGAGACCTAACATTGATGTACACTATTCATACAGAGGTATACATTGGATTCCCAAGAAACGACAAGATATAAGCATGTAGAAAATATATAAATATACACATTGATATGTATTTTTACATGTACGTGAAATATATTTAAGCTTTATAATATAAATATTAGTCCTTTTTTTTATCAGGTCAAATTTCAAAAGCAGGTCACGCAAATCTATCCCTCACTCGTCAAATGATCCGCACCGTTATCTCAATCATGGCTAAACTTCCAGAGTGCAAATTAGCCCTTTCTCATGGAAATGGATACTTGGTTGATTAATATTTCCAACTGCCCAACAAGAGAAGTAGAAATCCAACAGCTGAAAGATGTGCAACTTTCCACGTCCTTACACCGAGGAATAAACTAAAAAGGCACTGTAATGTCATGCCGAAGCCTTTACGTAAGCTTCCCCAATGAATCAAATATGTACGATTCCATCCCACCTTTAACAGACAACAATCATGTGTACCACATCTTAGGCAATGCGGGGAGGCAGTCTAGTAACATCCCTCATTTTTGAAACTGCATGAAGTGCTCAAAGAAATTACTCTTCGGAATTTGTATGTGCATGCAAACTAGGCTCCAGATAAGAACCAGATGTACCGAGTTAACCCACCATCTTCCAAATTCTGAAAAAGAGATTAGGGATACCGATTGTGAGCAACTGATGCCAATCTGGCTCCTTGCTTCTGGCCAGTTGTGAACACCAGCACCCGATGTGGCCGGGCCAAGAGCAACCCCCCCAGGAAATGCTGTTGTCCAGATGCAAAACCATCCATTTAGAAGCAACAGTACTATTCTGACCTCTATTTCGGTCACTTTTTTCTTTCCAGGGGACATGCAAGCCCTATGAACTGAATGAAAATTGACTTTGGAGAAGATCACAATGCAACAACTATATACCACTGTGTCACCTTCTTGGCATCAAAACAGCAAGATGTAACAGATTTTGCTGGCACAACCGTAAAGGATTCTTGAACACAGTGATCTTCACATTTCTCGGGCCCACCAGAACAATGTGAGCTATGCTGTAGAACTCGCCTTTCTCAGCTGCAAACTGCCATTCCCTTGTTGTTATAGGGAACCAGTCTTTGGTTGCGGATCTAGTGGCTTTGACTTCAACAAACTCCCTACTTCCTTCCTCATCCCCGATAACCAGATCATACGGCAACCCTGTCTCACTCTCTTCATTGACCCATTTTACAGAAATGGTGCTGTATTTCTCACTGAAGTACTTATAAGCCAAGGCCTCTCCAAGGATTCCAGTTTTACGTGACCGGTCATCATTCAAGGCTTGAAAACCAAATGTGTCCCTCTCAGCATAAGGTCGTAGATCATCAGACTTCACACTTGGACGCAGGGGAGGAACAGAATCACCTGTTCGTACTTTTTCCAAACTAGATTCCCCCTGTCCATTAATTGGACCTGACAAGCCCACTGAATGAGAATGAACCTTTGGAGTCACCAAATCATCCAAAATTGAATCCACTATTGTTGTTGAGTTATCTTCTATAATCCAGTCCCCACTGACCTCAACAGAGCATGAAATATCCTCTGGCAAAATAACACCTTCAGGAGGTTTACTGGATTCTATAGTCAGGCTACCATATGATGCTGGCACAGGCACTGTTCCAAAATGACATGCTCTAGAAAAATCTGGTGCAGTTTTCCAATCTGTTGGTGGCCAATTTGGAATAATGCCTGGTTTTCTTGTATGTGACAGAATACTTTGCCCTGTGTTAATAAGGACAGGGCAGACAGTCTGAGAAGTATTCACCCCCTGCAATGAGAGGGACCATACCATCTCTTCAATGGGAAGTTTAGGCACCTGCTGACTATAAACAATAAAGAATTCTATCTGTTCCTCAGTTGAACCAGAATCTGCCATAGTTGCTACCATATGAAGGAAGTTTGCAAAATGAAGCTCAGCAGATCCATCAAAGAAAACTCTTGAAAGCTCCAAGAAAATGGAATGAGAATCAGAGGTACGAGTCACATACAAGATATTGTCCTGCAGAAAGAAATTTTAATTTAGGGTTTTCTTTTCAGGCTGTTAGAAAATTTTACTACAAGGTAATCAACTAAAAATACTGAATAGAGCATTTATGCAGCATGGAACAGGAAACTGCAAGTACAAAAACAACGATGACATGGCAAAGGTTCCTAGGAGAATTGAGGAATTTTCCCAACTAAACAGTTATAACAGAAGTGGAAAGGTAGGTGAGCATCCTTTTCTCTGCTTCCCCTTGATGCTAGCAGGGAAGCATTAAGGTACAAAGGAATGTTTGCTGGAAAATGAGGAACTCCCACATTCAAACAGCTACAACAGAAGTTCAAATATGGATAGGAGGTTGGGATCCCCTTGACTTCCCTCCATTGCCGGACACTAGTGTCTCCTAATGTTACAGGACAACCAATGGGACTTTGTTGCCCAGATGAAAGCAGGTTGGAGAACCATGCTCAGTCAGGTCCTAGGCCAATCTGAAATTGGGTGATACTGCTTTATCATGATGATGGAATTTGGGTTGGCTGAGAAAACATAGCTGCAGAAGACAGCAGCATGACCAACAGGGAAGCCAGAGGGATCTGAGATAGAAGCTGTGAGAAATCAACAACTCAATTCCACCCCTAACCAGAGAGAAAATGTAGGCAAGATTCAACATCCTGGAAAAAGTGAAGCAGTTTCACAAGTTGTGAATTGCTCTTGACAAGTCGAAGACTAAAGGAGGAAGAATGCAGACGACTTATTGTGCTGCGGAACACAGCAGTAATGAGAATATGATCAGGCCTGTCACTAGGGTCTGAAGTAGGAGATATTTCTGTTGCTTTTGAACAGTGTTTCTTGCACAAGAACATGTAGCCAGACATTCAAGGTGACACATAGAAGCCCACCCCCATCCCCCAATCACCCAGAAAAAAGGAATAAGGAAGTTTGACTGTAGGAAGGCAACCGCTGGACATGATTAGATGGACAGATGATATCATTACTCTGAACTCTCATGAGGGCAGGCTGCTGGATGGTGATGAGACTGAGAATTTAGTGGAGATTCCTGGCCTATAAAAATCTCCCCAAGCTTACAAAGATTCAAGAATGCCACGTGGAAAACTCTAACAGTGAAATCTTCCAATGTAAATGATTCCCACTCTGTAAAGAGTAAGATCGATGGCATCATTTTGTGGTTCAGAAATCAAGTGGAATATCAGTTTTGATTCCAATTACTAGAGGGGAATTTTATGAGAAATGTCATAAAGAAAGGGTTGAAGTTTGACAATGGCTACATTAATTTGGTTTCATGGCCTGAACACTGATTAGGAGGTGATCAAGCATAGAAAATAGGGCTTTTAGTTAGACATAACTCAAAAATTTAACTGCTCTTAGTAATTAGTCCCTCCGGTTAGCAACTGTTTGGGGAAAAAGAATATTCCCAAAACATTCTTCTAATCGATGCCAAAATAAATAGAAAGAAACAAAATGACTTTATTACGTACAATAGTTAAAAAAAACACAAAAAAAAATAAAAGAAGGGAAAGGATAAGAGTGAGGGAGACCGGGAGGAGAAGATTCTCCCCTCCAGCAGCAGGACCAAGGGCCACCAATCCTTTTTTTCTTTGTGGGGGGGTGGGGTGGGGTGGGGGGGGGGGGGGGGGAAGGGAGGGGGAGGTTGTCGCTAGATGGGGGAGTATCACCTCCCTCAGCAGTGGCACTTCTGTCTGCTGTAGAGAGATAAGAGACAGCAAGGGGGGCCAAAAGCTAAGGATTTCCCTACAGATTCTGGCACCTCCAAACCAAGCACATGATGCAGCAGCCTTAGAAGCACTAGCTTCGGGGGTGGGGGAAAGGGAAGGGCGGGAAACAGGAGCAGGACCATGTGGAAGGAAGGGGATCATCATAATGCCAACTTGCCACCACTGTCCTTCAGCATCATCATTGTCAGGTCTTTGTCATGCCATCGGCTGGGAGGATAGAGAGGAAGGAAAGATTAATTAAATATGTTTGGAGGGATCAAAAAAAAAGAGCAAATAACCCAGATAAAAGTATGTGGACGTCATCTAACCACCCTTCGATTTACATATTTAGGAAAACTATAAATGTCTTTCTGGTTCTTCAGAGGCATTGGCTCACTGACCTGGTATCTTTGAATGTTAATTGCATTGACTTTCCAAGGTTTTGATGAAGGTTGGGAATAAGAATGTAACTCTGAATAAATATGAAGATTGCATTGAGATAAAATTCTACAAGGAGGTCAGCTTTTGCCATCAAGTGAATAGGGATGCTTGGGCATAACGTCAACAAGGAGATGAATGTCCTGTGTACTCAAAGGAGGTTGCTGGTGCCTATAACAGGTATAGGTCTATGGAGACTACTACAGTTCAAATGCAAAATATCTTGGAGAACATTTGTTGGATGCGGGAGGTCATTAAAGCTTATGAACATTATGAATCACGGAAGGCTGTCAGTTGTTCAGGGGAAAAAGGTATTGGCAAAACTAACTAGGCTGCCCCAGTGATTTAAATTGCCTTGTTCACACTTTGTGATTGCAGCCATTACCTGGAGTTCATGTAAGAAGAACTAACTTAAGTAACTGGTAGTGGAAGAACTAAGACAACAAAAAAATAATGGGCTAAAAGAAATTAAGCCCTACAAGCGGAAAAACAGGTAGACTCAATGTAACCGAAATTATCACTCTCAAGAACAAGAAAAAAAATGAAAATCAGACCTCTAGAAGTCTCAAGATTTTTTAATAACCCCCCACCACCCAACCAATCTTTTCGTCTCTACTGGTTTCTTTCAATTGCCAAACTACTCAAGAAACGATTGATATCACACAGAGGTAATCAATATGAGAAACTTAAGGACACATCATAGTTGGTCCACGCCCCCCATCCACTCTTCTTACGTTTTGAAGATAAGTTTAACCCTTCATCACCAATGTCTCTGACTAATTAAATACAAACATAAGGCTCAGATGGCAAAAGTAGGTTTAGAACACTTGGAACAAAAAATGAAAAAAGAAAAGAAGGGAAGAAGAGTTCACTCACGCACTTTGCACCTTTTTATCTGAACAGAATTTTGATCATCAAAACTGATGAAGAAGAGAAGTTAGCAAAGAAATTAGGAAAATGAGGTGCTCATTCTAAAAATTAATTAGACAACCCTTGGCTACACTTTCTTCCTTGCTCCTTCAAACCCCCCCACCCCCCGCACCCCGACCTTAAAAACTTAAAATCACCTTTCACCTCTTTTTTCCCATTTTGCTTTCACTTTTTATTTACACTGTTCTAAACTTAGTATTAGGATAAAGAGGCAGGATTGAGGATCAAGCATGGATCAGTCAGCTCCGGGTGATCCAAGACAGCCTATCCCATCCAGCCCAGAGCAACTTGGAGTCTTGGACATAATGACAATGTTATAAATGTCAAGGTATATGTTACATACACATAACGTTATAAGGCAACACTCATTCCAACCTTAAGCACCCCCATATCTACTTCCCAACACTGATTGGGCTGCACCATCGCAACAAAGAAAGAAGAAAGAAGAAGAGGAGGTGGTGGCACTCTAGGGAAACACAAATATGCTGTTCTATATCTCCCCGAATATAGGAACTTTTGCTTGCTTTGTTTTTATTTGATCTGTGTGTCAGAACTGATAGCATTTGATTGGCCGAGGTCTCTAGTTCAAGTCCAAGATTGCCCCAAGGCACCTATTTCACAATTAATTTACCAAAGACTAAGTTTTCATTTTAAGTCTATTGCAATCACTTTATCTTTCTCTTTTCCATTCTTCTATTTATAAGAACATCTTTGCATATTGAATTCTTAAAAAAAATTCATGAATTAGTGGCAAATCTATCTTCTTCCTAATCTAATAAGAAATGATGGATCAAACAATCTTGTCTATCCAAAAAATGGGTACTTTAATTAATATATTTGCATTTCTACTCTGATCATATATATTCTTCACATAGTATGCTTGTACAATGCTTGCATTCTAGTAAAATGGTTTAATTTATAATAATAGTATTTAATATCACAAAAATAAATATTCTTTTAGAAATAATATGATTAAATAGTTATAATTAATGAATTATTCATACATTTAAGTAATTATAATCAACTAAATTAAATCATTAGTTTTTTTTGGAAGGTCCGATTTTATAGCTAAACAGAGGTGATACAATCAGGTAAGAGGAGAGGTTCCTCTTACATTAGAAAAAGAAAATAACTAAATGGTAGCTCAAATCTTAAACAATTCTTCCACAGACAAATTAGACAGGTGTCTACTCCACACTACTAAAAGAGACAATACTCGAGAGCAGATGTTTTCTTGGTAAAGTCTACTTCCCCAAAAAAGGACTTCGTTGAGCTCCTTCCAAATACTCCAATAAAGGGCATGAGGCACAAAAGAAATAATCTTCTTCCTGGTTTTAATATAAGTTCTTGTCTTTAGGCAACAAAAACAATCCCACAGTTCCTCCAAGGTAGAAGATTCACATTGAAAATGAAAAACCTTTCCGAAGGTCTGCCATACCCTATGGCTTACAGCACATTGAATTATCAAATGCTCAATATTTTCCTGCCCATCTGAACACAACACACAGACAGTTCCACATTCAGGTCCCATTTTCTTCTGAGTAACAATCCTTTTCTGAAATAATAGCCACACAAATGCCTTAATTTTCATAGGTGCTTTAACCTTCCAAACTTCTTTGTACTTCGGATAAAGACCAGAAGAATGACTGTCAATGTAATTATATAAATTTATCACTGAGAACCATTTCCTTCCATTGTCCAATACTAGAGTATCTTCCTTTGATTGAGAAATAGAGACCCCATTGAGAAGTTGAAGAAGCAGCACACACTCCTCATGTTTAAGACCCCTTCACAAATGAAGAGACCATTGAGTTGTGCCTTCTTGAGACTGACAATCTTTGACTTTGACTCTTTTTTTTTGAAAATGGATACTATCACATCATATATAAAAAAGTGAAGAATGTACAGGTAAGAAGGGAGTGGTCCCAAAAAACTCCCCTACACAAAAGAAAATACACAAAACTCCCTACTCTTGAAGTAGGGGTAAAATAAGAGAATTACAACTATCCACTCTACAAAAAATATCACATCAACTTTTCACAAAAAAGTACATCAAATCCAGACACTTAAAAGAATCTGGAGCCTCTCTTCTGAAAACTCTTCCACTTCTCTCTCTCTCCAAATGATCCAAAAGGTTGCATGTAAGATCAGCCACCACAACTGGCAATCCATTGCACTTGCCAATTTCTGATGAATTCTTCCACCAGACCTTTAGGAAGTTTGGTGCACCTAACCTTAGTGAAGATAAGGTTGCAAAACTTCGATAGCAAATTCACATTCTATAAATAGGTGTTCCAAAGACGACTCCTCCTTTCCACACATGCTGCAAACCATGCCCACCCCAGCCATGAACCTGGCCAGCCTATCCCATGTAGGAAGTCGAGACAAGGATATCCTCCACATAAATGCCTTCACCTTAAGGGGGTTGACTGGCTTCCAAAATTGACGGAACAGAGGGTATCTGACATCCCCGTCAGCAACAAAGGAGCAAGCGAAACGAATGGAGAACACACCCGAGGGATTCCATCTCCACAACCACTGATCTTTGGAGGTGGGATCCAGGGTCGGTCACTTCCGAAATCTCATCCTCCTTCAACCCCATCCTAAAGGATCCATTTCTGATCTCATATGACTGTTTCGCCAACATTCTCTTGCCAGTAGTAATGTGGAAGAGCGTGGGGAACCTGCTTGCCAGGAGTCCTCCTTCGCACCATCTGTCCAGCTTGAAAAGAGACACCTATTCATCCTAATTTTAATATTCACCGAGGCCTAGATGAGATTTGCAGCTTGCAATATACCTTTCCAGATTGGTGACAATAAGTAAATCTGAGATGGGGTTAGGTCCCAAGTGTGGCCTCTACGGTAATATTTGTCTTTTATGAGCTGAAGGTCAAGTCCATTCTCTACAGTCCCAATCTTCCACAACCACTTAGCAAGAAGAGCTAGGTTAAACAACCTAATGTCTTGGAAACCCATACCACCATTCCTCTTTGCTTGATAGACTAAACCCCAATTAACATCATGCCACCTTTTCACCTTTTCAGCACCACCCTGCCAGAAGAATCTATTAGAATGCTCTGAAAGTTTTGCAGCCACTGAGCAAGGAATTTAGAACATAAAAAGAAAATAGACTGGGAAGGCTTTTTAGTACCGAATTACACAAAATTATCATTCCTCCATAAGAGAATATTTTGCCCTTCCATCCTACCAATCTTGACTCAATTTTCTAAATAACTGGCTGCCAATCTCTGCACCGAATGGCCCCATTTGCCAACGAGAGGTTCAAATAAGTGATCAGAAACTGGCCAATCTGATAGCGAAGAATGAGAGCTTCCCTTTGCAAAGTGTGCTCCTACCAATCAGAAACTGGCCAATTTAGAATATAAAGAGAAAATAGACTGGGGAGGTTTTTAGCACCGAATTACACAAAATTATCATTCCTCCATAAGAGAGTATTTTGCCCTTCCATCCTACCAATCTTGACTCAAATTTCTAAATAACTGGATGCCAATCTCTGCACCGAATGGGCCCATTTGCCAACGAGAGGTTCAAATAAGTGATCAGAAACTGGCCAATCTGATAGTGAAATATGAGAGCTTCCCTTTGCAAGGTGTGCTCCTCCATGTGGATCCCTAAGAGCTGGCTCTTGTGAAAATTGACATTCAAACCACTGACCTCCAACAATTTGAGTAAAAATCTAGTAGTAAATAGCTGGTCCTTGCCCTTAAAGAAGAATAGTATAGTGTCATCTGCACATTAGAGGTGTGAAATGTGACTTCCCCAATTCCTAGCTTGGAACCTTGTAATAAGACCTGCCTCCTCTGCCCTCAGTGCCCTCTGCCAAAATCTACTCAAGAGATGTGACACAAGTACAAAAAAGAGAAGAGAGAGGGGATCTCCCTGCCGCAGTCCTCTTCCGCCAAGGAAGGGGGAAGTAAGCTCTAATCCAACCAATCCATTGCTCGCCAAAGCTCATACCTTGCAGCACATTGAGGCGGCAATGCTAATTCACCCTGTCATAAGCTTTCTCAAAGTGTAGCTTTAAAACTAGATCTCTCTTATGGAGGGCCTTGAAGGAGTGGATGGCTTCCTGGGCCAGCAAAAGATTTCCTAGATTTGTCTCCTTTTTATGAATGCACTCTGGTTATTGCTCACCACTTTGTTCACCATTATTGCCAACTTTGAGGCTACCAATTTAGAGATAATCTTGTAGAAGCTATTGAGCAAGCTAATGGGTTTGTAGTCCTTGAGGGCCACTTTGACATCCGGGTAAGGGTGGGTAGAATAAGGGAGCGGATGAGAGAGAGAGTGGTGGGCCCCGCTCTCTCCTCACACTCATCCACGCTAACCAGGCTCGGTTAGCAAAGAGGCCCTGAGGGAATCAACCCCTATGTTCTTCAGGATAAGAACAACAGAAGTCTTGTTGATGTCTCTGAGATGTGTTTTACCCTCTTGTAACTCCAACACTACTTCCACTAGATCAGACTGGATAATATCCCAACATTTCTGAAAGAAGAATATGGGGAAACCATCTTGACTTGAGGCTTTGTCCCTAGCCAAAGAGAAGACCACCTCCCTGATCTCCTCAACAGAGAACGGGGGGAAAGCATATTCCTTTCCTCCAAAATGGCTGACCATTGATTGTCCACCCAAGAAGGCCGCCCACAATCCTCATCCGAAAAAGGGAAAAGTAGAAATCTACCACATGTTGTCTAATTTTAACCATACTCGAAAGAGTTCTGTCCCCATACTACATGTTCTTGATGGAATTCATCCATTGCCTCCCAAAGGCAATTTTCTGAAAATAAGCAGTGTTCGTGTTCCCCTCTTTTAGCCACCTCTATCTGGATCTTTGCTTCCAAAAAATTTCCTCTTTGAGAAGAATCTCCTCAAGCTCCTTCTTAGTTACCTCCCTTATGATTCTATCTTGCTCATCTAGCAGGTTGGCTTCCTCCCAAGCATCAAAGGTTTGAAGTTGCTCTAGCAGACTATCCTTGGCGACTTTTCCTAGAATAGTTTTTGCTCTACCCGAAAAGGAAAGTTCATGGGCCAGCTCTTGCATCTTAATGAACATCCTTGCCATAGCCGAAGTCTCCTGTCTAGGTGCTGTCCAGCTTCTACTGACCACCAGGAAGAAATCCTCCTCTAACAGTGCTTTTGCACGGCGCCAGTGAAACCTGCTGTTGGTTCTCAGGAGAATGGATTTGTGATCTGAAATTGGGTGGGCCAAGCATGCTTGAAGATGTGGGAAGTACTCTTCCCAATCCACTGACATCGGAAACATGTCCAACCTTGAACAGATTGGCTCTACACTAAGATTGGACCAAGTGAAGAGAGCATTCGGTGTGGGAATATCAATACGGCCAGCCCCTTCGATAAACTCCCTAAAGTGCTCCACTTCCCTTGCCACCATATAAGCTCTCGACCTGTCCCCCATTGCTGCAATAGCATTGAAGTCGCCACCAATGCACCGCGATCTTCCGGAAAGCTGATGATGTTCAAGAAGCCCCTCCCGTAATGCTTTTTTCTCCTCCCTACCTTGTGGCCCATACACACCAGTGAAGTTCCACATAAAATTGTCGCATAGGTTGCGGAAAGTAAAAGATATAGCATACTGGCCCACCTTCCTTCCACCACCTCCTCCACTGCAAAGTCATTCCAAAGAACCGTAATCTCCCCCCCCCCCCCCCCCCCCCCCCCCGCGAACCCACAGCTGGAGATGCCACACCCTTAGACAATATCGTTCCTCCTATTTCCCTCATAAACCCCTCCCTATTACCCTCTAGTTTAGACAACTGGATACATAGGATATCAATTTTACATCTCCATACAAACTCCCTCACCACCCTCCTTTTCTCCGGCCCACACACCTCACTCACATTTCATGTAACAATCTGCATGGGAGTTGTTCTTGATCATGTCTGCTCCATCCCATCTTCCCTTTACCTGGCTCCTTTCTTTCCTCTTACCATTCCATCTCCCTTCTTTTAACAATTTTCCCTACCTTAGCGTCCCTTGCCAACCCCACCAGACACCTCTTTTGGGTTTTGCTAAACACCAATCTGACATTTTTGTCAATACCATTATTTAAAAAGGCGGTACCTTAAGACCCTAAGACTTAAGCCTCAGAACAAGGCACAAGAAAAACGTCTTGAGGCATGCGCCCCAAGCCTTTTACTTGAGGCTTATACTTTTGTTTATTGAGGTGATATGCCTAATTCACAGTTGTCAAGGCGACCAATGCGAGCTTAGGCCTCCCGGGCACCTAAACGCTTAGGTATCGCCTGAGCGGCAAGCTAATTTACCCAACCCTCACCCACCCCACCTTAACGTTTACATTTCAGACCTCATATAATTTCAACATGCTATCTAGGTCATCTCTATTTTTCTAGTTTCCAAGATTTACATACTCTTATTGTATCTCTGTGTGTACACATTTTTTGTGGGATGCATATTCTGACTTACAAAGTTTACACATACTATGGAGAGAAAGGAATTCTCAAACAACTTTTTAAAAATATTGAATAAGAGACATCTCAGTTATGTCCAATATAGGTTAACATTAAACTTGGATTACAATACACCTGTAACCATAAGCAGACTAAATGCAACAATAACTAACAAACCAATACGAATTGGTACCAACCGGTTTAGGGATTTTTGGACCAATTCCCCCCAATACATTTAAATATGAGTTTAAAAAATAGGAAAAAT
The DNA here is from genome assembly GCA_022559845.1 of Amorphophallus konjac. Taxonomy (NCBI): domain Eukaryota; kingdom Viridiplantae; phylum Streptophyta; class Magnoliopsida; order Alismatales; family Araceae; genus Amorphophallus; species Amorphophallus konjac. Next base: position 8,513,019 of record CM040121.1, on the reverse strand, counting down.
CATGGAATGCAAAATCTACCTATGACCTATAGAGAGGGGTGTTGGAGGAGTGTGTGGAGCCTAATCTACCTATGACCCCCTGCCCGATTTTTTTCCCTTTTTTGTTTGTTCCGGGGGGTGAAGTATTATAAATATAACTTCAATCTTCGATGGGGAATGCTCCAAACCTTCAATACAATATTCTTCCTTCTTCATGATTTTTTTTTGCCATTTAATGTGCATTGTGCAATAGTTTGGCCTTGGTAGACTTTATAAATACACATGTTAATCAATTTAGTTAATGATGTGATTAACTATCTATTTGACAAAAATGTCATAATTTTTAAATTTTGTGTGGATCTATTTGGTAGAAGAAACTGAAAGTTCTGAACACCCTGGAAGTTGATGGCCCTGGAAGACCAGAACACCCTGACCGCGGAGACCATCGTGATCCCCCCACCCTAAGGCCGGCGACCCCCTGCCTCCCTCCCACTTGTTCGCGAGCCCTCCCCCTCTTGGGCCCCCCCGCCCCATCTAGATAACACCTCCCTTCCCCTCTCCTTACCGGTGTTCACCCACCCCTCTTCCCCCTCTCCCCACTGCTATGGGGTCTCTGGGGTGACAACAACGTACGAGGCGGCCATGGGGGCCCTATACGTGATGGCAACGACGGTGTAAAGCAAAATTGCCTTCTTTTCCCCATCTTCTACGATAAAAATCCCTCCTTTTCTCTCAACATTACCTCCAAAACTTCTTCACTGGTTGCTCTCCAGGACGGTGATGCGGCCGTCCCTTCAAGCGACCACCACCGACGATGCCATTCCCAGGAACATCCCGTTCTCCACCACGCCGGTGAGCCTCAGCATCTGGTCGCTTACCTCGCCCAAGTCCATCTCGATGCCCTTCTCGAAGAAGAGGTCGACGATGTAGTTGCCGTTGTCGATGACGAAGGGCTCCCCATCGGCGCCCTCCCGCAGCCTCGCTTCGCACTCCTCGTGCCCCTCGAACACCCGCCTTAGCCAAGCCAAGGTGTACTCCCACCCGAAGGGCACCACCGGCACGGCCAACGGCTCCCCCATCGCCAACCCCGAGAGAGAGAGGAAAGGCTGGGAGAGGGAGAGAGAGGAAGGACCAGGAGAAGGGGACCGGGAGAGAGAGAGAGAGAGAGAAAGAGAAGGAGCGCCGGAGGGGAGAGGAGGGAGGAAGGAGAGGCCGGGAGGGAGAGAGGGAGCGTCAGGAGAAGGGGATCAGGAGAGAGAGAGAGGGAGTGTTAGAGGGAGAGGAGGGAGGAAGGAGAAGGGGGCCGAGAGAGAGAGAGAGAGAGAGAGAGAGAGAGGGGAGCATGGAAGAAGGGAATCGGGAGAGAGAGAGGTCACGGCTCTCTTAAAAAAAATATGGAAAGACTTGTTTTTATTTTGGGAGAAGTTACAACGGATGGAATTTCATCCTAAAAAATTGGAGAGGTCTTATCAAACGTGGTTAAGTAAGTTGTCTATTCCTAATTTTTATTTTGAGAGAAAAAAGAGGTGAAAAACTGCAACCAAACACCCTATAAACTTTAAACATAAAATACAAGGTAATTAGAAATTAAGTACATGAAAATTATAAAAAAATAAAGGATCCGCCAAATAATAATAGGATCTGGGTTTGGATCCTATTACTTGGTGGGCCAAGCCAGACGGCCCAAGGCGCCCAGGCCAGTGCCTTGGACCGCCTGGGCGCCTTGGGCCACCTGGCCCACCTTGGCGAGCGCCTGGGTCGCCTTTTTGGGCCCAAATAAGGCAGCCCAACACCTGGTCGCCTAGGCCGAAGCCATTGCCTTGACATATATGGCCTCAATGCATTCACTGTCCCAAGGTATTTACTTGAGACTTATGTGTCAAATGAGAAGGGAATGCAATGAAATGTTGTAAGGTAGACCAAAGGCTTATGCTTCTTTTATTGTCCTTAAAACATGATATACTTCTGAGATAACATGGGTCTATCATTGGTTTGAGATAGTATTAACACATAAAAATTAGTATTAGCATTAACACATGAAAAATAGTATTATTTTTATCTCTTTCGATAGTTTTAAGATTATTTTCTAATACTATTGAGGCTTACGCCTCATTGTGCCTCAAGACTTACGCCTTATGAGACTTACAAAAAGCACCTCAGAATTGTCTCATGGACTTTTAACTATGGTCAATACCCTAACAAGACACTCCAATCAGGCCTAGCACCTCCCTTGCCTATACCCCCATGAACCTCTCTACTCTGGCTATGACCTCTTTTACCTCATATATCCCTAGCGAGCCTTCCTCCTCCCATTGAAATTTACCCCCTCTAGTAGGGATTCCTCGACCCTAACCACCACCATCAAGGATTCATTGACAAGTGAGGGTATCTTCGAGTCCTTGATGTACGTTTGACACCCTGGAGACAGTCGGCTCCGTCTCCAAAAGACTCGCTTCAACCCAATCTTCTTTCCCCAAAAGGCAGAAATCATCAACCTCTTAGCTTGGTGGGGCCTCAAGCAACATGGCCTTACCCTTCCCCCCACGTCCATTGTTGAACTCATGAGCGGACAGCTGGGCCGGGGAGTCAACGCCATGAGCATCGTTAGGTTCCCGACTGTCGGGGTCCATCGAGCAAGCCCGCAAGCTCCCCTCTCTCTTCCTGGCTCCGCTACTTTGCTTGGTCAGACGCGGTCTGTCTGGCATGTAAGATTGGTTGGCCGCCTCTGCCCGTAGCCGCCAAGTTTATCACCACCTGCCCTAGCCTCTCTTGGATTGACCACCTACAGGAGTGTATTGCATCACTGACAGTGAGAAGGTTCATGGTGGGAGGGATCTCCCCTACAGTTACCAACACCGAACAAGCTCGCAAATCCCCCTCTCCCTACCTTCGCTAATCGGGACGTCAACTGACAACTACATCTAGCCGTCAGTTGGAGATTGGGTGCCCAACCGCTATGACTATTCGCCACCCCCTGCCTGCAGTTCGACCGCCGAGACCATTGTCGCCTGCCCCAACGTCTCCTAGGAGGGCCGCCTGCTAGTAAGAACCACGTTACCATTGATCGCCGAGGGCCAAGGTTCCACAAGAAAAGGCCTTCATATCGGGCGACAGAGAATCCCATGTGTGGGTCCAATTGGGTTTGATCGCAGGTCAATCATACCAGGTAAGTCACGGCTATGAACCCGAGGACCCGCTGAACAACACCCGCCACCCGCTCCACCTGAGTCAACCAACTCCATGGGTCTGATCTGGTCCACCACCTAATCATCTGCCCTATCCGATCTGTGAATATGTCCGACTGATTCTGCCCCGCCTGATCCGACCCAATTGACAACCCGCAACGGATTCAAGTTTTGAATTCCAACAATGTACCGTACATCTTCCTCCCCTAGCTTCATCCCATGAAACCCTAATCCTCCCACCGTCGCCGGCCTCCTCGTGATCCCCCTTAGGCTACCCTAACCAAGAATATATCTCCGGCAAGGGAGACTTCAATGACCCTCGGGATGGCCACAATGAAGGGGACTTGGACACATGCTTCAACGGCAACCACCGACGAGGAACTCCTAAACCGAAGCCCATCGACTCCTTCTCTAAATGAACCGATCGATGCCCTCCCTATCGCAAAGTGTGAGTGGAACCCCCCAAAGGATCAAGGAGGCATAAACAACCCGGGAATCTTGGTAGGTTCCCCTCCTAAGCCCCCATTTGGACACCCCGAGGAGACAACCCCGGCCCCAAAGAATCCCCCTCACTGCCACCCTGCTTGTAACTACCCCTGACCCTCTGACTGCCAAGAACAAGGTTTTCCGTCTCGAATATCGGCTCTGTCTCGGAAAGGCGGAAGAGAAGAGATCTCGAAGAGATTTCGAAAAAATCTCGAGAGATCGGGTTCTGTGATTTCGGGAAAAAAATCATATATATAGCTTTTTTCTAAGAAAATGTTATTCTACTAACCACTCAATTTCACAAACATGTTTTTCTAATTGACAACTCAATTTTACAAAATAAAGAGTAATGATAACAATAACAAATCCATTCACATGCACCAATGTTAATATACATCAAAAGTTACACAAAAAATATATATACATAAAATTGTACATGAATCACAAATTGAAAAATGTATCAAAAATCAAATATGGTACATGTATCTCTATCTTCCCCACTCTCTGTCTCCCTCTCTCTCAGATAGAGAGAAGGGTTGACGGGGGGGGGAGACGAGAGAGCGAGTGTGTGTATGTCACAGAGGGAGAGACAGAGAGAGAGACTGGGGAGAGAAAGCTCAAGGGGGCCGAGGTAGAGAGAAACAGGGAGAGAGGAAGGAGAAAACTAGGGGGTGGGGGAGAGAAGATCTAGGTCTCGGGGGTTTCGTTTATCGTGACCTTTGGAGAGACAGAGATCTCGGAGAGATCTCGGACATCTCGTAAGAGATGGCAAACCATGGCCAAGAATCCTTTCGGCCCTAAGGCGTGAAGCTGCCAACCAGCCTCCCCTACCCGTTCATTCAAGGCTCCTAACACCTCTTCAGGTTGTCGCTGTCCTTCAAATAGTGATATCCACAGGCACTACCTTCCTCCAAGAAGGAAATAGTCGCCAGTCCCCAAGTAGATGAGCCCCTTGCCGGTGGCCTTGCAATTTGTGTGACCACCTCCGCGTAGGATCGCCAGTCCCTCCTAGCTAACTGTCGAGAGCAAGAGGCTTGGCGGTGACCCTCTCCGCCGCATGCCCTACACCATAGACTCTATGTGTAGGAGCTCTAGCGAAGCCCTTAGGTGAGGCACCGGAAGCACATGGAAGTGACTGGAAGCCTGAAGCGATCACCCCCCGTCATCACCGAACACCTACCCAAAGGGGTCCGGTTGGCCCCCGATGTGACCGCCAATGTCCCCTCTGGTCTCTCACCTCTCCCCACTTGCACCACCTAAAGTAAAAATCCCATGGAACCTATCCTGCAAAGGCACTTCTGCAGGCCATTCATTGTACCAAAAAACAATGCACTGTCCATTCCCAGCTCTCATTGAAATACCTTGTTCCATCCATTCCCTTGCTTTCAGAATTCCAGTCCACAATGGACTCTAATGTCCATTCCCTTGCTTTCTCTAATGGACTCTAATGGTGTGGTTTGTAATGCTTCTCCTGAATAAGCCGTTCACATAATGTATGGTTCTCCATCAAATCCCACATCCATTTCCCCAGTAAAGCTAGATTCATTACCTCTAGCTTTTTAACACCCAAACCTCCATATTTACAGGGCTTGCAAACTGCCTCCCATTTAACAAGTGGGATCCCTTGCTTATTTTCATTGTAACCTCCCCACAGAAATTTCTTCTGAATCCTATCAATCCTAACTCTAATTGTGACTGGAATGAAAAAGACTGATAGACAGCATAGAGGAATACTGGACTGACACCGAGTTTAGAAGAGTGATATGTCCCCCCTGGGGCAAATTCCTAGCATTCCATAATGACAACTTTTTCTGAATCCTGTACAGAAGAGGATCCCATTCTCCAATTGTCAACTTTCCAAAATGCAAAGTCAGTCCCAAGTACACCATTGGGAATTTACCAAATTACAAGAAAGGACATACGCACACTGTTGTACTTGAGTTTCTTTCATGTTTAAACCAAAATCTGCACTTTTATCATAATTAATCTTCAGACTTGGACATGCTTCAAAATTCTTCCAAAGAAAAGGCAAGTTTCTAATCTTCTTAGAACCCCCTTGTAGGAATATTAATGTGTCATCAGCAAACTGCAAGTGTGAACTTGAAATGGAAGAATGCAGCATCTTGACCCCAATTATCAACCCCTGTTCTTTTGCCAACTGACACATTCTACTGAACATGTTTCCTACCAGCACAAAAAGCAGAGGAGATAGGGGATCAACTTGAAGAAGGCCTCTGCTACTTCTAAAATATCCATGAACCTTTCGATTAAAAGTTATGGAGAAACAAGCCGAACACACATACCTTTGTACCATCTGAACCCACTGAGAAGAAAACTGAATTCGCTTCATCACCTTCCACAAGCACTCCCCAAAGACACTTTCATATGCTTTATTGAAATCTAATTTGCAAGCCACCCCCTCTATTCTCACCTGCTTCATAGTGTATACCTCATGATCATGGTTTGCCATCTCTTACGAGATGTCCGAGATCTCTCTCTAAAGGTTACGAGAAATGGAGCCCCTGGGACCGAGATTTCCCCCCACCGGTTTCCTCCTTTCTCTCTCCTTGTCTATCTCTACCTCGGCTCCCTTGAGCTCTCTCTCTCTCCCCAGTCTCTCTCTCTCTCTCAGAGAGAGGGAGACAGAGGGGGGAGACAGATATACATGTACCATTTTTTATGATCTTTGATGTATTCTTCAGTTTGTGATTCATGTACCATTTTATGTATCTCTTTTTGGTAAAACTTTTGATGTATATTCACATTGGTGCATGTGAATGGATTTGTTATTGTTATCATTACTCTTTATTTTGTAAAATTGAGTTGTCAATTAGAAAAATATGTTTGGGAAATTGAGTGGTTAGTAAGAAAAAAATAGCATTTTCTTAGAAATAGGCTATTTTCAAAATCACCGAGCTCGATCTAACGATATTTTTCCGAGATCTCCTCTTCTGCCTTTCCGAGACAAAACCGATATTCGAGACAGAAAACCTTGCTCATGATCCATAAAGAAAGCATCTTTTAACCTTCTGCCTGATATGAATCCCGACTTGTTTTCAGAAATGATTCGACGTAAAATACTTGTAGTCAATATCTTAGTGAGACTTTTGCGAGACCCATTTAACGGATGAATGGTCTAAAGTCCTTCACTTCAATAGCTTCTTCCTTCTTAGGCATTAGGACCAGGAATGTATGATTAAAAAAAAATTCACATCCACAGCCAAGCATGAAACATTCCTGATTGGCAGCAATGACATTATCCATAATTACCTCCCAAAATTTATGATAAAAAAGAAGAGGAAACCCGTCCGGTCTTGGACCCTTGTCCCCATCCATACTGAACACTGCATCTTTATTTCTTTTCCTGTAACAAGTCCTGCTAAAACATTCTTTTCCTCAGAATTCGAAACTGTTCCTTCTGGATCACATGACTCTGGGCACCACCTGCTCTCAGTTGCAAAAGGCTCAGAATAAAGATAAGCAACTCTTCAGTAATCTGTCTCATCCTCCATCCATAATTCTCCTTTCTTCTTAGTTGTTAATTCATTTATTCAATGTATTCTAATATTAATATTTAATTATAAAATTAATTTATTTAATTCTATTAATATTGGTATCACTAGTAATTTTTAGAGATTTTTGCAAATAAACCACTGTTAAACATGAATTTGTAAAAAAATCACTCCTGGAAATGCATTAATAGACATACCACTGCGTAAAATCATATTGTAGAAATATGCCATTTTTATTTGCAGGCATACCATTTTTTCTGCCAAAAACTTGCAAAAAAACCACGCTAAGATGACCTTACATGGCATTTATGTACTACTTGATTTTACGCAGTAGTATACCTGCTAATACATTTCCAAAAATGATTTTTTTGAAAATTCACTTGTAATAATAGTTTTTTTGCCTAATTTTTATTAGTTGCATTAATTCATAATTATATTATGTCAGTATTTAGTATTAGTTTACGAATGTTGAAATTAAAAAAAAGAATTTCATGTCAACATTAGGGTCATGGGTGTAAACAGGCTGGGTCCGAGTCAGATTTTTGATGATCCAAACCCAGATACAGAACCACAAGATGCAAATCCAACTGGACCCAACATAAATTTCGAACTTCGAACTCAGATTCGGGTTAAAACCCAAAATATGCATTCAGATCGGGTTTTAATCCAAAATCACCAAATATCTTCATGGGTGATTAGGTAATATATTGGTATTTCTAGGGGTGTCAACGGGCCCGGCTCATGTTAGGCTTAGCAAAGCCCAAGTCAAGTTCACTACGAACAGCCCAGCCCAAGCCCAATCCTTTACACTTACATCCAAGCCCAGCCCAAGCCCAATCCTTTACACTTACATCCAAGCCCAGCCCAATCCCAAAATAAAACAGGCTTCGGGTTTAAGAATAAGAATTGCTACTTTTCTTGTTTAGAGAAATGCAACCTATCATCCAAACATAAACTAGTCTCTACATGTTATTCATTTGATACTGTAACGTGCAAATTTGGGTGTCTCCTTTGAGGTATTGTCTCACGCTACAGCCGGGGGTGACTTTTGTGGGTTTTGTCCTGTTTTGCTAGTAAAAGAGCCCTCATTGGAGTAGATATGGTGGCCTTCCTTAATAGCACAAGCCCAACTTTGCATTGTCCGATATAGGATCTTGGGGTCCCCTTTTGAAACCTCTACACTACCACCACCAAACCCCCCCTGCGCAAAGGGGGGCTTGTGCTTATTGGGCCGGGAGTTCCCACAGACGGCGTCATTCTATAGACGTGCAAATTTGGATGTCTCCTTTGAGGTATTATCCCACACTACACCCGGGGGTGACTTTTGTGGATTTTGCCCTTTTTTGCTGGTAAAAGGGCTCTCATTGGAGAAGTTATGGTGGCCTTGCTTACTAGCACAAGCCCAACTTTGCATTGTCCGATATGGGATCTTGTGGCCCCCTTTTGAAGCATCTACAAATACAATAATGAATTTAATCACAGTTAATTTTCACAAGGCGCCTAATTATATAAAAACATTTCATCAAGTTGTTGAGAGTTAAGACATTGATGGTATCATGAATACATTATCACCATCCTCATCTTTCTGATCAAAAGTGCTAGGTGTGGTATCCTCCAAAGGAGCAAAAATATGTTAATTTCCCTAAAAATCACATCTTTTATAAAGCAAAAGTTTATTATAACACCAATATCAAATAAATAACATAGATTAAAAAAGATTATAATGGGTGATAGTGAATAGGATCTTGAAGGAAACTTAGATATATGCAAAGAATATTTTCTTTTATTCAGAAATTACTGTGTCACAAGTTTAATTGTCATGCTCGATATAGATTAATATGTACAATACATATACATAAATAAATAATATTGTTACTATAAACACTATATAACATAAATTCAATTATTATCCGTTTATAGTTAATATCCATCGGGATTTTTGGGTTCGGGCATAGCAAAGCTCAAGCCGAGCCCACTAGGAGGGTCGGGCATAAAATTGTGGCCCAAGCCCAGCCCAAAATAAAATAGGCTCAATTTGAATACCCAAGCCCGCTTAACAAGAGTCGGGCCGGGCAGGGCTATCGGGCATCAAGTGCCCATTGTCAGCCCTATTTCCAAAAAAAGGCATTTTACTCTAGATGGGGGAGCCAGGAAGGGGAGAAGATTCTGATGGCTGGGGAGGGGAGTCACCGTCGGGGGGAGATTGTGATGGCTTCAGAGGGAAGTTGCCGCCAGCGGGGGAGGGGGGAGATCGCGATGTTGGGCTGGCACGATGAGGAGCTGCTGCCAGGAGTGAGGGCGGATCGTGATGGCAGAGGAGGGGATCTGCCAGGAGCGTGGGTGGGTTGGGGGGTGGTACCTGCTGCAGGGAAATCACGATGCCAATCCTGCTCCAACTGCCGCAAGGCAGGGATGGGGAGGGGAACCTGGTCCAGGAGGCTGCAGGAGCAATAGCACCATGGTGATTCCAGCAGCAGGGAGGTTAGGGCAGGGGACTCAACAGCAGCAGGGCGGGCGGTGTGGTCGGCAGCGAGCAGCAAGATGGGACCCCATGGCGGCGGTGGCGGATGGCGAGTCTACAAGGGCGGCAGACACCACAATGGTGGCGGCTGGCATGGTGTCTTCGGTTGCGGTGGATATCACAGCAGCAGCGGTGTCATGGTGTCTATGGGAGGAGTGGGGGGTGAGCCTACGGTAACGGCGGCAGTGGATGGTGGAGTTGGATAGCAGGAGCAATCCTGACACCATGGTGAGGAGGAAGATATCAGGGCGAGCATTGCGGCAATCTGAAGAAGGATCCAATCAATCCAGGTTACAGTGTGAATCTGATCTGAATTTTTGCTCTGGATCTGGGTCAGGTTTTCGGATCAAAAAGATCCATTGACACCCCTAATGAGGGTGAGGGGCTAAAGGGGGGGGGGTCATGACTTGTGACCAAGGGAGCATCAACTGGGATCCAATCGGCCAATCTCTTCCATGGATGGCAGTTTCGGTCGAAACGATCTGATACTACCCGGCCGAAACCAGGCCGAAACCAAAACCCTGCACTTTGGCAAAAAATAATAATTTAATTAGTTTCGGACCGAAACTGAAACCGAAACGGTTTCGGACCCGGCCAAAACCGACTCCGAAATAGACACTGCCATCTATGATCTCTTGTTGGATTGCCGGATCCATGATACTGTCTGACCTAACCCAATCCAACCACTAATCAGGGAGTGGGGGATGGAGTCCAGCCAAAATCCAATTTATGAGATATGCCATGTGCAGTTTCGTTTTCTCCACTAATAAACTATGCACAATACGTTGAAATTAGCAAAATATTTTCACAAACCTAACTGCAAATGTGTTGAGACTGGCAAAACATTTTCACAAACACAACAATGAATACTTCATGGTATTCATCCACTTCTATGCACCACCTGAATCATTCTCAGTCATTCTAATGTCAAACCAAATCATATAAACAAGGATAACTTCACCTGCAAAAGACAGCTGCATTCGAATCGTTTTCTGGAAGTGCCACCACATCCTCTGATAGTATGCCTGTAGAATAGCTTGTCAACTACTGTAATTTGCAGTAGAGCAAGCTTCTCAACAACTGACTTCTTCAGTGTAGGATACTTATCAGGATGTAACTTAAACAGGTATCTCTGTGCATATGGGAGGACCCTGTTGACTAAATAAGTTTTTCCTCTGCAATCCTCTGTGCCATAAAATATTGCTTCACGGGACACAACCTGCAGTAGGGGTACAAAAGGCATGATTATCCAACAAACAAACTAAATACTCTGATGAAGACTTTAACTTCTGAATACAAACAAAACAATAAGCTTACTTCAGAAAGAGCGGGAACACCTATCTTTTGCAGTAAAGTGCTAACTCTTCCAGATAGCATTTCCTTATCCTCGCTAGAAAGTTCACCAAACTGTATGAAATCAACATTATTAGAATGCTTAAACTCATTCCTTAGTTCCTCATTATCTGACCAGCATATGAGGCCAAAAGTTGGATGAAGAGAAACCCATTTATCCAGCAATGTTGGAAGCACAGTATTTTCCAACTTTCTTAGGCTCTCTCTTAGGATCACTATTTCCTCAGTCTGTACCCTTCCAGCTTTAAGATCATCAGCCCATTTCAGAAAAACTTGAAAAACCTGAGAATCAGTGAAGAAAAAAATTAGCACACAATGGAACATGTGTAGAATATAAAATTCTTTCATAATTAACATAACAAGGAAACCCTGTTTATAATCTGATGTGAAAATACTTACAAGATGAGCTGTTTGTGATGGTAGAGTTACACTTGACAACTGTAGTAAGATCTGAACATAGCTCCTGAAAGGAGGAGTCTCCTGCACGCTACATTCATTGACAAAAAAATCGTGCAGGGTTGGGTAGACATTAGCCAATGTGTTAGACATTAAAACAGCAGTGCTGCCAGCTGAAGCAGAAAGGACTGCTGCCTCCTTCACTTGGTCAAGGCAGCCAGTTGGATCGTGCCAATACACTTGATTAGAAGACAAAAACATGCCAGATACAGTATCTGTGCACCTTGAGCTGTAGGAAGATGGGACAAAGATAAAGGGGTGTGATTTGAACTCATCCATGCTCTTCTTCAATGTAGCAGTCTGTTCCCAAATGAAGCTGTAAAAATTGGACATCTGCAAAATGCTGACACATGGATAACATACACACCAACAGAAGTTAGGAGTATGAAATAAAAGTGAAAATACTAATGTCGGAACATAACAAAACATTGGAAATATATGAATCAGATTCAAGAATAAAAAGATCTGATGAGATTTCATCACAACGAGAAACCAATGGTCCCAGAACCAGCAAGTTTTGCATAATGTAGGCGTTGGACACAATGAATTTTAAAAAGAGAAATTATGTTCATTTGTTGAACATGAATGCACATTTTTTAGCTATTTAAATAGCATGTGCATTATTGATTCCGTGGGTTTAATTTATCAGATGATTTGAGTTCGAGTGCAGGATCTTTCCCCACTGACCTCAGTCAATGTTAATTTACATCGATATGAAGTCCGAACACCCTTGTTTAACTACCAAAGAAGTCCTCTGGTCCTTTACAACATGGGTCTGATGCTAAGGGTAAACTCACTGCTTCCTTTTGAAGGGTACTTGTTGCTTCTCCCTAATGGAGAGATAAGGAGATAAAGGTGTGGCTCGGTTAAAGACGTGTACCTGTAGGCCTAGGAAGGCAGGGGTAGGCATAAGATTTACATTTGAGTATAAGCATATGGGTTGAGGGTTATGCCACAAATTAATGTCTCTTAGAGGTCAAACAAAACCCAGTGAGTATAGGGGTATGTTTATGAATCCTCAAGAGTTTGGGGGCAATTCACATTCCAAGGGTGTCCCGATAGTTTCTGAATTCCAAAGATCTTTTAGTAATTTCTAGGCTCTAGAGGTATTTTAGTAATTTTGGATTCCAGGGGTATGTTGGTAATTTTTGATCAAACAAGGGGCTTTGTGCCATTTCCAGACTGAGCTGGGACTTTTATGCAATTTTTGAACTCCAGGGTCATTTAGGTAATTTTTGGAACGTTCAGGGATATTTCGGTCATTTCTAAAGGTTCAAGGACAATTCGATAATTTTTTATAACACTCGGGTCATTTAGCATTAACCATGAGTGAATGAACAAATTGAGGCTTAGGAAAAAGACATGCACAAGTATCCCTCATAAAAGGGGCGCATTCATAATTTCACTGGAAGCCAGGGTATATCTGCAATTCCTTGGAACAAACAAAGGACATTCGCATGTATTCAAAATTTGTCCAAGAACAAGGCTTTGTCATCAAATTTTGGACTTTACATGACTTCCCTGCAAAAATGTGAGACAGTCACAATTTGAGAAATTTACAAGACATTTCTGCAATTACATGACATTGACGATTTTCTTGTAATTTTGGGAAGATATTTTCATAATTTATGATTAGTTCAAAAAAATACATACTTCTACAGTCCAAAACACATAGAAAATTACATAACAAGGCCTTCAGGAACATAAATGTAAAACCAGGGGTATTTATATCTCATACCCTTGAATGGGCCTTCACAAATGAACCAAAACTCCTTAGCGCGCCTTGCTCTATTGTGTGTGTTCCTTCTCCTTGCTCTCGTGACACGCATGGAGGGCACTTATAGAGTAGGGGGTCACTTGCACTCAGTTAAGCCCTTTTTGAATTTGTCCAGGGCCAAATGGCCTATTAGATGGGCAAACAACCTTGGATAAGCATTTTTTAAGAGTTAACCGAGGTCAAATGACCTTAGAAAGGTGGGGATCGACACCGGAAACCAAGGTCGATTGACCCCAAATAGGTGGGGATTGACCCTGGTAAGAGGGGGGATTTACCACGGTTAACTCCTTGGAGTTAACGTTAACCGCGGCCAATCGACCCCGGTGAGAGGGCATCAGTCACCCCGGTCAAGCCCAAGGCTTGACCGGGTTGACTAGCCCAATTTTACTGGGTGGTCGACCCCGAGCGACCCCGAGTTGATCGGCCCATTTTTACTGGGTCCTCAACCCCGGCGACCCTGAGAAGGCTTACTCGGGGTCAAATGACTCTAGGTGGTCCCATTTGACCCCGAGTAGGGCCCCCCAAGGGGCCTCCCCAGGTCCGGCTGGGCGTATTCGTGGGAGAGGGGGCGGCCCCCGATAAAACCCTAGTTTTTTTGCCCCTTTCGCTTGTATTTTGCTGTTGAGCACGTGGAGAGGAAGAAAGAAACTCCTCCTTTGTGCGTTTGTTTGGTTTTCTCAACGCCGTTTGTCAGGGGGAGAAGCTTGCATCCCACCGGGGCCGTCCCATACACTCGTGCCGGAGTTTCCGCAGATGTGTATAAAACTCCCACATGATTGCTTCGCTACGATATTTTTTTCTTTCACCTCGGACATCGACGAAAATTCTCGGGATTCGAAAATTTGTCCGGGATCACGACGACACTCAACTTTGTGCCTTTTGTCGATCGTTGTTGAGTTGAATTTCCTTCAATTGCCTCGATTGCTTGGAGAAAATTGTGATTTGATTTTTTTTGATCGGGAATCCCCAAAATTTGGAGATAATTCCTTGGAGCGATGGTATTAGCTTTGTGCCATATTTCGACTATCGTTGAACCTTAGTTTAATTTACCTCGATTGATTCAAAAAAAATTCTTGATTAATTCGAGAAAAATAACAGGCTCAACAAATGTCCCTCACGGAGCATCCGTCAAAGTCAGAGGCAGAGGTGGGCGACCAGTGCTCTTTGTAATGTTTGTTTTCCCAAATCTTCTTGACATAATGAGATTTCTCGGACTGCACTTCCTCAATTTATTGCTGCCCTTGTATATTTTGTTTAACCCTTCTTTTTTGTTGTTTTTCCTCGCAAGAATTTCAGCCATGGCTCGCTATGGTGGAGACAAAGACTACTCCAAAAGGCTAAAAATAGGGGGATCCAAAGATTATTATGTCAAGCAGAGTGACAAGCCCATGCCACTCTTTCCTCCACGCACAATCAACAATTTTGATAGAGTAGACCGCGATTTGTTTTGGGATGCAAAAGGACTGACTGAGGGAGTTGTTGACATATCCCGCATTGCAAAGAGGGATGGTGTTTATGTTTATAATCGATCACAGAGCTATTCATCTCACTACCCGCTAGATCGTCCCCTCTTTCCTTTCATCCAGAATTTTGTGCCTCTGAATATGGAAAATGATGATCCTCTTCTGTCAGAGTAGAGGCATCGCCTTGAATGGGACATATTGCTGGGGAGGGATAATATGTAGGACACATGCACATTCTCCCATCTGAGCTTCTCAGAGGGCTTTGCACAACAGAGACATTATCCTAACCAGAAGAGTTTGGACTTTTTCAAGCATTTTGATAACTTCAGAGTGCACTTTGCATCATTATCTCCAGCATCTTGGTATTTATATGGGCGCCGCAAGGTTACAGAACCTGTAGTAGATGGCATGTTTCTAACACCCTCAGGGGTGAAATTTGTAAATGATGGTTATGATCGTGATTGTCTGCTGGAGAGAATATTAACACTTAAGGCTCCCAGATGGTATGGGAGATGGTCTGTCATCCCTTCCCATAGTCACCATCAGAGGACGATAGAATAGCTCCGAGGCATTCTTACTATTTACAGGACAGTGTTGGATAAAGCAGGGATTCGCCATGGAGTGACAACTGTCTTGTACTCTTATCCTTACCACGCAAAGTTGCTCCAGGCCTTGGCAGAAAGATTCAACTGCCGCTAGAATACATTTGTTACCGCTAAGGGTGACACATCTCTAGATCTCTAGGCTTTTCACAGAATTTCTATCCTTCCCATCTGTGGGCGAACCTATGAGGAGTTGTCCCTTGATGATCTCCACAACAGTCACTTGGATGGTGCTAGAAAATATCACATGCCTTATTGTTACAGGTATCTCATGAAGACATGGAGGGATTTGGCCCGAGTGGGCAAAAAGAGACCCCCAACACCTCTAAAGTGACTTTGAATGCCTAGGTGCGGCACTTTTATAGTGGGCCTTATTGTTTTCACAAGGAGTTTGCTTAGCCTGGGGTGTCTTGGGACCAGTGCAAAGAAGTGATATTAAAACTCCGTTAGCATCAACGCCATTTGTCTGCTCCAGAGCAAAGGTGGAATTCACGAGGACTGCCTCATCTCACGTATTTGGTAACATACTTGGCCTACTGGTTGGCCACCTTTGTGATTCCTCATGGTGAGGAAGATATTCTTCGAGCCGAGGTGATTTATCTAGCATGTTTAATGGCGTCTGGCCAAAGAGTTGTTGTTGCACTTGCTACTCTTGCTAGCATTTATCGTTCTTTCGGAGCTTTGACTATGCATTCTTCGCCCAGAGATGAGCCTCCTCATGCCCACTCATTGCTTTGAGTGCATGGGCTGGAATGTTATTTTCAGAATTTTCTCAAAGTTCGCCAGTTGATAACCCTGCGGCAACACTTATCTTTACTTTCAACGGTCACGCGGACCAAGATGCACTTACACAGTTGGTTGGTGCTCGTTGAGCTGTCTTTCTTCCCACTAGTAGGAATGAGGGTCTGGACCTTGATCATTGTTCATATTTATATCGCCCTTATTTGGAGCAGGAGGGGGTACGGTTGTTTGTAGGTTATCCTCACATGCTCTACCTTAGGCTTATGCTCTTGCTGAGTGAGTCCTTTGCATACACCCCAATGTTCTCATTTATCGTCATTCCAGAATCGCAGTTCTTGAGCCTTACTATCCACATCCGTTCACTCGGAACTTCGGATATGACCAAGCCATGCCACCCAATGTTGAGTTTCCATTGGCCCTTCAACAGTACAAACATTGGGTGTACATCTTGTTGTAGCCGCATGGCATGACTTCCTCTGCTGTGATGTGAAAGAAGACTATCCCAGCGCAGAGGTGCAAGGGCTGTTTTGATATATATTATGTGTGTTGGTGGTTTAAGAATGGCAATATCTTCAGGCAGCACGCTGAGGCTATCAGATCTGCTGAGGAGAGGCACTTGAAGAGAGATGACATGCGTCCCTTGCTCCTTGACCCAGGTTTTATCAGGTCACATTTTTCTGGGGCCGTCAGGGTCATTAGAGACATTGAGAGGACCTGGAGAGCAGAAGGCCGAACCATTCCTACGGATTGGAACCAGTATACCGGGGCCTTGAAGCCGTTAAGGCGTATAATGGTAACAGCTTCAGTTCCTTCTTCCTCTCGCCAAGGGGCGACTTCTAGTTCTCCATGAGCTAACTCCTGGTAAGAACATTTCTATGTCTCTTGTGGTTTAAAGAAGAGATCCCAATTATCACAGCCGATGCCTGAGGAGTCATTTGGTGACAATACCTTCGTGGAGTGGAGAGTCCATATCATCAATGGAATTGGTTCTTCTGGCCTAGGAGAGTATATTTCTGATGTGGAGGTGGCCGTCACTCCGAATGCAATTCTGGAAACTGCAAAGAAGGTGGCTCATGTCCTTCAGCTGAAACATGAGCAAATTATTTTGAGGCCGCCTAGGCCTATGAAATCTACAGGTAATTGCCTTGTTACCCACTCTTCCATTGTATATTTTTTTATTGGAGTGCTTGTCTTGCACATTCTTTTTACAGCAAATGGTCCTGTTGGCTAGGAGGATGGAGTTTCTCCTTTAGATGATTCTTCAGATTTGATGCCCAGTGAGCCCACTGCTGCTTCAAAAAGGCCACGGGCTGAAAATAATGAAGAGGACATCCGGCCATCCTCTCGTCTTCGAACTAGGGAAGTGTAACCCGACAGGACTAACACTTCAAGTGAGTGAACAATTCCTTTTTAGGCTTTAGAGTTAACCCCAGCCTTTGTAACATGTCACAAATTTTCACTTCACTTGATGCAGGTCCTACCGAGGCTGAGGTAGGGATGAGTTTCTCCCCCCTCCTGGGAATGTTTTCTCATAGGCGAGGTTGGCTTTTGATGAATCCTTCCCTAAGGTTGACCTGGGTCTACCTAACGATGGTTATACGCTGGTCACCGCTGCCTCTCCTTTACCTGGCATGGAGGGGGATCCCGCTGCTTAGCCTTTGGGTAATTTGCATGTGTTCCTCCCATTTTTTTGCATGCAAAGACTTGAGTATTTTTCTTACTGATAAATACTTCCTTCGATTTTCATAGGGGACCCTAGAGTTGTGCCTAGCCCTCCTATCAGAGAGGACCCTAGTTCTTCATCTGATGAGGGAGACTCCGCGTCCTCCGATTCTTCGAGTGAGAGGAGCTCGAGTTCCTCTTCGAGCACAATGGCCACAAGTTTTTCCTCTGACGAGGATCATTCCTCCACTTCGGCGAGTTCCCTCGAGAGCGGGGAAGTGAGGGTTATTCCAGGTGAGCCAGAAGCTGGTTGTTTTGTTGTTTCATTCTTCTGTTGTTCCTTCTTTTATTCAAATTAGTACAAACTATGCAGCTACAGATTTGACAACTTCCATGGAGATGTTCTCAGCTTGTTCAGTCTGGTCCAAACATAGGCTACAGTATATAAACAACATGGTCTACTAATCGAGTCCAAGAAATACAAGGTTAATTAATTAATTAGAACCATGAAATAACCAATTAAGACCATGATTTTCTAACTAACTAAGACCATAAAATGCACGATCCATTAGTCTGTTAATTAGGACATTATCCAAAGTCTGTTAAAGACATAGTCCATTAATCAATAAAATACATACATTGTTCAAGTAATTAAAATCAAGGAAATTACATGTTTTACTAATCAATCAAAACCATTAACAGCATGGCCCATGGACCCATGGACCACATAGTCCACATGGACTAAGAAAGAAATAGGCTAGAAGCCCAGATAAGATAGAGTCCCAAAGGCTCTAAAGGGGGAGCACAGCCCTACCCGTTGAATGAATTCCTTCTTGAGCTTCTCCCTGTCCTTCTCCAAATCCGGGAGGACTATCTACAGGCACAGTGACTTCGACACCCACCATGGTTCACAATACTGGTACCAGAACTGGTACCGATCAAGGTCGGTATCGGTACCGGTACGTACCACCCGGTACCAGTGGTCCAGTACAGTACCGCGCGGTTCCCCAAAGTCCCCCCCCCCATTCCATTATTCCCCCTTTATCATTCCCAGGGTCTGGTGACCTGATCTTAGCCCGCAACTGAATCCGGCTAAATAAAACTTTAAACCCCCACCACCCTTTCTTCCCCCGATCATTCGAGCCCTCTCCCCCGAACACCGTTAGAGCCAGGGCTGGCACGAGGCTCATCCCCCTCTCGCGTCTCCTCTACCAGCGGCAAACCGACAGACGGTGGCTTCCCAGCGAGCGGTGGACAGCAGAAGGCAGTGAGCCGCCACTCCGTCTTCTTCTGTAAGCCATATCTTCTTCTTCTTCTTCAAAGGGGGGCGAGCGGCCACTGTCTTCTTCTGTAAGCCCTCTCTCCTTCTTCTTCTTCCTTCCTCTTCTTCTTCTTCATCTTCTTTATTTTCCTGTACTCAAGGAGCTGTACAGCTGGCCGGTGAGATGTTGGTGGCCGGCGGAGCTCCAGCAGCCGACGGGTGATTGGGTAGCTGGCTGCAGACTGCACAAGCGAGGGGTCAAGGCCGAAGGGCTGCGCAAGAGACCAGTTTAGGTGTTCTTTTTAATTTACTTTTGAATTGGTACTGGCCAGTACTGGTACCAAAGGGACGGAGCCGGACTGGTCGGGACCGGTACCGAGACATACCGCTCGGTACCTGTACGTACCCGGCGATACTGCGAACCATGACACCCACTAGGCTGGAAGTTACCCGTGTTATGCAGGCAAAATTCAAAACCTCCCCAGTAGGGTTTGGGCAGGCCAACCGCTCACCTGACAAAGTTTAAATGCCCATCAGAGCATCTTCTTTCAGGATGGGAGGTTTTTTAGAAAAATCCCTAAAAAATTGAACAATCTCTTCTTTTTGGACCTTAACCAGGTCACATGAGAAGGGAGAGGCCACGGCCACCTACCTTGGTGGAATAGCCACTCAGTTGGGACAATATAGGTATCAGACTTACGTTATGAATTTTATAGAAAAATTTACCTAAACAATCCATTTATTTCCTTAGTTTTTATTTAAGACCCTCCCTGGGTCATTTTTTCCTTGGAGAAGGGACGCATGACCAAGGGCCATGCGGTGGAGTGGAATGGACCTGAAGGAGGTCTCCCCCACCGGTGAGTCAAAAGAAATCCGTCATGGGCTTTTCTTCTTCTTTTCCTTTAGCTCTTTCTCCTTGTGCAGACCTCTCCTTCCTCTGCTTTTTCTTTACTCTTTGGTGCAGGAACAAGGGAAGCTGTCGCCTTCCCTCCCTCTTTTTTCTATGGGTTTGGTGCAGGAGCAGGTGTTGTTGCCCTCCTTTCTTCCTGCTGTCCTTGGTGCAGAGCTTGACAAGAAGCACCCTCCCTCTATTGTGGTTGCATAAGAGCTTTGCAGGATATTAGAGATGTGTTCTTTAAACTATGCATCTATGACATCATTTGCCCCATGACCACATCGATGTGAAGCTTATTCACTGCTGTCATCCTCGTCACACAGAACACATTGACTTGTCATTAATTATTCCCCAGGCTGCTGGCAGCATCATGGAATACAGAATCAGTCGATCCGGATTGGGATCAGCTAACTTGACTCAGGAACGGCAGTGGCTAGGGTTTATTAAAAACATACTTTTTAAAAGTATACTTTTAAGTATTTAATTAAATATTTTTATTTATAAATATACTTTTTAGTCACGAAAAATACTTTTTTTGCTTTTTAAAATGTCATTTGCTCTCTTCCATTGGATTGGTCAATCCAATCCGGAAGGATCGGGCAAACCTGATCCAGGTGCCCAATCCAATTTGTATTCCCTGGCCAATATCATCTTGTGGTGTCACTGCCATACCTAGTGGAATAGTTTAAGGATGACCTAACATCCAGCCAAGGCGTGTAGCTGCTGTTGTCATCTTCTTGCTCCTCAAAAGAGTGCACTTGTTACATCAGGTACGTCTTCTATAGTGTACCCAGTTCATCATGAGATTATGTATTCACTCAATCACATTCGAAATTCTAAATTAAGAACAGAACATTATTCATCTTGAATCTTTCATGTTCACATCACATTCTCTATCAGTTACACACTCATACACATACAAAAGACTCTTCCTTGCTGGATTAGGCATGTCTGCGTCCATCCATTAGGCATTGCACATTCATTTAAAACAGCCATCTTGACACTTTCCTAACCCTCATTTGTGTAGGGTCCAACAGGGGATTAAAAAAAGGCACGAAAGACATGTTCTTTTGAAAGGATGTACTGTGATGGATGTGCAAGGATGCTGTAATGACTGATCACATGACACCTGCAATCAGATGGAGGCATGACAGGTGGTCCTGCTGCTACAGAAGGGTAGACGTCAGGCTAGTGAAAAGCCCCTGCCTCACTGCCCATGCTCAAGTCAGACATCAACATTATTATATGTCCAGACAGGCCATTCCAAATGGCCCGGCTGTATAGTAGCATTGCACTCCCTCTTTTCCCCCTCTTATCTATCCTTATATTTTAAGGCTAAAAATGTTCTTTCCATTAGAGCAGAAGGGCTTCCAGGCAATTTTCCTCCACGTATTTTTTATCTTCCCAAAGTCTTTCCTCTTTCATAGTTGGAGCAGAGTGGAGGAGCGGCAGGAGCCTTCCCTCTGAAGAGGAGGCGGCGGTGACAGCTGCAGCTTCCATGGACATCACCGGCAGTTGCAGGTGGCGATGGCAAGAACAGCAGGCAAGTTAGTTGAGGCTAAAAATGTTCTCATGTTAGAGTGGAAGGGCTTCCATGCAATTTTCCTCCACATAATTTTATCTTCCCAAAGCCTTTCCTCTTTCATAGTTGAAGCAGAGTGGAGGAGCAGCAGGAGGCTTCTCTCTGAAGAGGCAGCGGCGGTGACAGCTGCGGCTGCCATGGACGTCATCAGCAGCTGCAGGTGGCGATGGCGAGAACAGCAGGCAAGTTTCTTCCACACACACATATAGCCTTCTATTTTAAGGCTATAAATGTTCTTACGTTAGAGTGAAAGGGCTTTCATGCAATTTTCCTCCACCTACTTTTTATCTTCCCAAAGCCTTTCCTCTTTCATAGTTTGAGCAGAGCGGAGGAGCGGTAGGAGCCTTCCCTCTGAAGAGGAGGCAGTGACAGCTGCGGCTCCCATGGACATCACTGGCAGCTGCAGGTGGCAATGGCGAGAACAGCAGGCAAGTTTCTTCCACCCACCCACCCAATTCTTCTTTTCTTTTCCTTCTTCACTTCTTCTTAGTTCTTCTTCTTTTCTCCTCATCTTTTTATTAACTCCCTTTTACATATGGAGTGGCGAAGGGATATACTACACACACACACACACACACACACACACACACACACACACACACACACACACATGTACATGCACACATGCATGTATGTACGTGCATGCGAGTATCTCTGTGTGTCTGCATGTGCATGGGTACGTAAACAAGGTCCCTATCTACCCTCATCTTTTACACAAATAAACATAGAAGCAAACATAGTCTCCCATCAAAAAGTAGAAAAGTAGACCTATAACACTATGAATCAAAAGGATGTCTTCTCCAAATAAATGTACAAATGATTTTCTTATTCTCTCCCTAGAGAGCATAAGTGCAAGGAAATCTTGATGTACCTGACTGAAACAGGCCCTTGAAGTGTTCCACATGACTGAATAGTTGCTAGAGCATCATCAAATGTGACTTGGGTCTTAAATCCAATGTCATTCAAGAACTTTTTGCTTTTCACCTGCTAGATAGAAGTATAGCACTGTCATATTAAAATTGAAAATGCCGAAAGAACCAAAAGACAGAAAAAACAGGCAATGCAGAGGTGCAATTGGAAAGAGAATCTAATTCTTACAGGCCCTGATTAGAATGTGTAGTTGAATGAGATCAAATAAATGCAAAGGTAAGTGAATAACAATTGCAAGAGATGGGCAAACCTGTGGCATAGCATATGGAGCGAAAGAACCCAGTACAGACCGCACAGCCTCACAATCATAGAAGAGATCTTTTGGGTAGTGAAGTTCTTCATCTGTACTTGATGCTATCCATCTGAAGTCATGAAGGCATTTCAAGAAAGATGACTGAAGAGGATGCTTACCCTCAATGGATTCCACTGTTACATATTTTCTCGCGTCTGAACTATAGCATTCATCCCACATTTGATCAAGAACTTCCAACAGGTATATACACTTTCCCCTCTGCTTTCCTGAAGAAAGTGCTGATAATAAGTGGATCAGCTCAGGCGATTCCCAGTCACTGACAAGTAATCCAGTTGCACTATTGTCGATGTGGCATGGCACACTTCTATGAACAACATTCAGGAAGTCTTCCACAGACTTCTCGGCATGAATTACTTGCACAAAATCAGTAACACCCAGTTCTTGGAAAAATTCCCTCCATTTCAACAGCCGGGATGATACTGATCGTGTACTATAATGCTTCAAATATATGTCATCAACTTCATTCCATTTACTATCAGCAGGGTTGATAAGCTTGTTTTTGTCTACAGGATTCCCAAACTCTCTACTAAAGTGAACAGGTTCCTCAATTGGACTCTTGTAGCCATGATTCGTCAATATGATGGATTTGTTTCGTAATTCAGTTATTATCCCCATCCGTTCAATTTGACAACTAGAGCACGCATGCTGAAAATGAAGCATAACATAGGACAAGTATTCAACCATCATGTTTTTGTCTTTATTTACAAATTTAGTATCAGATAAAGCAGGCAGGATATGC
The DNA here is from genome assembly GCA_022559845.1 of Amorphophallus konjac. Lineage (NCBI taxonomy): Eukaryota > Viridiplantae > Streptophyta > Magnoliopsida > Alismatales > Araceae > Amorphophallus > Amorphophallus konjac. The sequence goes on along the minus strand of CM040121.1, from coordinate 8,489,562 downwards.
CTTTTGATCACTTCATGTGCTGATAGCTGTTTCACTCCAATTTTATGAAGTATCCGTAAAAGGTTCTCTACCCTAGGCTCTTCCATGTCGTAAGTGGATGACGATGCTGCAGAGATAAGCATTGCATTGACTGTACGAAGTTTAGCATATAGACTAGGAAAGTCCTTGGGATCATGTCTTCCTTCAAATCCAATATTGAAAGAATCACAAAACCAAATTGGTCCTTCAGCAACTGATCCATAAGAACCATTAGAAAGAGGAATAAATGGAATACTTTTAAGAGTGCTGATTACATCAGATTCCAGTCCACCATTCTGAGTAAGATATCCAGAAGAAACACGTGACATGGCACTATTAAGATTAATAAGCCAATTAGATAGCCATTCCAGACCTAACTGCTGAATGGCATCACCATCACGGCATATGGATGACATAATCTCTGTCAAGATTTTGGGCCCATATTCTCTAATCCCCAAAGCCTTCGCTAGCGAATCAGATAATCTAATATCCCTGTTCAGGTAACCAAGACCAAGATGACGCTGAAGCAACTTATCAGATAATAGAGCTTGGGCCTGCTTATCCCAACCCCTCAGGACCCTACATGGAGGAACCCAGCCTATCTCATGACCCTCCAGAAGCAAACAATTTGATGTGCGCAGTTTAGAAACAATCATATGTGGCAGATATGAGAAAAATCCATGAACTTCCCCAGCAAGTGGAACAAAACCCATAAAAGCAGTTACAGCTTTACCTGGACAATTCTTAAAGCAAGGCAGAGCAGCAAAATCTCTCTTTGCACTCACAAACAAATCAGGAAATTCTGATAACAACCACTGGTTCCAAGCACTATCTCCATCGACCTCCTCTCTAGAAGAAGGCAAAACAAAATCACCTTGAAGAATAAACCTCAGACCATAAGTTCTTAGAGGAAGAAAAGCAAAAACAGGTTGTTGACTTAGATATGGCTTGTATTCTCCAGAATCAGACTCCTGCAGTGTAAAGGCCACAGCAATCTCTGTTTTCTGTACATCGGGTCGAATTACACTGGCTTGTAACTTCCGTCTAACAACCAACCAATTCATTTTCTCTGTTCCAAAAGAAACTTTAACAATGCCATCCCCTAGAGTTTCTTTTCTCATGACAATAAGTGAATCATTGAGTGTATTCCTGAACTTTATACACTGAAGTCGATGAAGGAACAGTAATAATGATGGGTGGAGATCTGAGAACAAGGACATAATGGAGCTCATTCCAGGCTTTTCTTTAAGTTCTGATCTGAAGGGGAGAACAATACAAGTATTCCAGCAAGAAGCATCAGTTCGATCAACTTCTGAAGATATCTGAGCCTCAAACAAACTGACATTGCAAGGAGAAATTACAGTCGGCAACACAAAGCCAATCTGACCTTCACTTATGTCAAATTTCACATGGAACCCATTTGAATGAATCTCAGGAGCATCAGTAACCTGCATGAACACTTAAACAACTTCAATTTTGCATTTGAAGTGTAACATCTTGAAAAGATGATGTTTGTCATAAAACATATATGGAGGTAGCTTTCAACAAAACAATGAAACAGTATAGCACCTGCCCCATGTCATAGTTGCCATGCAACTCCATATTAGAAGGCTTGGAGTGGTTTTCCCCAGCCAATGCAGAGATCATTCTCTCTCTTTCTTCTTCTTCTTCTTCTTTTTTTCTTGGGGGGGGGGGGGGAGGAACCTGGCGAACCAGAAAACCCCGGGTCACGCACCCCTCGAGGATTGAGCACGTGACCAGCTAAACCCCCCCCCAGGCCCCCGGAGTGAATCGAACCTGGGACCTCCTGCTTCTATGGCAGGGATCTTCTACCATTCGACCCCCCGGGTCCTCGAGATCATTGTCATCAAAGACAAAATTAAAGGAAAAAACATTACCATACTACATGGAAAGACTAAAAAAATGCATGGGCCACAAAGAAAAGATTCTTCATTCTTGATGACATCAGGACAACTGTTTCAAGGATCCTTATATAGACAGGTTTTTGGCTGTCCAATCCAATTCATACATATTGACACCCAAGGATCAAACATAAAGCAGTCATAAGACTGGGGAGGGAGATGGTGGAGGTGAGAATTCCGTGATGCAATGAGATCTGTCAGAAAGTGCAAGGCTGTCATTCTGTGGTTTCACAATTCTAAGTGTGATGGAGATGGGGGAGACGTTAGGAGGGAGATTGGGACAGTGGAGTCTTTTTAAGGGTGTAGCTTCTCTTGGTGAACGAGGCTGGGTGACATTGTGATAACACAAAATGAGTTTTCTGTAGAGGAGATGAAGGCTGCCATATTTGGCATCCATACACCCAATGTTCGGCTCTAAATCATGGTCTAACTTCGAGGAAGCTCCAGATTGGATAGGTTCTGAGTTTCGGCAGACTGGGAGGATCACTTCCCAAAGCCTCGGGCCTTATGTCTGCAAGTCTGTTTTGGATCAGAAACTATCTTACTCAACCAGCTGCAGGCACTCAAGGACACCCAGGCTCAGGATGGAAAGGTACTGTCTGAAAGAGGTTGGCTTCTCGGACTTAGAAAAGGGAAAGCTTGCGCTGAACATAGATAGGAGAATTTGGCTGTGGCTAAGATGGGCCCAAAACTGAGAAAATTGGCTCAAGTTTTGCCTCCGTGGGGGGCTGGTGGAACACTCTCGGCCAAGGTGACCAAGGATAGGATTCTAGAACAGTTAGATGGCCGTGACACCATTGGAGGTGCAGGTCTAATTGATGAAGTAGAGACGAAGCATAGAGACAAGCTCAGGAATGAGCTTAAAGAGATCCCCTTAAAGGTGGAGATATATTGTTGGCAGAGGTCTAGAAGAAGATGGATAAAAGAACATGATCAAGACACAACTTGCATCCAGAGGATTGCTTCAAGGATAAAGAGACTAAACCACATCATATGCATGAGCGATGGTGACCAGATTCTCACCCAAGAAGAAGCTGTCACGCAACAAGAAAAGGCTTTCTACTCGAGACTATTCATTGAGAAGGATGCATGGCGGCCCACAATTGCTGAAGAGAGGAGGAATCTCTTCTGCCCTTTCCAGAATAGGAGGCTAAAAGGCAGGTGACAAAGCTCCTAGCTCAGATGGAGTTCCTCTGCTGCTCATCCAACATTGGTAGATTTTCAAGGCTGACAGCCAAGAGGCAGTGCTACGGACAGCTCACTTGCAGGGTATTAAAAGACCCTTTCAATATCAATCCTAAAACAGGAAGGGCCAGATTGTTTCAGAGACTATGGACCTACTAGCCTACACAATGGAATTTAAAAGATCATCAAATGCTGGCAATGTGAATTGAAATAGTAATTGATGGAGTGATCAGCTACAACCAAGGTGCTTTCATTAAGGAAAGACAGACTTAAGAGAACTTCCATAGCCCATGAATGAATTCATGCCGTGAAGTACCAAGAGAAGGTTGGTTTTGAAGCTGCACTTTGGAGAAGGCCTATGAGTGGGTAAATTGGGAATGCTTGTTTCATGTAATGAATAATATCGTTCTTAGATCTATGTTATTAAAGGCGACCAAGGTGATCGGGTAGGCGAGGAGACAAGGCGAGGTGAAGCGAGGCAGCGATAAGCCACCTCGCTCCGGCTTAAGTTGCCTAGGCGGTCGCCTGAATCGCCTTTGGGTCTACCTCGAGCGCCTCCTGCACCCACGCCCGCTTCGGCCGCCTTGCTCCCAGGAACTTTGGCCCGCCTCTGTACCCTCTCCTCCTTTGTACGCCCCCTCTCTCTCATACACACACACACTGAGAGAAGAATCGAGCCTCTCTCTATCTCTCTTTCTCTCAAGGGAGGCAGAGCCCCCTCTATCTCCCTACTCGAACCCCCCCTCTCTCACACACACACATACGAACGCACTCTAAGAGAGGAGACGCCCACTCTCTCTCTCACGCATACATGGAAAGAGGGGTCGAGCCCTCTCTCTCTCTCTCTCTCTCTCTCTCTCTCTCTCTCTCTCTCTCTCTCTCCCACACACACACTCTCTCTCTCTCCCACACACACACACTCTCTCTCTTTGAACGAGGGGTTGAGCCCCCCACTCTCTGTCTCTTACACACACACATACGCACGCACTATAAGAAAGGAAACGCTCTCTCACACACACACTCTCCCACACAAAACAAGGGGCCGACCCCCCTCTCTCTCTTACACACACACTCATACACACGCACTTTAAGAGAGGAGACTCTCTCTCTCTCCCTAATTATTTTCTCATGCTACATGGGAACATTGAAGCAGTCGTTTTGGACCTCTCCCCGCAACAATGAGCTTCTTATTCTTGATATTTTTAACTTGCCTGTGCTTTTTTGGTGTTATTGCTGGTTTCAATTTGTTTGATTTTTTAAAAAGATGGCTACGCCTACATCTGTATCTGTTGGTGCATCTTCAAACTCAAGCAAGCAAGAGCCTAATGTAGAGAAGAGATCAAAAGATATCAGGTGAAAGTATCAAACAATGATTGACGCGGCGGGGACGTGGAAGACGGATCGACGGCACTCCGGGACGCGAACAGGACGGGACGGATAACTGCTATCTCACACAGCTCGGCCTCACGCCGGACGGTCTCACACCGGGCGACACACTCACACTCAAAAGAGAATGAGGGAAGGAAGAAATGCAAGAGGGATAGCTCTCACACACAAAAACACACTTCTTCAATTCATATCATCATACGTAATACATCCCTTGGCCTCCTATTTATAGGAAAGGCCTATTACACACATACCCTCAAAAAATAGCATATATATCCTTAGCCTAATAAAACACACTCACCTACCTAACTTTTGACTTATATGTTTTAACCAAATAAAATACACAAAACACACATGTTTATTGACTAGGACTTAGCCTAATAGGACGAAAGTAAAAAGACACGTACTAATACACAATACACACACAATACATAAATACATGACAATACAAATACACACAAATAAATATTATGCTCAGGACGCCGAGTCTTCAAACGAGTCACCGAGCCATAAACTCGGTGCAGTGGCAGTGCGGCGTCGGCTCCGAGCATTGGGCCCGGTGGTGGACCCGGTGTCCCCACCAATGATGGATCCAAATAGTAGAGACTCGGTGAAGTGTAAACATCTACAAATGTGACAACTTGCCACAAGGTCTTAGTGGAAGTGAAGCAAGAAATTTGAGAATATATGCAAAAGAGTAAGCAAACTAGAAACGAAAAAGATGCAAATGGTTACGGAAGCTGAAAGTAGAGATGATCTCCATAGGACTCCACTTCCCAAGGTTCATCTACGGAGATGAATCATGTTAATCCACTTCATATTTTTGCAATGTCACCACGGATGAAGGGTCCTATGGATAAGTTCTACACTCCTGATCCAGAACAGTCAAAGAGCAAGTCTATCAAAGACCAAAAAATAGGGAAAGGAACATCGGGAAAGGGTAATCCAATACAAAGCTAGGTGGATGTATCAAGCTAGAATCCCATTCGATATCGTGCACGTAGATAACTTTCGAATCGTGTTGGAAGTTGTAGGATGGTATGGTCTGGATTAAAAGGCCCTAGCTCTAATGAGATCAATGAAACTGTTTTGCGTAAGGAGATACAAAAGACACAATAGTTGGTGAATGCACAAAAAGTAATTTTGTTGAAGGTGAGTGATACCACTATTGTATTAAAAGAAAAAGTGGGATATACTAGTCTGAGTACACAAAAATCCCTATACAAAAGAAGTCTTCCACACCGAAGATTGGTCAGCACTAACACCCCAAGAGCCCAAACAAGAAAGAGTTGTGAGAATCCACATTACATAGAAGCACTCTCACAAATAAATGAAACCACTCTATCCATAGCTGAAGCTTCTTCTCTGAACGACCTCTTGCTCCCCCCCCCCCTAAAACCCACAACGTAGCATGTAGGATCAGTCGATCAGCCACCAAATCAGCTTGTCCCCTTTCAGGTTCAACTTCCTATGCCACTGACCAATCTAAATGTAGAACACTCCCTTCCAGGTAGATAAAGTAGCGGACCCATCTAGTGACTTTGTTCCACACCTCTCGCAAGAAAGAGCAATGAACTAAAAGGTGGTCTAGAATCTCATCTTCCTCCCCGCACAATCGACAGACCATGGGAATATCCAGAAGAAAGGGGACAAGCCTGTCACAGATTGGTAGCCTACCATGAGAGATCCTCCAAGTGAGAAGCTTCACTTTCACCGGACTCCTAGCGGCCCAAACCTATGTAGGCCATGGCGAAACTCCCCACCAGATATGACGGAGCAAGTCAACCTAACTAAGAAGTGCCCCTTTTTATCCCACCTCCACCACCACTGGTTCTCCACATCTACCACACGCTTCAAGTCAAGCAAGAAGGGAAACAGTCCCTATAGCTGGTCCATCTCCTCTGGCCAAAGATTCCTTTTGAAAACTAGTGCCCAAGTCCCTTTTAAAAGATGAAAGTAAAAAGCCTATAAGACAAGATCCAAAGGAGCTGCTACAATCGCAAATAGTCTCGAGAAAGACTTGTTGGCACCTAAAATACGGCGTCGTATACAAGGAAAATTCCCCAAAACAATGACAGAAGTTTTGACACGGCGTCTGAAGAACCACGCTAGGTCGGTCTAAACCTGCGTCCAGAAAGGACGATGAAACCCAATCGCTTGCGGGTGTGCTCGACACACTCGATGATGCACCTAGGGAAAAGAGTCAGCACGCTCTTCTCGACGACGATACTCCAAATGTCAAAGTCAACCCGAACTGGTGTTAGACTAGTCACGCCGAGATAACTCGAAGCCTGCGTCCGAGAAGGACGATTTGAACACCCAGATTATAGACCTACGTTGCACGCCTAACGATACGTCTCGGGAGAGGGAACGACATGTTTCTACCCGACGGCGAAAGGCGAAATACCAAAGATACTCGAGCCGGCGCTGTTAAGCGCGATACACGAAACAATCCGGCACCATTTCGGCACCGGAACGTGATGACTGTCCCGATCTAAGGCGAAGACACGCTCTTGGCGTGGGCCTCACCCCCACGGCGATTCAGAACCGCCATGTGACGCTGGATGGGCCTCACCCCCAACGCCGATTCAAAGATGCACCGTGTGGCACCGAATCAACCCATGTCGCCCCTATAAAAAGGGAAAGCGGCTAAAAAGAGAGAGAGAGAGAGGAGAACGTACAGGCAGAAGAAGAAAAAAAAGAGAGAGAGAGGAGAATGTAGAGGTAGAAGAAGAAAAAAGGACCAGAGAGAAGAGAGAAGAGAAGGAGAGCAGAAGAAGAAAAAACGACCAGAGAGGAGAGAAGGAGAGCAGGCGGTCAGAAGAGGAAGGAAGACGTCCGAAGAGGAGAAGAGAGAAAGGGAGTGAGAGTAACAGTCCCAGAGCGAACCCACTAGACGGGTTTGTTGTGTTTTCTTTTTTGTTTTCTTTCTTTGTATGCCCGATGTAGGGCTAGCGTTTGTATCTTCCAATATCTCGATCAATGAAATAGTTGGCCATACGACCTTATTCCTGAGATACTACTGCATTCCGTATGTTGTTTCCCTGCTATGTTTATATTTTTATGCAATGAGTAAATGCCTTTCCCCTTCCTCTACCGATGATTTCTAGCACCTCCATGCGATCCCAATAGCATCTTCCTAGGCGGTAGCTCCCGGAGTCTGCTCAGAAAGGTGAGTAGTACCCCGAGATGCAATCGGCCTGAAAGTCCCTTCTACCCCCTTCTGACGCGAAGTGGGCATCGAGATTTCCCCGTAATCTACCACCGCCGTGAACCCCATCCTCGGAGGGGTGTTAGGCCCTTATCTCCTCCTCTGCTCTTCATCAGAGGGAGGGAGGAAGATGGCCAGTGGTTCACTTCGGTGACCTATGCAATCGTTTCCCCTTTGCATTGCGAGCGTCGAATAGCTTGCATTTTCTGCTCCCTTTACCGTGAGCCGGCGTAGTTTTATCGCATAAACCCATAGGCCGTTGATCCCTTTTTCTCCCTCTCTATAACCCGTCAGGGAGGGGGGGGAACTTGCTAAGGATTTGGCCCTACTGACCTGTGTGATCGCCTTCTCCCCTGGCCATTCACATGGCGTTTCCCATTCACTTCTACGATGCTCTGTTTTCTGCACAGATGATCCGGCGTGCTCTCCTTTGCACGGGTGATACAGCGAGGGCGTTCACCCAGACCAACCCCCAATCCGGTGCCCCCCCCCCTTTGTGTGAGTGATTCGGTGCAGACGGGCGCCCCTCTTCTCCCTTTGGTTTTAACCAAATCGGTGCGCCCTTCAGGGTGATCCGGCGCGTTCATGCATTGTGGCCAGTCTCCCATTGGTCCAACACCCTTTCTCGCGGATGGGGGGGGGGGGGGGGTTGACCCTTCCTCTCTCTTCTGTTTCCACTGATCTGGCGCTCGTACGCGCTCCCCCTTGGCCGATTCAGCGTCACTATGAACCGGCCCGGAAGTTGATCCGACGACCCCTCCATAGTGGTTGAATAGGCGCGCCCCTTCTGTGAGTGATCTGGTGTGCCACCAACGCCCGGTCCGTTGCAGCAACGGTCGTCCCTTTTGACTTCCTCGTTAGGCTTTATTCCGGTGCCCCGACCGTGATTCCATGTTTCTCTGTCCCCCTCAGAACATCCCGGCAATCCCGATCCCCTCGTAGGCTGGCCCTCGAGGATACGACGCCATGGGTAACTCGGTATGTTGTTGTACTAGGCGTATCCGAATGTTTAAGGGACCATCTCGGATTCTCCGGGGATGTGCACCCGATATCCATTCCCCCAAACGCCTTGGGTCTAGGGGAGATGCTACCGAAATTTCGTCAGAGGTCCAACCGATAAATAAATAAATGGCAGACTGATCATAATTCTGAAAAAAGGATAAAAGGAAATGATAGCTAATAATAATAATAATAATGAATGATCACAATGAAAAGAATAGAAAGATGTTAACCAGAACAGTAAACGCGCATGTAAATGCATAACATAGAAAGGAAGAAAGAAAATGGGGTAAAAGAAAAAAAATGTTGAAAGATGATGGGTAGGTCGACCTGCTGGTGTTTCAGGTCGACACACTCCAATGAGTTTGGTCGACCGATCTGCATCTTCGGTCGACCGACCCCTGGGCAAGTCGACACATCCTGAAGGCCAAGTCGACTCATTCCGAGTCCAAATCAACCCACCTTGAAGCCTAAGTCGACTCAACCCAACCCAAGTCGACTTACCCTACAGGCTGGGTCTAATCCGGGGCCTCTCATTCCTTAGACCCTGTGTAGAGGGAATAAAAAAAATGATGCCCTCGCAAGTCAGGCTTAGATCTTGGGGACCACCCCGCCAAGGCCATGGCCTGACTTTGCCTTGGGCCAACAACTTCTCGAACTCGACCTATCCTCACCGGAATTTGTCTCACTCCTTTTATTATCGAACATCAAACTTGCCGCATTCCCGGCAAACATTTACCCAAAGATTATTTGTGTCTTCGTCGTGCCTTCACTCGGAATATTTTTCGAACTTGAAACCGACGATGAATGAATGAAGTGGCTCAAACGCCCTTGCCTTAGCACGGGATATTTTCCAACTACAGTTCGAGTCATCTCTCTTCTTTTCATTAATGCAGATTTCAGCCATAGGGCCCCTCTTCCTAGCGATTAATCAAGGGTTGTCCCCCTTTGGGAAGATGTAATTAACGTCGTTACCTTTATGGCACGGCGGGTTCCAGTCCCGACACGATATCCACTATCGTCTGATCAGTCAGACGACGCGCATTAGCGGCTCCAGGCCACCTTGTTCTTTGAAGTCCGAATAAATCGTCACCTTGTGACTAGCATGCCTGCGCATTAATAAACGATATAAATAAAAAAAATAAGTTAAGATTAAAAAAAATGCGTCCACAAGTCTGGCACGCCCGGTGGGACTGGGACTTCCCTTCATCTCTTCGCCAGGATCAGGGGCCCCATGGCCTCTTCCTAAAATTCTAACTTTTTGAAGTTTGAATCTACTAGGTCAAATTCCAATGGCTGTCACGTTTAGACCTCTCGTTGTCGCTAGCCATGCCGAGCATGGTTACCTGGCAGTGCCGACCAAGTTCGACGATTTTCCTCCCATTGTGGGCTTCCCCAACTTCCTGAGAGTTGCATTCGTGGAGTTCGTGAGCACTCAAGAGATGGAGCCTGCAACCTCCAATGTTGTAGAGGCATCAAAGAAAGCTAAGGTGGTGGGTTGTTACATCCACCACGTCGATTCCCGCGCTTCCACTAGCAAGAGGCGCACGTCGGCCGCAAGAAGAGTGGCCAAGAAGAACGTCGGTATGCTGCACGGCCGGCTATCCGTATCGGGCAAATCCATCCTAGTCGGAAGCGCCCGTATATATCTGAACGGCCGACAAGCCGAAACAATACCCGACAGGGTAATCTCTGCAGTGCCAGTGCGCAACTCCTTTCAGGCGCTGGCCCCAAACAAAACGGACCGTGCTGAGTCCAGACCGAAGGGTGGGTTGGCCCCAAATCCAGCCAGATTCAAGAAAATTTGGATGCCTCGGGCCCCAGCTCCGCCTCAACCAGGACTTGTCATGGTTGACGGGTTTGAAACAAAGAAAGAGAAACAAGAAGAGAAGACTGAGATGTCGATCTGGGCATCTCGTAAGCCAACTTTCCGGGCCTGCATTCGGCAGGCGAATATTTGTTCACATGATAGAAATCGTGGCGGGACGGCCAAACGAGGGCGGATTGCCTACAAACCTCCGTCACGAGTAAGGGTGCCGCCGCCCGTGATTTACCCCACTGATGGGCAAGATGGCATCGCCCAAGCTGTGTGGGGATACTTCCGGGGTCTTGGGAATACCTCATTGAGGAGGCAGCTACTGTTGGAGGCTGTGAATGCTGCATAAGAAAGCCGGGAACGACAAGTCGACCCGGAAGAAATAGAAGATGTAGGGTTGGGATGCTATGGGTCACCCCTCTATGAGAAGACCGCACCGAGAGTTTCAATGTTTGATAGATTAACCTTTCCAGATCAATCAGCCAGAAAAGTGATACGAAGAAGTGGGCAATTTCAGGTGTATACCAGCAATGTGGCTGGAGTGGCCGGCCGCTATGGGGCTTTGTCCAAAGATCATGACGAGATGTTTAAGCTCACCGAGAGGCTAGGCCCTCTCACAAGAAGAAGGAAGGCCGCAGCTGAGGCATTGCAGACCCTCACCGACGAAACAAGTGCAAAGGTGGTTACAATGGTCGTGACTGCAAATGTGGTTACCGCTGAAGATGACAGCGAAAGACGGATACTATCTCTGGATATTCCATTGGAAGGGGGAAGCCAGCATGATCCAACTATGTTGATGCTGCTTCAGAAGTACCAGCAAGAAGTTGAAATGCTGAAGAGATAGTTGAGCGAGCTAAGTGTGCACGCTTCGGCATCAAAGCAGGCTGAAGTTCCTCCCGAAACGTCACGGCGAGGTGCCGATGCATTCGAAGCTTCACCACAGACAACAGCCTCCCATCCGATACCCAGCCACACAGGGGGTAGGGCCCAGATACAACATCCGGCTCCTCAATACCAGGGGACTGCCGTTATACCTCAGGCGACGGTGTTGACCACGCCGCAGATGCAGCAAGCCCACTTCTACCCAGATCCGGTGAACCCGGCAATGGTGAATCAGTTGATGGTAGAACAGATGATCGAAATGAAATTGGCTGATAGAGGCGGTGATGATTATGCCTCTTTCGATGTGTACAAGGTACCTTACCCTGTCCATCATGCCGCTAAAAGATTGCCCCCCGGCATCAGCAAGCCACCGAAGTTCGACAAGTTCAACGGGCAAGGATCGTTGAAGGAACATATAGCCAATTACATCAACGTGATGGGCGATCTGGCGACCGATGAGTCCTACTTGCTGAAGTTCTTCGGGTCCTCGCTTACAGGACTCGCTTTTGAATACTACTCGAACTTGTCGACTAGATCTATCAGTGATTGGCCAGATATGCAACGAAAGTTCAGAGAAAGATTCCACGTCGCCGAGAGGGAGGTGACCGTGGCCGAACTCTACGCATCCAAGCAGAGAAATGACGAGACAGCCCTGGAATATATTAAAAGATGGCAGAATCTCAGTATGAGATGCAGGCGCCCGCCACACCAAGTAGACGCAGTGCAGATTTGCAAGCAGAATCTGAAGAGGGAGGTCTTGGAAAAAATGATTGGTATCGAAATCAAGTCTTTTTACCGACTGAATAATGTGATGGCAGAAATTGAGACCTTCCTCCATATACTCCTCTGCCCCCGCTGCCTCAAGCCAGAAGGCTAGACCAGTTGATAAAAGGCCCACGCCTAAGAAAGTCCATACGGTTGACTTCAAGGCATTTGTGCAACAAAAAGAAAAGGATAAGGGAGTTGCTAACCCTCCTCCTGCCAAGCCGGTTGAGCGACAGGAAGACACCTCCTTGCAAGTCAAGATGAAGAAACTTTACTCATTCCCTAAAGACAAGACTCGAGTCCTGTTTCAATGGGCCACTAAATATAACAAGGTCACTCTTCCGAAGCCGAATGTGAAGCTTGTAAGCTTTCACAAAGTTTACAAGCTTAACAAAAGAGATTAAACATGTTGGATAGAAATATCGTCAATTGCCATTTCTCACCTGAGCACAAAAAACTGGATATTCATCTAACCAAGGTTTGCCGGATCGCGGCGTACCGGCGCGCACCAGCCGTGCCGGATCGTGCCAGTGCGGAACCGGCACGCCGCCAATCCGATACCGGGTCATCGATGGTCAGCGGCGGCAGCTGAGGGGGAGGCTGGCCTGAGAGAGAGAGGGAGAGATGGGAGCGGTGAGGCGAGGTGCTCCAGCGGGGTCCAGCAGCGAAGCGAGGTGGATGGCGACAGCGGGGCAAAACGGAACTGGGGCAGCACAGTTGGGGAGGCCAGCGGAGGAGAGGGCAGCTGAAGACGAAGGCTGCAAATGCGTGAATGGTGTCATCGGGCGGTGGGCTGGGTGGAGAAGGGGGTGGGTGGCGGCAGCAGAAGAGGGGGGGTCCATCACTTCTGTGGCATTCTCCGACAGGCAAACAGGCCGGCGAGTGGCAACGACGACAGCAAGCGGCAGAGCAGAGGGCAGGAGACGCAGGCAACGCAGACGAAGGCAGCGGGCAGTGGCTACTTCGGCCAAGCTCTAGAGACTAGGGTTAAGGTCTGAAGAGATGATCGGGTATGAAGAAGAGATGGGTATTTTATAAAAAGGGATCAGTTCCTTGTCATTTGGAGCTCAAAAAAATTATTCTCTGCACGGTACCGTACCATACCATGCCGGACCGTACCACCGGAGAACTGACACGGTTTGATCCGACAGTACAGCAAACCTTGAACCAACCAGAGATCAATCAAATTGCTTAATTAAAGTACATGAACATCAATGCTGCATGTTGGGATTATAGTTTTAAATCCCTACAATCTGTCATATTTAGGGATTAGCTCCTCCAATCTAGATATTTAGTTATGATTCCTTATAATCTCAACTTATTTAGTAAAGCACACCGGAAAATTAGGAATAAGCCCTACCATTGTTTAGGAAAATAAAATAAAAAACTAAAAAGGGTGTTTATCAAATAAGCATGTAATTGTCAGCAGCTACGAATAAATACCAAGATTGGAGGCACTAATCCCTAATTACAAAAAATGACAGGTTAAACCTAGAAATCCTTCAAGAAAAACCAAATAAGATGTGGTTACTTTAAAAATTCTCTAGATCATTTCATTTACTGATATTAAGTGATTAAAAGCAAAGAATGTGTATCAATGAATGTGGTGGCAGAGCATGACAGAAAAATGATACCCGAAAAACTGATTTGAAGCCTATGCCTTTGTGCCCAATGTATCCAGCACCAGACCCTTTCTTCGTCGAATTCCCAATATCACACAGTGCCCTAATATTCTCAGCAGAAAATCCACGCTCATTGTTTAAAACAATCATTCCAGTAGGCTGAAGAATGAAAACTAGTGTGGGTTCAACAGTTTCTGGATATGTATTGTCATCAGCATTCTGTACCTGAAGAAAATGATAAAAAATATTATGATGCGTGTAAATATAATAAAAGCAATATGGTGCATGTAGCAATAAAGGTTTGACAAATATTATTAACTGCGTTAAAAACAGAAGCAAGAAAGGTGTAGCATGATAGCCATAAACCTTTTGCTTTAGTTCATGTAAATCCATGTCCATCTCAGAGAAATTGCTTTTATGAAAAAGAGTCTGAAGCCCCAATTCCAACTCCATTGACTTGTCACACACATAGATGAAAATCACGTCTAAAATCACAATGGAAAATGTAATGAAGCCAAAGTCTGACTTCAGCTTGCTAACCAACATCGGATTGTGGCATTTCTTGAGAGGCAGGGAAAAATCATCTTAACACCTCACCGAAAGACCCTGAATAGAAGGGGATACTATTGGGCCCAGCTGCAAGAGGATAAACTTATAAACCCCGGATGGATAACAAAGTCCAAGCCTTGGAAGCAAACCCACGCCATGCAGACCCCGTGTGCATACATGCAACAGCTCCTGTTGGGTGGACTCACACTCAGGACTTGCAAATTAACATTCTGATGGCACATCGTTTGGTAGACTTGAAAGTTTGTCATGGGTCCTTTCTTCTATACCAAAATCTCCACAATTATCTTGCTTTAGCCTTAACTAACACATAAGATCCTTAAAAGTTGGCTTTATCTAAATATAAACCAGTGGGTTTCTTATCTTCAGTATACTTTTAAAGTTTCTTAGGTCTGGTATATGAACACCAGTACAGTCAGATAGTTGTGCAAATTAGTCTTCAAAATGCCCTGCTTCAATAATGTACAGCTAAATTTCTGCCTAAACCTACAAGAGCACAAAAGCTATCACATCTAATGTTATGTCATAAATATCATGCATATCTAAAATTTCATTCTCAAGGACAACAGAAAGAAAATTGTGACAGAAAATGAGGAACTTACAAGCTCAAGCAGAAGATGTGAATCTTGTGAATATAACTCTTGTGAAAGACAATGTAATGCTCTCCCAAGTCGAGCATGCTGTTTTTTTAGCAAGTCACTCTCTGTATATTTGAAATTTGGATCCAAACCAAATTCATCAAGTCTAATGGATTCAACAATAAGGTTGGCATTCTCGATCATCCTATCCTCAGAGTTAACAAGACCACGACTTTCATCACATCTCTCATCAGAGCATTCACTAGCGATATTGCTATTCTGGGATTCATCAAATGTGCCACTCTGTACGCCTGAGTTGGCGATTTCAGAATTATGGCTGGTAACTATTTTGCAACTGCTACAGGACAGTTCCTCAGATCCACCTCTCAAATCCATCTTAAACGCAGGAGAGACAGATAAAACTTGACAGCTTGGTTCTTGGACAATAGCGGTTGCTGAATTAAAGAGATGATAGTCTTCAATCCATTCAACTATGCCAAGGGAAAGCCCGATATCATGCAGCATAATACGTTGATCAAATCGTTTGCATTGATGTAACATGACGAATGGGGCATCTTTAGTGGAAGATCGCAGTCCTGACATGAATATTTCTGCAGAAAAAACACGAAATTCTGATGGTAAATGTTCAAGGCAGTTGAGGATGAACTTTGCTGCAATATCAATGCCTTTATTTAAGGCAGTCCCCTCTGTACCCCAAATATCTGTTGAAAAAGTTTTAGCATCAACATCGTTGTCAGGAACAACCTGAGTCCTCAAAGAGCTTCCATGCAGAAACTTTGTGCGATCTTCACGGTCCATTGAATTCTTTACAATGACATCTATTGCCCTTTGTGCATAGCATTTCAGAAGGGCAAGAGGAATATTGTTTGTTCCACCATACAAGGCCAGCAATGACAACAACTTAAGTGCAGCGTGGAAAGGTAAACCTCGAATTGAAGCTTCCAAAAATTCTTCAGCAGTTGCTGAGTTGTCAATCCTGACTATTCTTCCATCTGTTGTAGCAATGCATGATAACTTCACATTATGGATTTGATTTGGCAACCATGCCAAGATAGGACCAAGTGTGGGAGCAAATACAAGGTCCCAATGTGACCAGGCTCGTACATCTGATAGCATTGGAGCTTTGCACAAGCACTCAATTGCATCTTTGCCAGAGACTGGACCAAGAGAACCAACCTCTCTGTCTACCTCATTTGTCATTCCCAATGCCTCTGATGAGCAGCTAGCAACACATTTTTTTGACTTCTCGATAAAGAATTTCCCCAACAATGTTGTCGAATAGAAAACATAGTTGGAAGTACCACTCTCTTTTTGCCTCCTGATAAGGTCTCTGAAGTTATACTCAGCTTCATCTCCAATAAAATTAAGACAAATGGTAGGAAATTGTTTCACAAGGAGCCTCGATACATATCTCTGAGTTAAATCACCACTGTCCATCAAGTTTTCTTGGGCCTGAGACAAGAGAACTTGTAGCTGATCCACTGTAACCTCCAAACGAGAACTATATGAACCTCCAATGAGATTAGCGCGAACTTCGGTAGGGATTAGTTCAAAATTTTGCTCTAAAAAATCAAAAAAATGGCCATAACCAAGTGAACCAAACACATCAACAGAAAACTCCCTTCCCAGCCATAACTCACAATCATGGAATGTTCTAAGGATAACCAATTTATTTCCAAGGGGATGATCTGCTCTGGGCTTGGGAAGATAAAGTTGAAAATAATTTGACACTTTCTGAATAACATCTTCAACAGTGACTCCTGCACAATGCATACAAGGAACAAGGACCAACTAATGTAAGATACATAGAAAAAAATGACAGAAAATACACAGGTCCAAGTTCAGCACTTGTACCGCAAACAATCCACTTATGGCAGAAAAGTAATATCATGAATTACTTTTTTCCCTTTTTAGGGTCTCTGCTACAGCGGCCGGGCAGTTCATATAAACTAAAGAAAATCCAACTCTCCCGGATCTACTCTAAAACCCCTCCTACCCTTTACCAACTGGGCCACAGCCCATCAATATAATTTTGTAATGCTTGTTATGAAACAGTCAATTGATTAGCTCAGCTAAATGCATGACCAGGAAATTAGCATAATTTCCAAACCAGTTTAGGGTTTTTTGTATGAAAGCCATTGTTAGAGGTGAATTTGCAAAAAACCCATTCCTAGAAATGCATTAGCAGGCATATCACTGCATAAATCTAAATTGTTCAAAAATGCCATATTTATTTGCAGACATATCACTTCTTTTTGTCAAAAACTTGCAAAAAAATCACACTTAAATGGCATTTATGCACTATTTGAATTAACCCAGTGATATGCCTGCTAATGAATTTCTAGGAATGGTTTTTTTGTAAATTTATCTCTAACAATGGTTTTCATGCAAAAATCCCTTTTTTAATACTATTCTGTTAAGCATTTATCATAATTTGTATATTATCAATGTCAGCCCTTAGATTGGCTGATTTACTATTCATCATTGCACTTTCCTCATTTTATTTTCCCTTTCAGGAGGTTCTAGACTCATAGTTAGAAGCATGTTTATGTGTAATGGAGGGATTATTTTATTCCAGGTTTCTACCATGGTTTGCCGACTAGACCATACCGGTGCGAGTCAGCCGTGCCGAACCGTACCGGGAGAAAACTAGTATGCTGGGTCACTGATCCAGAATGGTCGTGGGGAGGTCGTAGCTCTGGGGGGCGGGGTTGGCAGTATCGGCCGAAACCGATACGTTTCGGATACGTTTCGGCCGAAACGTATCGGTTTCGGCCGGTACCAATCCGAAACCGGACCAAAACATTGTAGCAGATCCGAAACCATTAAAAAAATACTTTTTTAATGGTTTCGGACGAAACCATTAAGGGTTTCGGCCGAAACTGACCTGTTCTGGTCCGAAACCGGACGGTTTCGGCTGAAACCAGACAGGTTCATTATTTTTTTTTAATTTTTAAAATTGTTTCAACCGGTTTCGGCCGAAACCGAAACCGGTACCGAAACCGATACTGCCTTCCTTGCAGGGGGCTGCCGTCGGGGAAGAATCGGTGGGCGTAGAGCTCCCACCCAAAACATAGTGAGGGACAGTGGGACACGGCCTGCTTGGAAGAATAGTGGAAGTGATTGAGGATTCTCGGATGAATAGTGAAAGTGAGGAATGAACAGTACAAAAAAAGAGCAAGTCAAGCGAGTCAGTGGCGGAACACCAATGCTGCACAGTACCGCCAGTGAACTGGGCTGCCCCGGACCGGCGGTACAGCGAACCATGGTTTCTACATGACAAGATAAGTTTACATTTGAAGTGTGTTTTTTCATCTCCTAAGAAATGTTTATTTTCTCCAAACCTTAAATTTGAGTTTGGGTGGAGTAATTTATAGGCTAATTTGTGATTCAACTTTGAGCTTCGTAAGTTCTTATGCTGATCGTTAAGTATCTTGTCATCTACTAAAATATGGTTTTACCTGGGTAAAAAAAGTTTCCAGATATGGGATTTCCTATAGTTTTTTTCAAAAGAAAAGGTGGAATTGAAGACCAGTTTTACTAAAATAAATAGAGATACATTTCAAAGTAAATAAGGAAAGAAGGAGAGGTTCCTTCCATCCTGAGCACAACAATGAACCAAGGAGGATAAGAAGTTTATACACTGCACTTCTTTCCTCCATACATCAGCAGGTATATGAAGCAAAAATCTACTCCAAGAATAAAGAAGATGAAGAGCATGAAAAGAAAAAATTGCAACGTAAATTTTACTGCCCCTGAAGACAGCATCGTTACCCTCTTTCCAAATACTCCAGCAAAGAACAAGTGGAAGATGCAAAAGGATTTTGGTCCTCAGACATTTACCAAGTGTAACTCTCAGGTTGTTGAAATAAGTCCACATATCTTGAACAGTCAAGAAATTGGTGTTGACATGAGTAAGTAAGCTAAAAATCCTCCACACCTCCTGACTTATATCACAACTGAAAAACAAATGATCCACGTCTTCATCATAAAGACCACAAAGAGGGCAAAGCGCATCACAATTCATCATCCACTTTTGTCTGTACACCTTGGTGACTATCCCCTTTGGAAAACAAGCCACGAGAATTTTCGGACTTCAAGGGAAGATGTGGCCTTCCTTCCATCAAACTGTACAAAAAGATTTCACTGAAAAATTGCCATTCTGACCAAGGAAGGATCGGGGATCCGACTCGGATCGGACAGTCCAAAACCAATCCGGGTCCGCAGAGATCGGCCAATCCCAGTCCAATCCTGGCCAAGTCAGGCCAGCATCCTGTAGGCCGAGTAAGACCGATCCGGGCCAATCCCGGGCTGATCCCAGTTTGAAATTTGAAACTCATTTGAGCAGGATCAACTAGGATCGCCCGATCCAGGCTGATCCCGGCTGATCCAGCCCAAGAATCGCAACCGGATGGATCAGGATCGGTTCGGCCAGACCCAAAACCGATCGGATTCCTTCCATGATTCTGGCTGCACCAAATAAACCAGTACATTCCGAGTAACATGACATGTAGATGAGATATAATAAAGAGATAAACTCTCCACTCTCATCATCGTCGTGCTGCCCAATAATTCCAACCAGTCACTACCAGTACAGCACTGTTCAACAGAAAGTTGAAAAGTTTTTGGGAATCTATCTTTCAAATAAAATTCCCAACCATCTATGCCACCAAAATGTCTTCTCTCCATTTCCCACCAGCTTTCTGATAAATTTCTCGATCCATTTAACAATGCCCCTCTAGATAGGAGAAACTGTAGTGTGATCATCAAGATGTAAATAGAACCTCTGGCAAGAATGTTTTAAGTGAATCAACGGTTTCCATAGACTGTGGAATTCAGTCAGTAGTTCCCAAACCAACTTTTCTAAGAGAACCAAATTGAAAAGGAAACAGCTTTTGACTCCCAATTCTCCATTTGTACAAGGTCTGCAGACAGAACTCCACTCCACATCATGGTTTCACGTACTGTTCGTACCAGTCGTACCGGTTGCAGCCTGGTATGATACGGTATGGTACAATGGTGTGCCACCACATGTCGAGAAGGAAGAAGAAAAAAATTGTCTGAGGCAGAGAGATCTATTATAAATAAATATATCGCAAATTTGATTAGGACATATTAGCTCAGTTGATTAGAGTGTTGAGTTATATACATAAGGTTGCAAGTTCGAGACTTGCATGGGCCACTTTTCTCTTATTATTTTTTCATTATTTTTTCTAATCTTCAAAAATTAAAACGATTTCCTCACTTTGAAATTTTGATTAACAATCTTAATGGCTCTTTTTAAATATATTCTTTAGAAAGTTATAACATAATTAATTAACAAAAATTAATAAAATAATTTAAAAATAAATGAGTTAGAGATGTATAGTCTTCTGATATGTGACGTTTAAATTATTTTTATTAGATTCTATTCATTAAATATATTATAGTTATCTAAAAATTATGTTTAAAAAGAGTTATTAAGGCTGTTAATCAAAATGTAAAAGCCTTTGGACCACTTTTTCTTATTATTTTTTCATTATTTTTTCTAATCTTGAAAATTTTTAAATGATTTTCTCACTTTTACCTTTTGATTAGCAGTCTTAATGATTCATTTTAACTATAATTTTTAAATAATTAAAATATATTTAATTAATAGTTAATAAAAATATAATAAAATAAATGAGTTGAAAATGAATAATGTTGGGATATGTGACATTTAAATTATTTTTATTAGATTCTATTAATTAAATATATTATAGCTATCTAAAAATTATATTTAAAGAGTCATTAAAGCTGTTAATCAAAATTTAAAAGTGAGAAAATCATTGAAATTTGTTCAAGCTTAGGGAAAAAATAAGAAGAAATAAGAAGAAAAAAGTGACCCATGCAAGACTTTTAAAATTTGATTAGCAGTCTTAATGACTTTTTTAAATATATTTTTAGATAACGATAATATATTTAATTAATAAATTTTAATAAAAATAATTTAATAACTAAATAAAAATAAATGATTTGAAGATGAATGGTGTCCAGATATGTGGCATTTAAATTATTTTTATTAGATTCTATTAATTAAATATATTAAAATTATCAAAAAATTATGTTTAAAAAGAGTCATTAAGGTTGTTAATAAAAAATTTAAAGTGAAAAATCATTTTTAATAAAATAATAAGAAAAAAGTGACCCATGCAAGTCTCAAACCTACGACCTCACGTATATAACCCAACAGTCTAACCAACTAAGGTAATAAATCATATTGTTATATGATATAAAAAATATATTTAAAAATATATATGTACCGGACTACTTGCATCCCACGTGCCGGTCGCACGGTCGTACGGTCCGACACGTGTGGTGCATAATGTGCCGGACCAGTATGTAAAATCATGCTCCACAAGTGAAATACGTTTAGAATCAGCATTGGTACAGTCCCACAAAAATCCCCTTCTTATTTGATCAAATTTTCTTCTAACCACAGCTGGCATGAGAAAAAGGGTCTTTGTTAATGGATACATAATAGATCATCCATTATTCACAACGTATCTGACATGTTGACGTCCCTAATGTGAATTACTGCAGCCACCAGAACCAGATTTGACCTCCAATGGATCACATTAAGAGATTTAGAGTATACTTGTTCAAATTACTGGGTTTCAAGAGCCCGATCATTATTTCTTGTGCTGACTTCATTAGGTAGTTTGCAATCACCCAAATGCATCTGCTGAGACCTCGGGAAACCTGTAAGGAAATCCACCACATAAAGGCAAGTCTTAAAGATTTTCTCTGTCTAGCCGATTTTAGAGAGAGAAGCTATGGGGAATGGGTGCCATGCGGAAGGGGAGCTTGGGGAGCCTGGAGGTCACCTCCAACGCGAATAGGATCCCCATGGGGGGAGGGTCTCGCGATCACCAGAGCTTTGGGAGACTGAACATCTAGCCTCCTCCGGGTGGACCTAAATGCTACCGTTGCGGGAGGATCGGCCATCTGCAACGTGCCCGCAGAATGCCAACGGAGGCAGGTCCAACAGGGGGAGGATGGGTGGACCAGCAAGGGCCACAGGAAGAGCGAGGGCCTCTCAAGAGCACCTATGCAGACGCTCTTCGAAGTGGTCTGTCGCCCAGTCACATGCCAGCTGAACTTCTCCACAACCGGATGGCCTGGTTAAGGTATTGCCTTTGGGTTTCCGCCGCGGATGCAAGACTGGAGGAGTCGCAGGTCAAAGCTCTGCTGGACAGAGGTAGTAGTAGGGAGGGGGATGGGATGTCTCCAAGTTGAGTAAAGCTGGGTTCCTAGCATGGTTTGCCGACCCGGTGCGTCTCGCACCGACCCGCACGACCCGACCCGACCCAGGCGGGCACCGGGTCGCACGGGCTGGGGGTCGTGGACGGGTCGCACTGGACCGCATGGTCCCGTGCGTCCCGCTCCGGTGCGAGGCGGGACCCGGCTCGGTACAGGCGGGTCGTGCGGGTCGCCCATTTAACGGGCCGAAGGGGGAGGAAGAGCTCCATCCCTCCCACCGGCGAGCGGCGGTGCGCGGCGGCGACGGCGATCAGAGCGGCGGCGTTGGGCGGCGATCGGAGGTAGGTAGGTTAAATTTTTTTTAAATGGTCGGGGGTGGGGCGTGCCGCCGTGGGGACGGGGGGGGGGGGGGGCTGGGCGTATGCCGCCGTGGGGGACGGGAGGGGGGGGGTGCTGGGCGCGTATGCCGCCGTGGGGAACGGGGCCGCCGTGGGGGGACGGGGGGTGCTGGGCGCTGTATGCCGCCGTGGGGGGGGGGGGGGGGGGCTGGGCGTATGCCGCCGTGGGGGACGGGGGCGGTTGCTGGGGCGTATGCCGCCGTGGGGGGACGGGGGGTGCTGGGCGCGTTGCCGCCGTGGGGGGACGGGGGGGGGGGGGGGGGGGGGGGGGGGGGGGGGGGGGGGGGGGGGGGGCTGGGGCGGCCGCCGTGGGGGGGGGGGGGGGGGACGGGACGGGGCCGCTGTGGGGGACGGGGGGGGGGGTGCTGGGCGCCGTGGGGGGGGGGGGGGGGGTGCTGGGCGTCTGCCACCGGCAGGCGGTGGGGGAATGGGGGGCGTATGCCACCTTCTGGGACGGGGGGGGGGGGGGGTCTCCGACCGTGGGGGTGGGGGGGGGAGGAAAAAAAAATTTTTTTGAAAATTTTATATCTTTTTTAATTTAAAAAAATATAAGAATAAAATTTGTTAGATTATTATTGTTTAATATTATTTATGATGTATTCTTGAATTCATGTTGTAGAAAAAATATAATTTTTATTTAATTCATCTTGTAGAATTAAATATATTGATATATTATTTAATTCATGTTGTAGAAATAATATAAATATCGTTTAATTCATGTTGTAGAAATATATTTATGTTTGATATATTATTTAATTCATGTTTAAATATTAGATTTAATTGAGATGTATTAAAATTTAAATTTAATTTTGTAGAATTAATGATATTATTTTCATTATTAATTGTAGACGTAAAATAACATAATATTTAATTTTAAAAATTGTAAAGATGTTTTTCATTTAAATATATCTATAGTGAGAAATATTTTACAAAAAATTAAAGGTAATATTTATAATTTAAATTAAGTAGAGATGTTTTGAATTTAAATATAAATTTATTGATAAATATTTTACAAATAATTTTAAATTTAATTAAGATGTATAATGTAATTTAAGTAGACATATTTTTAATGTAAATAGTGTTGAATATTTTATAAATAATTTTAAAGTTAATTTAGATCTATAATATAATTTAAAATTTATTTAGAGATGTTTAAATTTTAATGTAATAATTACTTATAACTAATTTAATATAATGTAATTTAATTAGACATGTTTATAATTTAAATATATAATTAGTGATAAATATGTTACAAATAAATTTAAACTAAATGTAGGTGTATTAAATAAAAAATTAGCATTATATGCATGTTTTAGAAATAATGATATTATTTTGAACTAAATTATATTGACATGTAGTAAATATTGAATTTAGTCTTGCATATTGTAGAAATAATGATATTATTTTCATTGTTAGTCTCTATTTAAAATAATGTACTTAATATGATTTGTATTTCTTACATTTAGGAGATACAGTTAAGTACTTAATATGGCTCCTAAGGAACGAACAAATGATATTGGGTGGTCACACGGAGTTTTGTTGGATGGCAACCGTAGGTGTTGGCGTTGTAACTATTGTAAAATAGAACACCGGGGAGGAGGGGTGTCTCGGTTGAAGAAGCATTTGGCAGTAGGAGCCGGGGCAGGATACTCTGAGGTTGCTGAGGTTGCTGGGTGTACTCATGTGCCTAGAGATGTGAAACTTGCAATGGCTAGGCACCTGCGGGAGAAGAGAGCTGAGATGCAAGAAAAGGAAAAAAAGAAGAAAAGGGATCAAGCGGCAGTGAGCGGGCGCCCAAGTGGCAGCAACGAGGAGGAATGTGCATGGACACCCAGTGACGAAGACGAACAAGCACGTACTGAGCAGCCTAATGTGTATGTCACTGTGAACGATCCATACGAAGCCCAGTTTCGTGAGGCAGTACGTCAGAGCAGGGAAGAGTCAAGACATCCCGAGGAGACTGTAGTCCGTAGTCGCGAGGCGGCGAGGACCGGAGCATCAGGGAGTGGTGGTTCATCTACGACTCGACAATCACGAGGCATAAGGAGTTTATTGACTGGTGACTCGGGGACACAAAGAAAAAGGACACAATCGATCAACATTGAAGATGTGGAGTCCGGTGCACTATCCCGAGAGCATGGTAAGCAAACGAGGATGGACGATGCGTATGGCCAGAAGGGACCTAAATGGAAACTTGGTCAAGCTGTTGCAAAATGGTGGCACCACGCGGGTCTGCCTTTCAATGCAGCCAATAGCCCTTACTACAAGCCAATGTTTCAGGAAGCACAGGTCCTTGGGCTACACGTGCAGCCACCTACAGCGAGAGAATTGGCTGGCGTATACCTTGATGAACAAGTTGCTGAGATCAAGAGTTACATTGACTCATTCAAGCAGAAATGGACAAAGTACGGAGTCACACTGATGTGTGATGGATGGTCAGGTACCACAAAATCTAGCATGATCAACTTCCTTGTTTATTGTGACAGACAGGTATTCTTTCACAAATCAGTGGATGCGTCTGGTCAAATTCACAGTCACCAATATATTTTGTCATTGATGGAGCAAGTGGTGACTGAGATTGGGGAGGAGTACATTGTACAAGTGGTGACTGATAATGGGTCGAACTATAAGAAGGCTGGGGAGGAGCTAATGAAGAAAAAACGGCACATTTTCTGGACCCCTTGTGCAGCACATTGTGTAGATCTGATGCTGAAGGAGATTGGGCAGCTTCGTATGGTAAAATCTGTGGTCGAGGTGGCACAAAAAATCACGAAATATATCTACAACCACACACTTGTATTGGTATGGATGAGGGAGCACTGTGGCGGCGAACTGTTGAGGCCTGGCATCACACGATTTGCCACCAACTACATCGCATTGCAGAGCCTATTGAAGCACAAAGATGGGTTGAAGCAAATGTTTAGAGGTGAGACCTGGCTGAGTTCCTCTTTTGCTGCTTCACGTGAAGGGGCGGAGGTCGAGGGGATTGTCAACACCTCGAATTTTTGGGATAGAGTGAAGGTATTAGTGTCATTGATAGAGCCACTGTATGAGGTTCTACGATGCGTGGATGGGGATAGAGTACCAACCATGGGGTTGGTGTACAGCAAAATAGAAGCAGCCAAGCGGAAGATCCTTACAACGTCCAAAAAATATGGACCCACCATTCTAGAGATTGTGGAGGACAGATGGGACAGACAAATGAGCCGCGATCTTCACATGGCAGGTAAACATTTACATTCTCGTTCAATCAATGAGCTGTGATTTTCAGTTGATACTAATATGTAATTCATTGTCTTACGATTGCAGCGTACTATCTACATCCGGCCTTCCAATATGCTCGGGCCCTTGCTTATGACGATACGTTGATAGAATCGGTCAACATTGTGGTAGACCGATTGTCTTTCACCCCAACAGATGCTGCTGATGCGTTGAATGAGGTATACTTGGATATTTTAACATTGACAATATTAAATGAAATATACACTTCATATTTTTTGATAATGCAGATGAAAATATTTAGAGAGGGAATTAGTTCATTTGCGACACCTAATGCCGTGGCCAGTCGTGATAGACTCGACCCAGGTAATGTGTCTTCACAATGTACCTTCTATATCTCGAGAAGTAATTTTTACATCTAATTATTATATTGTACGTGATCTGTCTTAAACGCAGCTGAGTGGTGGCTAAATTACGGCACAAGTGCACCCGTATTAAGGAAGATCGCAATGAGAGTTCTATCGCAATCATCGAGTGGGTGTGAGCGGAATTGGTCGACGTTCTCCTTCTTGCATACTAAGCTGAGGAATAGGCTAACACACCGCAGGCTAGACAAAATGGTGTATGTTCATTACAACATGAGGCTAAAGGTCCGGCATGTACAAATGGATACAAGGAGAGGAGAGGGAGATTACGACCCAACGGATGCTGTGTACTTGCGAGACGATGATGACCCTATGGTAGCATGGATTGCAAGAGCCACAACAGAGCGTGGTGAGGCAGAATTGGACGAGGAGGCTGAAGAACCTGGCGAGACACCACGGCCTAATACTTTTCTCGCATCGGCTGTACAAGAGGCAGTGGGGGAGGGAGATGACACCCATGTGCATTTGGGTGGTGACGAGTCAGCAACGGGACGTGATGATGAAGTTAATTTAGATGAAGACCTCGTCATTGGTGGTGGAGACACATCGTATGCGTACGATGATACAGCATGGGAGCGATTGATACAACCTCCAATTTTTGAGCGTCAAGCGCCACCTCAGGTGAATTAATACATGAAAATCGAATCGCAAATTTCATTAGATAGCGTAGTCATAGATTGATGTATGATGATGTAAGAAATATATTGCAGGTCGGTCCGACAAATGACAACATTGCGGGAGAACAGTGGTCCCGAGTTGCTGCACCGCGACATTCAATATCTGCGGAACCAAGAAGGTTATCCACTTCAAGAGAGGCTAGGGGGAGTTCCTCATTTAGAGAGGTGAAATTATATTGTCATTTCTACATTTGTTAATATATAATTCATTGGTAATTGAATATATTCTTCTTTCAATTGTGTAGTCTTCGGTAGCATCGAAACAACCATCTCAGTTTGCTGCGCCCCGACGCTCAACATCTAAGGCTAAGGCACCCAATCAGTCTTCTCAGGTATACGTACAGACTTACACAATAGAAAGTAAATTGAAAAATTATCTAAGCAGGCTTCTGCTTCTCAGGCATCTAGAGGGACACAACATGCAGCATGTATGCCGCCCCCTGCTCCACAGAAGAAAAAATCATCATGGACCACATTATTCACCAGCAAGAAGGACAAGGGACCACCATTAAATCCGATAGATATTGCAGACATGGAGACATTAGATCCCAATGCAGATGACGACACTCCCGAGCCCTCTGTTGAGCCCCGCATTAGTGGGAGTCATGACTCCGATGCTGATAGTACACCCACAGGGTCTTCATCCCATGGAGGTGGTGGTTCTCAAGGTGACCAACGCAGTCCTCGTGAGAATACTAGTGCTGGTGGTAGAGAGTACAGCAGTGGTCATAGTAGAGGTCGTGGGGGCCGTCAACATGGCGCATGGACAGAGGAGCAGCACTTCACACATGCCACGCAAGATGAGGACCACGGTGCTCCACCCGCAGGGACGAGACGGGCAGCTGATCATTGGGATCCCTACTATGGAAGTTCGGTTGCAGACAGTACAAGCTATCAAGGCATGTTGTCTGATTTTGAGAGGATGAGCACACATGACTCCCAGGGATCTGGAAGCTCGTATGGACGGTCATGGCCGCAGCAGCCGATGTATCATGGCGACTCAGATAACAGTAGTTCATTTTTCCCATCGTATCCATATCCTTATGCCACAGCTACGTCAGTAGAGGTCGTGTACGCACAAGGTTCGCAGGAGTATAAATACTACGTACGCATGTACTGGGAGAACTATTCAGGTTCAATGCGCTATGAAGACTATCTGTCCTATCTGCGGACCACATTTAATGTCAGATTGTTTGGAGATGGGCACTGGCCCAGTTTGGGTCCATAGTCTTTATTAGTATGTATCATTTGGTTACATTTATAACTAACTAATAATTAATTACATATTTCTTCATATATAGAGTTCTGTACTTGTCATTGAAATCACTAATGTAAACTTTTACATCATTTGCAGGTCATCATGGACGGACGGCGTCACCCTACGTGGGAGCATGGATACTCTGTTGAGGGTGATGGACATGTGCACTGTAGATACTGCGAACATCGCGTCACCGGCATACACAGGTTTGCGGAACCTTGCGGGAGTGGGACGCGATGTTCGTGCATGCGACCGAGTTCCGGGAGATGTTCGACATTCCTTTCGGACACAGTTACAGGATAGATACGGTTCTCGTAGCACACCGAGGACATCTTCTTCTACGTCCCGGGTACCTCCACCACGAGCACAGGGCGGAGCAGGATCTTCCTCCACGTCCAGAGTTCGAGCAGCACCAGCACCAGCACCAGCACCAGCACCAGTCGCACATGATAGAATTGAAGCTATCGATGTAGTGAGGACTTTTTTTACAGATTTTCATGTACCCTCCACCGCAGCACACGACCCATCATTTGTGCAGATGGTTACATATTTTCAGTCCCACCCACATGTACCTCCACCCACTAGGATAGAGTTAGATTATACGGGTGATCAGTCTCATGTATCTGATGATGAGTTTTGGGATTCGGGCTTCACTGATGATGAGGATTAGTGAGTTTTGGGATTCGGGTTACACAGATGAGGAGGATGAGTGAGTTTTGGGATTCGGGCTTCACACATGGACGAGGATTAGTGAGTTTTTGTATTTTATACTTCATGAATGAATGCCATTATTATATCACTGTTTCCTTTTACATATTTAGTAATTGAAATAAATTTTTATGTATTATATATAATAGGATGTTTAATTAAGCAGTGTAATATGTAATTTTTATATAATTTATTATGTATAATGTAGCATGGATCTATTATCATAAATAAACTCTACATTCTAATATTTTTAAATATATATAACATTTAATCTTTCAAAATAAATTTATTAAAAATTTTAAAAAAAAATTCACAAAAAATCGCGTCGAGAGCCAAAGGGGCGGATCGGGTCGCTGTGCGACCCGCCCGACCCGACCCGTCCCGCGCCAAGACCGGGTCGGCCGGGTCGGGCGGGTCGGCAAACCCTGGTTCCTAGCCAGTAGACCAACAATAGAGGAGGCGGTTGCTGCGGTGGCAACGGGTTTCCTGCGGGCGGAGGGTAGCCTGTTCAAGCTGACTCCTTGGTCACTGAATAGAGGAACCTTCCTGGACCCAAGGGAGCTCCAGGTCCCCATCTGGCTAGTAGCCCCCCCCCCCCTTCATCTTTTGCAATGAGGTCGGAACAGCTTTTATCGTCCGAGGCTTCGGGGTGGTCAAGCTGGCAGTGAGGGAAAGGTAGATCAGTCCTGGACCTCATAGTGTGCATATCCAGCATGGACATTATACCGGCGGTAGTGACGGTGAAAGCCGGCGGAGTAGTCTTCCCGGTGCGAGTCCTGCTGCTGCAGGCGAAGCAGCAGGGGCCAGGCGGAAGGAAGAAGACGGATATGGATAGAAGGGGGGATGTGCCAGGTAGACAGATGCCTGGGCATTTTCGAATTCAAATTCTAATTACTAGGGCAGTGTCAG
This sequence comes from Amorphophallus konjac, assembly GCA_022559845.1. Lineage (NCBI taxonomy): Eukaryota > Viridiplantae > Streptophyta > Magnoliopsida > Alismatales > Araceae > Amorphophallus > Amorphophallus konjac. The sequence goes on along the minus strand of CM040121.1, from coordinate 8,459,775 downwards.
CGGGTCTGGGCCCTCTAACAGGTGGGAGGTGTACCAGGCCGCCCCAATACCCGATCCGAAGGTGCAATCAGCGAAGAGGGAAGACCCGCGAATGCAAACTCGGATGCCACCTGGGAAGACACTGTATAGGGGACCCGATCAACACCCAATCGCCCGTGACTTCTATATCATCAAATCTCAGGAAGGCCCTGGTTATGGCTAGTGATTTCAACGCAATCACAATGGCCTAGGAGAGGGCGAGGGAGAACCCCCACGCAGGGGAAAAGGACTTTTGTGATTCAATAGAGGAAGCAGCCTTAATTGACATTGGTCTGGAAAATGCTCAGTTCACATGGTCCAATATGAGGGTATCACCTACATGCTCCAGGTTGGACAGGTTCCCTCGTGCAGGTACCATGTTTGCCTAGGCCGATATTGAATCGTAAACCTATTTTGCTAAAAACCAGACGTAGGTAGGAGTGGAGACAGTGCTTCAAGTTTGAATGACATTGGTTCAAAGAGGGGGTCTTCATGGAGACAATCAGACAAGCCTGGAATGAGCAACGGCATGAATAGTCTTCTATGGCTTCATTGGTGGGCAAATTTAAGCATCTGGCCCGGATGCTTAAAAGGTGGGAAGCTGACAAAACCCTACTTGGTAGAGTTACAAAGGACAAGATCCTACAACAACTGGAGGGCCTGGACTGCTTGGAGGAGGCAGGGCTAATGAACGAATCTAACAGGATGCGCAGGGATGCACTCAGTGCAGAGTATAAAGAGATCCTCACACGAGAAGAGATCCATTAAAAGCAGAGATCAAGAGAGAAATGGCTCAAGAAAAGAGACAAAAATACTACTTATTTTCTGAGGATTGCTTCGGAGGAAAAGAGAACCAACCACGTTGCTTCAATTAGGGTAGGTGTGCAGACCATCGCAAGGGTGGAGGAGATCAGGGAGTAGGCCAAGGCTTTCTACTCTAATCTCCACACCGAAGATCAAAGGCTCACACCAAGGATTGCAGATGGCCTACTTCCTCAACTCTCTGTCGCAGAGAGTGAAGCTCTCTCCCGCCCCTTCTGGGAGGAGGTCCGACAGGCAACTTTCTCCTTTACAGATGACAAAGCACTGGTCCCAGATGGCTTTCCTATGGTTTTCTTACAGAAATGTTGAGACATAATCAAGAATGATCTCCTCCATGCACTAATAGAAGTTAAGGAGGGCAGAGCCCACTTGAGGGGCATCAACAAAACCCTATTGGTCCTCATCTCAAACGAAGAAGGAGCACAAGGCTTCTTGGATTATAGAACAATCAGCTTGCTGAATGATACATACAAACTTATCACAAACTACTGGCCATGAGACTTGACAGGGTAATTGGTAGGGTGGTTAGTGGACAACAAGAGGCATTATTCAGGGAACACACATTAGGAATAACTTCCTTCTTGCACATAAATGCTTGTATGCCATGAAAACCTAAAAAAAGAGAGGGGAGGTTCCGAAACTGGATTTTGAAAAGACGTAAGATTATGTCAATTGGCAATGCTTGTTTAAGGTACTGACTAAGATGGGCTTTGACTAGAAGTGGATCCAGGCATATATCTCCTCGGCTACTTTTGCAGTCCTTGTCAACGGCCATCCCTCTACTTATTTTCATAGTGGCAAAGGATTCTGACAAAGAGAACCCATGTCTCCTCTCTTGTTTGTCCTAGTAGCACAAATATTGAATAAGATGCGGATGAGGGCCGAATCAGTAGGACTGATCAAAGGATTTCAAGTGGGACCTATTGTTGGCATCAATCATCTACAGTATGTTGATGATACCATTCTTTTCCTAGCAGATGAGGAGAGGCAACTGTATCTCGCCAAGTTGATGTTGGAGGTGGTATAGGAAATCAGTGGACTAAAGGTGAATTTCAGCAAAAGCCGAATAGTTGAGATCAACATGGAGGAGACTTCCCTCAAGGGAGGAACCTTCATATTGGGATGTCAAATAGGAGAGTTTCCTTTTTACTACATGGGCCTACCATTATCCCCAAGGACCTTACACTGTAGTGATTAGCAAGTGGTGATGTAGAGGCATGAGTCTAGATTAACAGGTTGGAAGGCAAGACTCCGCTCAATTTGGGGGGGGGGGGGGGGGGGGGGAGAATGGTGCTATGCAAATCAGTGCTGGACAACCTTTCAATTTACTACCTATCCATTTTCAGGATCCTTAAACGGTGGCCAAGAAGTTAGAATCTATTCAAACAAGACTCTTATGGCATGGCAGTGATGACAACGGCAGGGGTTGGCATGACATCTCATGGGGTAGAGTTTGTAAAAGCAAAAAAAATAGGAGGTGTAGGCTTCAAGAGCATCAGAGATTTCAACCTGGCACTATGTAAATAGTTGTGAGGCTTAGAGCTAAAGACAGTGGGTTATGGCTACAATTCATTAGAAAGAGGTATTATGGCAGAGCCAAAGATTGGGACGTGACACCAAAATCTCAACACAATGTCTCGCCCATCTGGAAAGGCATCCTTCAGTGCAGTGACATAATCAACTCAAGTGTTTGGGTCCGGTTGGGCAATGGATAGAGGTGCCAGTTTTGGAAAGATAGATGGTGTGGAGATTTCACGTTGAAGAAAACCTTCTCGAAGCTCTTTGCGATAACGGATGCACTTTTGATCCCCGTGGCTCACACCTTTGATGCACAACTCTTAGGGAGAACATGAACACCCATTTTCAGGAGGAATCGAAGTCCTAGGGAGATGGATCAACTAGAGGATCTCTTATCACTCCTATTACACTACGCACCGATGCAACGTGAAGCAAACAGGTGGTGGTGGAGATGGGAGGAGGAGGGATGTTGCTTAGTTAGGGTAGCCTAATCACTCATTTCAGATAGAGGAATGCGACATCGATATGCTTCGCAGATTTGGACTTCCAGTGGCAAAGGATTCTGACAAAGAGAACCCATGTCTCCTCTCTTGTTTGTCCTGGTAGCACAAATATTGAATAAGATGCGGATGAGGGCCGAATCAGTAGGACTGATCAAAGGATTTCAAGTGGGACCTATTGTTGGCATCAATCATCTACAGTATGTTGATGATACCATTCTTTTCCTAGCAGATGAGGAGAGGCAACTGTATCTCGCCAAGTTGATGTTGGAGGTGGTATAGGAAATCAGTGGACTAAAGGTGAATTTCAGCAAAAGCCGAATAGTTGAGATCAACATGGAGGAGACTTCCCTCAAGGGAGGAACCTTCATATTGGGATGTCAAATAGGAGAGTTTCCTTTTTACTACATGGGCCTACCATTATCCCCAAGGACCTTACACTGTAGTGATTAGCAAGTGGTGATATAGAGGCATGAGTCTAGATTAACAGGTTGGAAGGCAAGACTCCGCTCAATTTGGGGGGGGGGGGAGGGGGGGGGGAGAATGGTGCTATGCAAATCAGTGCTGGACAACCTTTCAATTTACTACCTATCCATTTTCAGGATCCTTAAACGGTGGCCAAGAAGTTAGAATCTATTCAAACAAGACTCTTATGGCATGGCAGTGATGACAACGGCAGGGGTTGGCATGACATCTCATGGGGTAGAGTTTGTAAAAGCAAAAAAAATAGGAGGTGTAGGCTTCAAGAGCATTAGAGATTTCAACCTGGCACTATGTAAATAGTTGTGAAGGCTTAGAGCTAAAGACAGTGGGTTATGGCTACAATTCATTAGAAAGAGGTATTATGGCAGAGCCAAAGATTGGGACGTGACACCAAAATCTCAACACAATGTCTCGCCCATCTGGAAAGGCATCCTTCAGTGCAGTGACATAATCAACTCAAGTGTTTGGGTCCGGTTGGGCAATGGATAGAGGTGCCAGTTTTGGAAAGATAGATGGTGTGGAGATTTCACGTTGAAGAAAACCTTCTCGAAGCTCTTTGCGATAACGGATGCACTTTTGATCCCCGTGGCTCACACCTTTGATGCACAACTCTTAGGGAGAACATGAACACCCATTTTCAGGAGGAATCGAAGGCCTAGGGAGATGGATCAACTAGAGGATCTCTTATCACTCCTATTACACTACGCACCGATGCAACGTGAAGCAAACAGGTGGTGGTGGAGATGGGAGGAGGAGGGATGTTGCTTAGTTAGGGTAGCCTAATCACTCATTTCAGATAGAGGAATGTGACATCGATATGCTTCGCAGATTTGGACTTCCAGGAGCCCTCTGAAACTGAAGTTGTTGATATGGAGGATATCACATGGTCGACTGGCCACATGTGAAAGGATTGTCCCTTACCTACAGGAGATCCCCACACTCCGCTGCTTATGAGGAGACATGGAGCTAAATTTAAACCACCTCTTTACAAATGTCCATTTACTAGGGAGGTCTGGACCAAGGTTGTCAATAGGATTCACTACACTATTGAAACGTGTGAGAGCATGCATCAATTGCTGGAAAGCTGGCACAGGAAGTTGAACTTGAAGGGAGAGAGACCGGTTTGGTGGCTCATCCTCCATGCTACCTTATTGGCCATGGGGAGAAAGAAATAACAGGTTCTTCCAAAAAGAAGCTAGAATAGAGGATAGGCTAGTCTCATTCATTTGTGAGAGAGTAAGAGAATGGGTAGTTCACTTATGTAAAGTGAAGTCACACAACTCCTCTCTTTCCCTTTTTTTTTTTTTTTTTTTTTGGGGGGGGGGGGGGGGGTGGGGGGATTGCGGGGTGCACACCGTCTCAGTGTGGAGTTTTCCGTATAGGGATCTTTTGGGAGCTGATTGACTATACTTGTACGTCCCACTTATTTTTATTCTTAATACAATTGTGTTACCATCCACTTCTCAGAAAAACCAACCAAACAACATGGACTTTGATTTTCTGCCTTGATCTACTAGTCAAGTAGGATCTACAAGAGCTCCAGATTCACACCCGGACTTTGGTAAGACCTCCTTCATGCATCCTTTTGCATCCATCCATCTAGAACCAAAGGATCTTAATTCAAGGAAGACAAATTCCGGAGAAACTTTTTATGGCATATCAGTGCATTGATGCCGTGAATTATCATCAAAAGATGGAATTAGTGGTGAAGCTGGTTTAGCAGGATACGAGTGCCTTTACAAGGTTCTATTTGTGTGGGATTTGATGATAAATGAGCGGGCTGGATCAGAACATGCATTGCATCTGTTAAATTGGTTGTATTGCTAAATGGGAAGACCATAAAATCCTTGAACAGTGGGAGAGGCTTGGGAGATGAGGGATCTTATCTCCCCTCTGTTTCTACTGGCTGCATAGGTTCTGAGAGGATGTGGTAGCTTAGAGACCTGGAGCTATAGAAGTTTCTTCACTCATAAGTAAGGTCTTCAGATCACGCATCTTGAGTGTAAAAATTATAGTACTCTATTTGTGCTAAAGAGGAGCAATTCTATGTATTGAGGTAATACCAGCTTTTCTAAAGAACGTAACTTGTTTGAGGGTGAGTCTTGACAACAGTTTCAGTGAACAGGATGAATATGAGGTAAGATAGGGTGCACACCAAGTTCCCGGGTGGTGAGATGGGGGAATTCCCACCTCCCGGTCACCTATGAGGGCACCCATTATCTAGTGGGGCCACTCATCCCAGAGACTGGGAGATGATTATCAGAATCTGGATACGAGGTTAGTTGGGTGGAAGGCATGACCACTATCCTATGGTGGCTCGCTGGTGTTATGCAAGGGCCCCTCCAAGTTACCTATGTATATCATGTCTCTTTTCAAGGTACCATAGACCATGGCAGGCAGGATGGACCCCATCCAGAGAAAGTTCCTATGCCATGGGAGTGATGGCCGTATTAAAGTGTGGGTGAGGATTTGCAAGAGCAAAGCAAATGGTAACTTAGGGATTAGAAATACTCGGATCTTCAACTTGGAACTAATAAGCAAATGGATACAGAAGTTGGGGACAGACAAGAGAGGTCTATGTTTGAAAGTTATCTAAATACTGTAGAAGATACAGAGTATGGGATTTGACCACCAGTTTCTCATCCAACATCTCAGGATTATGGAAGGAAATCCTAACCACAAAGGATGCGACATCCTTGGGCATTTCCCTCTCACTCATGGACAGGCAGAAGATTCTCTTCTAGAAGGACAAATGGTCTGAAAATAGAACATCAAGAGAGTTTTTCAATGCTCTAAAAGCATTGCGAGCAATCAGGTACCTGGTAGCAGTCTCGTATGACTCGAGACGCAGGAGGGATCTGGGCTCCCACATTCAGAAGAAATCCATGAAAATTGCACAGATCAGGGACTTGCTGATATTACTAAATGTGTCTCTCTGCAGCAGCAAGACAGCAACAAATGGATACAGACATGGGCGAGAGATGGGGTTTAATAGTGAGGTCCACCCGTATGAAGATAATAACTGATGGGACCGAGGATGCAGTTATTTTTCATCATATCTAGAGCGCTTCTGAGTTCTAACCCATTAGGTGAAGTTTTGCATGGATAATCTCCCGTACAAGACACCCTGCATGTGTTCACATACCCACTTTACAAAAGGGATCAGAACCACCTGTTACTTATTTGACATAGAAGGTGAAATCATGGACCACTTACCACTGTGCCGTTTTTCTCTCGGTCCGTATGGATATCTTTTACTAGAGGTTGTGATTTTCTTGGTTACCCCCATAGGGATGTTGCTTGTCTGCTACTAGGGTGGAAGAGGCTTTAGAATGATGGAGGTGACGAGCTTCTTAGCTGGTTCTGTGTGATATTTGTAACAACTGCAGAAGCTGATCGGCCCCTAAGATCAGTTGGACTTCATCCAATCCAGATTGGGATCAAGATAGACTTGGACCAATTCTAATCAATTCAAGCTTTTCAGTAATTTTTTCTCCTTTCTAAATCAAAGAAGGAATTGATCCACTTGGCGAGAGAGCTTTGTAACGTGGAGAATTAAAACTCCTCACTTTTTTTGTTGTTGGGAGGTTAGAGGGGAACACCAACCTGGTGGGGAGGTCCTTTTTGTAAGGGAGTTTTTTGAGAGCTCAAAGCTTATACTGTACATTCCCTTTCCTTTTAATATACTTGTGGTATCATCCATTTTTCAAAAAAAAAAAAGGAAAGAATCGATCCCCCAAGACAGATTTGCATTGTCTGATCCTGATCTAAATCAGCACATACATTCAGAATGTTTGTCATTCCGCAAACTATGATGATGCAGGTGATTTGGGAGAAGATAAAAAATCCCCAGAGTCGGCACAAGAACAGTTAGTGTCTTCTATTTGCGATCTAGTGAAATGGGCTTAGCATTTGGGGCATGTTAGCATGCAAAGCACCTTCTTTGTAATCTTATAAATAGTTAGCTAAACCCACCTTGATAATGCCCTTTTGCACAAGGACGTCTTCAGGATGGGCCGTTTTCTACATGGAAGGAAACTTGTTTCAAGAATACTTTTCCTTTTCATGCCCGTACACTTTTTTACAGTATAAGCACATCGTAGAGTCCACTCTTGAGGAAAACTTATCAAATTTGATTAGTGAATTGGAAATGACTTACTGCATTCAAGTTTGTCAGTGCACGCTTTATTCAACAAATTTTCATTTTCTTTAACTGGAAGCTCGATCTCTATAGTCTCAGTGGAAGCAGGTTTCGAGTCATTGAATCCATGTTGTTCAATGTCTTGTAAGATCTCATAAATGCTATCAAGCATCCCACACTTGATAGATGCTACCTGAAATCAAGATAAAATAACCATTATATGTTTGTATTGCATATGCTTCTGAAATAGCAACACATATTATACCTGAAATCAGGAAAGCCTGTGTTTTGAAGCATCAAGAAACATGATTTATGACATGAATCACTCCAAATTCCAAAATAATCTTTCCAGTCGTGTGGAAGAAATAAAGAGACCACTATAAGCTTAAGACATACCATGGAAGAGTTTACACCTCATGCACTTTCATTTCAGGGTTAGATATAAAGACATAAGAACAACAACAAACAAAAAAAGTAGTTTAGGAAACTGCACAGTACCTGACTTGTACCCACACTAACACAAGAACATGAGAAGCACATGTATTAATAAACAGTTTGATAATGAGATTTTTTCCTTTTTTTTAAACTGTGTTTGATAACAAGTTGTAAGTAGAAGAAATCAAACAACTCCCCGACAGACTTTTCAGGGCCACATTGGGCCCAGTTATGGAACAAGATTCAACCATAACTAGATAACTGCTAACCAGACAAATGTAATATACTTACGTTAACTGCTTCTTCACTCATTTTGACACCAAAATCTGCTTCATGTTTGTGAAAATAACAGATTAAAAATTGTTTACGTAATGGGTTAACAAATTCAGAATACCTTTCAGTCTTTTTTGACTTGGGGATTGTGACCAGCAGATTCCTAGACAAAACATCGCTTATCATGATTGGCAGACACTCAGAGCAGCTATTTATTAATATTTCATTACTTTTGTAATATTTCTTTTCTAAGTGATCAATAGGAAGCTTCCCTACTTGCTGCCTATAGAAACCCTGGCACATGTGCACATGCCCACCTCCATTGGAGGGCTGTGTTGAAACCAAAAAATGGGGTCCCATGATAGTCCCACATTGGTTATTAGCAAAGGTGTCCCTGTGCTTAAAGGTCAAGTCTGCCTCCTTCCCTTGAGAGGCACATGTTGTCCAAAGAAGAACAAAATCAAGTGGCCACTGCCTCTCCAGCCAAAATGCACTTCTATAGAACAAATCATCCTGCCTAATGTGAAGCTTGTAAGCAACTTCCGTGGTATGTTTGAAGAACCAACAAATAGCATTTTCTTTGATTGTGGTATTGTCAAAGTCATATGGCAGATTCTCTTCATATCTGATTGGCAAAACATTCAAGGTAGGAAGAATGGATAAGATGTTGTCCGATGAAAACTGAAAGAGACAGATGGCTAGTGCTTTTACCATCTATCGTTTGGCTGTCTTGATGGTGAGAAACCATGTAAGATAACATCGGGACAAAGAATTCTTTTGAAATCCACGGGAAAGCCTTACAAGTTACAACTGATGAATAACTTAGTGAAAAAACTTAGCTCATTGGTGTACAAGTGTATGTGCTTAGCCCCGATTTATTATCTTGATACACCAGATGATCTTGTTCTCTTTGGCTTGTTTTCCCCCCTTCATTTCTGTGTAGCTTTCATGGTGGAATGCTGTGGGGATCCGATCGATGTATCATGTTTATTTCACTTACGTTCATTGGATAGAGGCTCTTGCCACCTTTCAACAAAAAGGTCGCATGTTATAGCACAAAAAGAAAATTTTGACAAAATTGTAACAAAAACCAATAAAATAACAATAGAATAAAGTTGTCAGGTCCCAAGTTCTTAGATCGAACTGCAAATATTTTCCTCATAATTTCAACTTCAGCTGGAATTTTTTTTTATGACGGGGAACCAAACAAGGCTAGCAAACCCTGGACTCAAATCTCTCGAGGATTAAATGTGAACCAGGTAAACCCCCCCCCCCGGAATCGAACTCGAGACCTCCCTATCATGAGGCAAGGCCCTTTACCATTCGACCCACTCAAGGTCCCCCCTTCGGCTGGAATTTTAGGTCACAAACAAATCCTCAACTCAGGATAGAAAGACAATGAGAATGATATAGTGTTGCCACAATATAAGTAAAAGCAGAAAGATTAGTGTTTAACCATCAATTAAAACTAGAAAATTATAGAGTAATGAAGAAACAAAAACTGGAAACTGAACTGTAAACCAAAGAAAACAGTTGATATGACAGGTGTATAAACTCACAGCAATGTTAAGCAATCCAACACCGGGGTATGAAGAAAATATCTTTCTTGTCTTCTTTTTCATTTTCACTGTAGAGTTGTAGAAGTTCAACATCATATCCAGGACCTAAGGAGAAAAACATACATACAGAATGAATTCCATTCTTAACTAAGGCAATTGAATGATGATATTATGGTCAAGAAGACTGTAAAGAAATAAATGTCAGACACATTACAATGCATAATGATCACATCAACTCCTTTTTCAACATAACACTCTTGAAATAGCATATCCATGTGACAGCGACAGGCCTCATGTAAATCTATGCATCCATTTTTTTTTCTAGGGTCATAATTTTGACAAACAGATTCTTGAATATCCCCCTATATATATCCTTAGAAGCATCTTTTTGTCCTCAAAGTATGCTTCCCTATGTACAAGGAGATTTCAATCTAGATAACAGAACCCCTTGAGGATGATGAACCCACAAATGTAGATGCACAGATATACACTAACACACCCGTAGGCGCCCCAAGATCGGCAACCCTCATCATGCTTCCTTGAATTTTTAGAAATGGCCCACCACCCATCTCAATGTTTCCAAATGCAGGAGTGACATGATTGATCCACCGTGATTATTCAGAACACAGAATACTATCTTGCGAGAATCTTGCGACATTCTCAGTCTCGGTGGACCCCCCAAGAAACAAAGCCATCAAAACTCTCCACAAAACCCACCGATGTGCTTCAAAATCCCAATTCCTGCTGCCATTGTGTGTGACTTTGGACTGGTCTCACCAGTCTTCTGGTGGTCCCTTTTAGTTATCCCCCCCCCCCTAAAGTGTTGTCCAAACTGGCGAGACCCCACCATCTTTGCTGGCCAGGACAGAAACAAACACTGCCGATCACTTTCACTAGCCAAGGGTTTTTGTTGCAGTCCCTTCTCCAATCCTACCATCCCCACACCTCAATGCTGCCAGAAAGTTGTGTCATCACAGCCGATCTGCCCTTGCCATCAAATGATCACTGCCTTCAAGGAGCCACTGGTGATGCAAGCCATTGTCATGAGCCACAGCCTCCATGAGGTCCCCGTGCAATGAATGACCAGCCGTTGATCTGCCCTCACCATCGAGATGCCACAGCCAGCAATCTGCTCAAAGTAGAGGAAGGGTGTTCTCTGTTAGCCGGACTGTCCACTTCCTACAGACTGCCGATCCAAACTCCATCCCTATCCAGTGCTATGAACGACCAGCCATTGATCTTCCCTTGCCATCCAGATGCCACAGCCATCGATCTGCTCAAGGAACGGGGAGATGAGAAAGGGTGTACTCTACTAGCTGCCACAGCCATCAATCTGCTCAAAGATGGAGGAGAAGAGGAAGGGCATGCTCTGCTAGCCAGCCCATCCACCTTCTACAGACTGCTGATCCAAACTCCTGCTTCCTTGCCAACACCAGATTGGGTCCTTCTCCTAGTTGTCCCCTGCATCTTGCATTGTTGGTCCACCTCCTATATAGGTGACCTTTCTTTTTGGTAATTCAATTTCAGACCAGCATCATCCGACCTCTTTATCTTTTTCCTTTTTTGCCTGATTAGGGTAGCTCAAGGCACACGGTCCATGCAGCACCAGCCAGCCTTCTCAGCTTCTTTTTTTTTTTTTTTTTTTTTTTTTGGGGGGGGGGGGGGGGGGGGCTTCTTCTTGTTGGAAATCTGGTTTTGATAATGACAACTTATGAATCATGTTCAGATTGCTGTGTTTGTCTGTTTGCCTTGTACTGCCTTAGGTTGTCGCAATACATGTTCAAATTACAGTTGCGTCGGTGCAATTCTGTTTCTGATCCACAGCATAGTCCTTGCATGTATTCATCTAGTCGGTGCAACTCTTGCTGTTGCACACGCACACGACCAAGTCGCTCGTGTTCATCAGGTGAGTCGGTGCTATCCCACTTCTGCGTATAAGGTCAGTGCATTTCCATCATATTAGTTCGGTGCATGTGTGTATATGCCTAAGACATTCGCAAGATCTGTGCAATATAGGTCTGTGTAGTCTGTGCAAGTCTCGTGCATAGAGTAGAGTCTGTGCATTTCTTATGTCTTGCACGCATGCTGTCGATACAGTCGTTGCATCTCGCACACACTCAGTCCGTGCAACACTTGATGTGTGCACAGCTTGACTCCGTGCATACGAAATCTTATACCGAGTGAGTCGGTGCATATTACGTCTATTGTTTTATTAACTTCGTGCAATCTCATTATTCCTTGACCTGTGTTCAATTGTCATAAGGCAGACTTCGAGCTAAGTATGATTGTCAGGATGCTAGCTCGACGATACTAAAGCTGGCACGTGTCTTCTGAAGACTCAGATCCAGACTGAAATCTGAGCGGGAAAGTTGGTTGCTCCACACGCATTTCTCTTGCTAGATATATATATATATAGGGAGCTGGCTTCGAAAACGACAGGGAGAGTGAATTGCTGAAGAATCTGGAAGAAGGGAGATCGAGCACCCGAAAAGAAAAGAGAGAGAGAGACAAGGCGAAGGGAAGCAAGAACAGCACTCTGAAGATCAGTTTTTCGGGTGTGTTCTCTGGATCAGATCCGAGACACTTGGCTCCTGTGTGAGCAGTTTATTCTGGATTTATTGACAGCTTTCCGTTGCTGTGTTTAGTCCTTTTAGCTTTTTCTTATTTGACATTTTTATTCAAGCTATTCGTCAGCGGTTGCAGAGGAGGTTTCCTCTGGTCGGCTAAGCTGTAAAGCCCAGCGGGTCAAGCTGTTTGTCAGCGTTGCAGAGGATTGATTCCTCTGGACAGCAAGCTGTGTCGCTCAGCGGTTGTAGGCAAGCTGTGAAGCCCAGCGATTTTTCAAGCTGTGTGTCAGCAGGAATCCACACTCTGGTTGAGTGTGGGGTGGACGTAGGTCTGAAGGACCGAACCACCTAAAAATCCTTGTGTAATGTGTGGATTGCTCTGTTATGTGTTCAACGCTAGATGCATGCTTAGGATCTCGTTTCAATTTCTTATCTGTTGACTCATCTTGAGAGCACAAACGCTCTGTTTCTGTTGGAAGTGCAGGTCAAGTGTTCAACGGTGTGCATCAATAGAGTATTTCGTTGTTTAGTCAAGTCTTGCATTGTTTCAGGGAGTTCTGATTTGGTGTGTCCATGTCTTAGGTTTTGAAATTGGTTGAGATTTTCACTGAGGGATTCATTCACCCCCCTCTGAATCCATCGCACCAACTCTAACACTTCTAATACTAGTTAAAGTGCACGTGCAAATGTACGCTAAAAAACAATTTTAGTGTATAAATAGATAAATACTTAAATAAATTAAAATTAGTAATCAACATGGGAACTTGTTAATGAATGCTAAATAAAAATTGTCCTGATTAAATAGACAAGTATCTAAGTAAAAATAATATTTCATGAAGAACTTGTTAATCCAAAATTCTCAAAATATTTCAAATTGGTATGAGAATTAATTAAGGTTTATGGGACCTTTCATTAGGGCTTGATAAAAAAGGGGTGTGGAAGAAACAGCTACTGAAAAAGATATGTTTGAATCTTAATCCTCTTCTTGCATTTGATCATTATGGCCTCCAACATTAAACACCATGTGGCGCGAGACAAAATAACTACGTGATTTGTCCTCCTTTTTTTGTTTTGTTTCCCCTTTTTATTCTTGGTGCGGAACAAAATAAGTACATGATTTTTCTTCCTCTTTTTTTTGTTTGTTTTCCTTTTTCAGGAAAATATTTTTCTCCCTTTTTTCTGTTTTTTCTATCCAAAGGGTAGAATGAGAGAGAGGGAGAGGAAGAACAGGAGGAGGGGGTGTTCAGGAGCCGCGGAGGAGGGTGCTGGCCGGCTTGTTCGCGGCAGAGGAAAAATAGTGAGGAGGCGGAGGGACCAGCGGTGGCAAAAGCCGCCGTGCAGACAGAGAGAGGCGCAGGGGTTTGGAAGGGGGGGGGGGTCGGGACAACCACTGGTGGTGGGAGGTACTGCAGCCGGTGGTGGATGGTGGGAAACGGCCTCACGGCGGGACGCAGAGATGCCCGACGACCAGCGGGGTGCGCAGAGGCCCGGCGACCATCGAGGGTGCTGCGGGGCTGCTGGTGGCAGTGAGGCAGAGGCGTCGAGGCCGTCTAGGGCGGCCGGCGTCAGTTGGGGCAGATCGGCCCTGTCTTGTTTCGGCTGGGGTGGGAGGGATAGAGACGGTGATCGGCTGTAGGCCTCGACTCTGGCCATGGCGCAGCGGCGGTAGGGGATTGTGACAGGGGAGGGCCGGGGAGCTGAGTGAGAGAAGGGGGGCAGCACAGGGGGTTTTGCTGGATGGGGAGGTACTGTTGCAGCTGGCCGGGTGGACAGAGGTGCCACTGTCAATAGTTGCAGCGGCACTGGGGCTGCTGGCAGCTCCAGTGGTGGTTACAGCTGCCGCTTAGAGGGTGGTCGCGATGGCTATCGGGAGGAGGAAGAAGGGGAGGGGGATGGCTGATGGCTGACGGAGAAGAAGGGTATTAGGGCCTCCCACCCCACCTCCATCGGAAGGCAACAAGCTCTCTCAGCTCACAAGGACATTTTTTCTAATTCATTCAACATTGCATAACAAGGATGAATAGAACACTTACATAAAGGGCAAAGAAGACTCAAGGCTCAAGGAGCCATGGTTTTCAATACCACCCAGTACGTATCATACCAGGCCGGTATGCACCGGTACCGGCCTCAGTCGGTCTGGTACCCATTTTCGACCAGTATTGGCCTGTACAGTTCAAAAAAAGAAAGAAAGAAAAACCGAATGAAACGGGTTGTATCGCCCGGTTCATCTATCGGGACAGCCCGATATGAGAGCAGGGAGGCTCCCACGGGCTGCATTGTGCAGTGCAACCTGTGAGAATCCCCTCCCCCATTTTCCCCCTACAGTCGCCTTCCTCTGCCAGATGCCGGCCGGCCGCCGGCGACCAAGCGACCGCCGGAGCTCGCCGCCACCGCTGCTGCAAGCCTGGGCTCTCCATCCTGACAGCGATCTCCGACGTCGAACTGGCCTGTGGGGCGGACAGTCCTATAACATACTCTCACTGTGAGCACAAGCACAACACAAGCACAAACCCCCTCGAAAGAATGGACTTTCAAAAGAACAAGCACAAGAATCCTCAGAGCTCTGTCTCTCTGCGATGTCTCTTCTTTGTGTGTCATTTGTGTCCTCTCCGTGTGTCGCCCTGGGTCCCACTGGGGGATATTTATAGAGCCCCAGGGTGGTTACCATATTTAACCAGTCCAAAGGTGACTATCCAGGGTTTTAACGGGTCCAAAGTGCCCATTCTAGGGCTTTAACTGGTCCCCAACCTAGGGTTTTAACTGAGCCAAGTACCCAATTGGGGTTTTATGGGTTTAACAAGGGTAAAGTGACCATTCTAGGGCTTTAACCAGTCCGAAGTCCCATTCTAGGGCTTTAACCAGTCCAAAGTCCCACTTTGAGGGATTTAATGGGGTTTAACCGGGATAAAATACCCTTTTGAGGGTTTAACCGGCCCAAAGTCATACTTTGAGGGCTTTAACTAGTCCAAAGTCTCATTTTGAGGGGTTTAACCGGGCCAAAGTGCCCAACTTAGGGACATTGGAGTTTAACCGGGGCAAAATGCCCATTCTAGGGCTTTAACCGGTCCAAAGTCTCATTCTAGAGCTTTAACCGGTCCAAAGCCCCACTTTGAGGGATTTAATGGGGTCTAACCGGGGTAAAATACCCTTTTGAAGGTTTAACCAGTCCAAAGTCCCACTTCTAGGACTTTAACCGGTCCAAAGTCCCATTTTCAGGGTTTTAACCGGGTCATAGTGCCCAACTTAGGGACATAGGAGTTTAACTGGTGCAAACCCCCCAAGTGGGGGGTTTAACAGGTCCAAACCACCCTCTTGAGGGAAGATGGGTGGCCGGCCCCCTATAAATGCTCATTACTGTTCATCCAACCCATACTTTGGTACTTAGTCCACGTGGGAAGGAGATTTCAGCGAGTTTTGTGCCTCTGCGAAATTAGTGAATTTTGCGAGTAATTGCTGGGAGCAAGAGGTTGATGTTGTAAAATTTGTCGCTTATGTTGTTGCATTTGCTGCTTGATCTGCTGTGACTGCATCACTTGGTGTTGATGCTCCTGCTGCACATGTTGATTTTGAAGTATATTTGTATTTGGTTGAATAGGGTCAATACTTAGTTGCATGGTATTGTTTGTATTAGCCAAAGTGTTCATGTTATTCTGTGTGGACGCATTAAATGTAACTTGCTGTAGGGACCCTATACCACCCTGCTGCAGGGAACTCATTGCTCTCTCCTGCAATGAAGTTAGAGCACTGTCCAGGGAGTCTATATTAGAGGAAGGGTGCTGTTGTTGGTTTCAGTAGGTTTCCCAGAACCAAGGTCTTGTGCCTTATCTGGCATAGCATTCCCAGTGACCTCATTATGCCTAGACCTTTCAAAGTCTCCCTTTGACAATGATGCAGAATTGCCTACAGCAATTTTTCCTTGCTTGACTTCCACTTTGTCCCTTGTCTGATCATCAAAATACAAATTCATTTTCTCCACCCTTTTTTTGAGTTGAGAATGGACTGGGCCTTCGGAGTTTCTGGTGAGGCCAGGCTAAACATAGACGGCCCTGCTGAGTAAGCAAGCATCTGGTCACCCCTGATACCAGACTGAGAACCATACATGCTGGCCGCTTTGTGTTTCCAGAAGAAGGCTGCACTAGCTTGCAGGGGAGGCTACAACAGATGGCTGTTAAACATCAGCCGGTACATTGTCTGAGACACCAACAGCAGCAGTAGGACCCCCAGAAGCAGTACCCACGTGGGCTGGTAGAGGTTGAATGTGGTCTTCTTTCATTTGGTATCCATCATGCACCATTAATTTGCAAAACTGGGCAGTAAGTAGATCTGCATAATGAGTGTTAGGCAGAACAAGTTGACACGCATGAGGTGTGTCGGGCTCTGATTCATCGGTGACCCCATATTGCATCACCATAGTGCCCTCAGTGGGCTTCTTTTTCATGATCAGTCGGGTGCAAGCCTGTGTGGAAGCAATCGAAGGAACAGATATTCCTTGATAACCATCACTGCGAACAAAAGCAAGTATTCTCATCTTGAAAGTATTCATAGTGCCAAGTATGAGTGACCTTGACATGGGTCCTTCTAGGTCATAATAGTCATCATGACTCAGTGCACTAGAAAGACAGAATGAATGTTAGGGGCTTCTGTGGAGGAATGTTATCAACTTTGCTCTTTTTGACATTGAGTTGGTATCTATGAGTTACTGATTCAATCTTTGAGAATCTATAAAGAATAACTTGATCGGCCATAGTAGGTGGAGGGCTTCCTGCACTCAATGACATATTAAAATGACTAAAACTTGCAGGACATCCAACTGCATTGATGGCTTGGGTTTGGGGGGCAGAATTTTGTTTTCGTCTGTCCTGCCTGTGTATTGAGTCACTAGGACTGGAAGTCACTAATGGGGTCCCAACAGCAGGACCAGACAGTGTTGTTGCCTTTCCCTTCTATGACCCAAGTGCAGATCCTGTTGCAACTGCACTAAACTGGCAACCTAGTGAACCACTGGATATCCCCCCAGATTTTGATGATACGGGAGAATGAACCAAGGCTCCTGGTCATCTGCAAGAATTCCCCTGAACAGTGACAGCTAGACTCCTTCCTCCGCGTCCATGCCAAGGTTATTCTCTTTGTTTGGTCGCTCCTCACACCGTTTGTTACGTGTTGCACGGAGATGCCTCGATCTTCCGAGTTTTATTCTCCGCCAGTCTTGTCCACCTCATAAGTTGCAAAGGGACTCCTTGCAGGACTGACATATAGTTTGGGTAGTTTTGTCGTTCCGAATATCCGACGGAATTTTTCCCGAGACAGATGTTTAACCCAGCACCGTGACGGCACGGACTTTGTGTCTTCTTGTGACCATCACATGAATGATTTGGGTATGATTTTCTCTGATTAAGCTGAGAGAAAATAATAAGCTCAATAACGATCATCTGTCGAATCTCCGGTTGCTACTTCTTTTGTGCCGTGCAAAGTCTTGCCAAACCGTATCTTCTCAGGACGGCTCCAGAAGGAACACATCGTCAGGCGGATCAACGGTTGGAGCATCCTCATATATCGTCTCATCAATCAAGCCCAGTCCAGAATCAACGGGTAAACTCCGATCCCACACAACGATAGGTGGTGCATCAACATCGGTCTGCTCCGAAGGTAACACATCGTCAAGTGGGTCAATAGATGGATTATCTTCAAACACCGTGTCATCAATCAAATCTAACCCAGGAACAATAAACAAGTCATGATCCTAGGCATTCTACAACATAGACCACACTCGTATTTGTTCTTCATATTGTTCGGCTAATGCGGGGTCGGCCACATAGATCACTTTTGTAATTTTGGAAAAGGATATTTCTTTCCACGATGCGTATGTTGCACGGTGCAACTCTCGCCATCAGGCGCAACGACCGCCTGACATTCCATCATCCACTCATATCCCAAGCTAATGTGTAACCCATTTGGTTGGATTGTGCATCTAGCTCTATGAAAGTAGTTAATGGCTCTCTTTGTGATGGGATGTTTAGCAGTTCGATGGAACTCCACAAATACTTCATCACCATAAATAACAATTTCTCCGTTTTAAAGAGACTCAACAATGGACTAACATACGTAACTTTTGATTGGTGCTCAATGAGAATATGATTGTTGGCTCATTATTATATAAGAGTACTTGGAAACTAAAGTTCATTGCGAACGGAATTTTTACCTAGGGTCCCGATTTGATAGAACAAATTGATTCCCTAGGCTATGATATCAAATTTGGCGCGGAACAAAATGAATAAGTGATTTTTTTTCTTTTTTCGTTGTTTCTCTTTTTTTGTTGTCTTGTTTTCCTTTTTTCCTCTTCTCTTTATCTTCAGGAAAACATTTTTTCTGCTCTCTTTTCTTTTCTATTTTTTTATCAAGAGTAGAATGAGAGAGAGGGGGGGGGAGCAACGGCGGGTGGTGGGTTTGTGGATCTGGACAGCGAAGGCTGCGATGACGGGCCGCTTCTGGTGGCGGGCGGTCATGCAGGCAGTGTTGCAAGTGATGAGGGTCGGACCCGAGGCAGGCGACGGGGTGGCCAACGGCTGCGGACAGGGACGGGAGAGGTGGATGGGAGGCTCCAGACTCCGATGTAGTGTTGCTGAGAGGAAGAGGGAGAAAGTGGGGTGCCCGGTGAGCTCTGCGAGGGCGGCGCTGTATTGCGACAAAGGTGGAGGTCCGGAGCTGGAGGCACGACGGTGGGGCGTTGATGCCACAGCGGACCTGTTCAAGCCGGCGACGACTGATGGGACTCACAATCGGGGCTGCAGGCGACTCTGTGCTCACCAGCGGTGGGGAGAGTGCTGTGTCCGATACTAAGGTGGAAGCAAGTCAACCAGAAGGGGGGTCAGGCCTGGGGTTTGTGGCGACAGCTAAAGGGAAGTTGAGCGGTGCCATGTGCTGCTAACAGTAGCAACGGCTGGCTGCGTAGGACGGTGGCTAGCAAGGCAACGGGGCGCTCGCAACGCCCGGATGGAGCAGGGGAACGGGGGTGCAGCTAGGGTTTGTTGCACCAAGGAGGGAAGGGGCAGAGAGATGGGGGATCGGGAAGGTATGAAGACAACAGGGTAAGGAGAAGGATAAGGGGCCTCTCACCCCACCTCCATTGGAGGACAACAAGCTCTCTCATCTCACAAGGAGCTTTTTTTTTCTAACTCATTCAACATTGTTAACGAGGAGGAATACAACCCTTATATAAAAGGCAAAGAGGACTCAAGGCTCAAGGAGCCACCCTAAGGACCCTAGACATCTCTTGGAAACATAAGAGACTCACTATGTCTAGGGAATACAAGAAATCTATACTCCTAGAAAATACAAAAGATTCTACAATGGAAAATATAAACTACCCTAATGACACATGCACTAGCATAGGGAACATAAAAAGACTAATAAAATACTATAAATATTAACCAATGGAGATCTTCTGCAGTCGGGTTGGAGTCCTGATAGTGTCGCCTCATCTACATCTAGTCAGATTTCCGAGTCAGTCTGATATCCTCATCACCATGCCTATTTAAATTAGTTTGCACAATTTGACAAGTTTTAAAATATCACACCAGCTATATTCACAACACTAAAGAATAGATGGCTATGGCTATGATTATAATGCAGATCTAATGATGGATATTCCCTCCCGACAGATGGAATTAAGAGAAAATATTACACAGTACCTTCTTTACAGTATAGATTAGATAAGTAAAATATAATTTATTTATAAAATGCAGATCCAGTGGACACTACTGGATATCCATAGCTTTAGAAATTAGAGATCCAACCCTACCCACAATGGCATGAGGATCAGAGCAGGTCAGGCCAGATCTAGTTTAAAGCTAATCCATGACCCCGTCCACAAGATGTGCAACAAATGTGTGGGCCAGTAAAGGTTAAACCTTTAAAACATTTTAAACTGACAATTTTTCTATAATTATGATAATAAAAGTAGTAATGTTAGATGCAAGCTATGTATTTTTAACATTTTGAAATCTTAGTAATTTACAACACTTCAAATGTAAAATGCCATAAAATATTTTATGACACTCCAATCATAAGGAAAACACCATTTTAAGTCATTTTACAGTATTTCATACAAAAAAAACCTTAATTTAAATATTTTTAAGTAAAATGAATATTACACCTGAAGAGAAAAATAATAGATTCCAGTATACATCCACGTCCTGCCCAAGATATCGAGAGAAAGAACACAAGACACATGATCATTATCTGTCTCCCAACTTCAGCAGGACCATTCTTTTAAGAGTGTCAGTGATACATAGGAGATCTGCTATAAAAGAGAAACTACTTAATGGTTACTCTTGGTAAAAGAGGTGGCAGAGAGTAAAAAAAACACAGCGCTTTAGGAGGAATAATTCTACTGATGACGCTAACGGATGGTTGAGTGGAGAGTAACTAGCTTATGGTTTAAATGCACATTGGACCGATTTCAATACCATAAGCTATTAGTCCTCCAAGAAAGGTTATAAAAGTTAATGCACTTTTTTATAAATGAAAGTTATTTAGTAATAAATAATATGAAACAACGGACGGTTAAGATCCAAAAACTAAATCCAAGGATTAATATTCACTACAAACACATAGCATATACTTAAATATTCTTTTATTCAAAAATTATATAGTAGTATAAATAATTTCTGATCCATCTTTTCCTCCCCTTTTGTTATTCATGTTCAGACATTTTTTCCACTGACTAGGAGGAGCAGGTCAACTTGCTCTCCAATTTTGGCCCCCTCCTTCCTAGACTAAACCCCTTTTTGAGCTAGACTAATCATATATATGTCATTTGCTTTAGAAAAAGGCTAATCAATTCATTTTTTATATTTGTCTGAATCATCCCTATCAGTTTTTCCACAACCGCTTTGTATGAATAGTGCAATGTGTTTAATGTTTGAATATTGTGTGTGTTTAATATTTGAACTGTGTCTCGACCAGGGATTCTGTCTTTTTCTACACTTTTATTTGTATTTGTTTTGTGATTTGGCATAATTACATTTTCCTCATTACATAGATTGGCAGTATGGGAAGCCTGTAGACAAAGGTTCCAATGCAATTTTGTGGAAAGTGATGAAAACCGCTGGTGTCAAGAGACTTAAGAATCACTTAATTAGAGAAAGAGGACAGGATACAGGCAAATGTTCAAATTGCCCTCCTAAAGTAAAGAAAGAATTGAAAGAACTAAAACAACAAAAAGGTATATGAAGGATAAAACAACAAAAAGGTATATGAAGGCAAAAGCAATTCAGGAAACAGTTTGGAGAAATTGTAGCAAATAGGCAGAGGCTCTAATAATGATAGTGAGATTGAAAAAAAAAACAAGCGGAAACTTGAGTTTTCTTCGTGAAAGGTTTAAGAAAAGTCAGAGACCTCCACAAAAATTGTCGGAAGCTCCCCAGAAGTGCACTCTTGTTATTTTTTAAAACCAGAACAAATTTTGAAGAACAGATGAAAAGATACAACAAACACCCTATAAATTACCTCTTTCTAAATTCCACTATTTAATCTATGCACAATTATTCATTAGACTCCTCTCTTCCAGCCTTTGACGCAAACATCCATTACCAAAATCCAAAAGTTGAGGGGCTAAATCTCCCTAAGTATAAGTTTAATCCCTTCATATAATATCCATTCAATCTTCATAATAAGGTCGTGTATGTGACCCTTCTCGTCTATTACGTGACCATCTCTCTTTTTAAGATAGATTTGCAGTCATAGATTGTTGGTAATGGCAAAGTCAACAATGGAGTCAAGCAAACCATTTCTTTAGTCAAAATCAACCGAAGCTTCCATGAAGCACCCCATACCTTTTATTATCTTTCCCTGTGTAACCATTTAGGTCAATCTTGACAAAATCCTCTCCTCACCAGAATATCAATGTTCTCCTATATTTTGTTTTAGTACATTTTTCTCGTCCCATTTGTGGTGTGTAGCACTAATTATATTTAGAATGTCCTCACCTACGATGAGTTTAACTAATGAAAGTCCGTCCCCTTATCTTTTGACTCCTCCAACTTTATATTTTTTATCTTTACTGCAATAAAAGCTACACCACAATTTATATTGTCACTTTCGCCAACATACAACTATTTTTTAAGTGGTTGGCAGCATTTATTATATTCAAGATAAAAATAGGGATTGTCTGCTTACAAAACATCCATGTACAAAAGGCCACATCAAGAAGATGTGCCACATATTATGTCCCCACCAAACCTGAAAAAGAAGAGTTGTGTGAATCTACGTTACAAAGGAATTTAGCCCACTCTCTAACTCTCTCCACCACAAAATCCCCTACCCTCTCCGAGATCGTGGCTGTCTTCCTAAAAAATCTACCATTGCTCCCCCCCCCGATGGCCCACAAAGTGGCATGCAGGATTAGCCACCAGACCTGCATGTCCCCCTGGAAGGACCACTTCCTCTGCCACTCACCTAATAGCTGGTGGACCGTCTCGACACGTTGGTGTATCTGTTGGATTTTGTTGAAGACATGGACCACTCCTCTCTAGCAAATTGACATCTAGTGAACAAGTAATCAATATTTTCCTGGTCCTCCCACACAAACTAAAAATCAATCCGAGGAGATTGAGAACAACTGAGGAATGCTATCTTGAGCAGTTTGTCAATCCACCATCTATCTTCCCAGAACCGACATCTATGACCATTACCCAGCTGCACCCTAGTTCGTGCCCTGATAATGTCCATGCTTCTCAAAATCTCTCTCTAGAAAGGGGCAGTACAATGCTTTTTTTTTTTTTTTGGGGGGTGGGGGGGTGGGGGGGAGGCGCTAGAGAAACCCCAGACTTTTGCTCTATTGTAATATCTCCGGTGTATGGCTATGCCCCATAAGCCATGTTCCTCGTTACCAATCCTTCAAAGCCATTTGCTCAACAATGCCAGATTGAAATCCCAGATGTTCTAGACATCCAATTCACTAATTTCCTTACATTTGCAGACTCTGCTGCAAGCAATGCCATGCCACCCTCTGCCGCTCTCACCACCTTCGTGCCAGATGAATCTTGCCTAGTTGGACTCAAGTTTCCTAGCCACAGCTCGAGGGATCCGGAAAGTAGACAAAAAATAATAGGTAGAATATCCAAGATGGACTTACAAAGCACCAGCCGCCCCCCATAAGAGAGCAGCTTCCCTTTCCATCCTGCTAGTCTGGAATGAAATCTCAACACCACACCCTGCAAGTCGCTAGTCCTCAATGTACCGAGAGTCACAGGAAGACTCGAGTAGGTGATAGAGAATTCACCAACTTGACAGCCTAGAATAGCAGCAGCTCTCTAGATGTCTCTCTACTCCATGTTAATACACAGAACTTGACTTTTGGCAAAATTCACCTTACAGTCACTGACTTCCTGAGCAAGCTTCAGCATCAACCTAACCCTAATGGTATACAGCTGCTCCTCTCCCTCTGTCACAAAAAGATGGTGCCATCAGCACACTAAAGATCAAGGTTGGCAATCTCGATTTCGACTCGATTTCGGCCGAGTCCGAAACTGATACGAATCGGTATCGGTTTCGGTTTCGGCCGAAACCGGCCGAAACCCAGTCAAAAGCTTTAAAAAATTAAAAATGGACCTAAAAATTCATAAACAAATAGATATAAATAGATATAAAGTTAATAATCACATAAAAAGGTTTTTTAATTCATTAGACATGCATTTAATTGTAAAAAAATTAGATTAAGTGCAATAAATATGAAGTAGACATTGAAATTCAAGCATTGAACATGTTAAACTAATATTCTTGAGTACATACTAAGTATAAAGTAGGTTGAAGCATAACAATAAATCTGCATAAAGTAGGCATAGTAAATGTTACGGAAATTAAATGATCTTTACCTAAATGAAGAGGCACTAATATGGGTAATAACTAGAACATTCTCCCTCATCGTCTGGCTTTTCATGTTCATAACCATAACAAGGATATATGTATGGTCTATATTCACTATAGCCAAACAATGAGGTAGCCAAGTCCTGCATCCCTCTTTAGATCCCTCTTGGAGTGTTTGGTTGGCTTGAGCCGAATCCAGTATCAGCATAAGAATCTTGAGGAAGAGAAGAGGAACTGGCCGGATGGAACTGGAATGATGGTTCATAACCCCACGACCCATAAATCGCTGCCTCCTGTTGGCCACCTCCATAACCTGATGGATGTCCATATTGAGTATGTGAATCATATCCATGCTCACCCTGATTGTATCCTCTGCCTGTGTCTGCGTGGAACGAGGAAGGACCACCAGCATCCCCACCGCCAATAGTAGCACCTGTAGCACCTGCAGTCTCCAGTCGCCTTTTGGCCTTTGGGGATGTTTTTTTCCTGTGCCGGTGTGCTTTCTTCTTGCACCCTTGACATGAATCTTGTTCCCCTTGGCGTGTGCCTCAAATAAATCTGCTTCAATTGCTCAATTGTCGGGTCCTCTCGAGCAGCAGCATTTGTTCTCTCAGTTTGCCCATGCACTGATGTACTTCTTCTTAAGGATGTAGGTGTCTTGCCCATTCTAGGAGTGACTGGCCTGCTATCTGAGTCTGAATGTCTAGCTGGCTGAAAATCATGCTGTTCCTCAGTGTCCTCAACAACCTTAAACTGGTGCGCATGAGTATCTCTGGGCCTCTTTGATTTTCTTCTAAATTCGAGATCTCTTGGCTCATCTTCATCTAGTATGCCCTCTGCCCATCTTCAATCATCATCATCCAAAACAAGCTCATCAATCTGCTCTCGTGTCTCCACCCAAGACTGCAACGGATTCTCATCATCAAATAGGGCATCCACATCAATTTCTACACTCCCATCCTCAGCGACGCGTTTGTCCCTCAGCATTTGTCTTATCTTCATGTTCTTTATTCTCTGTCTCATATTGTAATGACAGTAAACCAATTTCTCTAACCGTTCAGCCTTTAGCCGATTGCGAACCTTCGAGTGTATAAGGCTGAACGTACTCCAATTTCTTTCACATTGGCTTACCGATGTTGTTTGACTGAGCACCCTAATTGCAATGAAAGCCAATGCATTGCTGCCCACATCTCGGTTGTTCACCATTATCCACCAGTCAGCTGTTCCACCAACCATAAACAAATGCATATAAGTTGTAGAAATATATATTCAGGTTAAGAAATCCAAAAAATAAAATATACCTGGACTCACTCTTCCCACAACATATTGCAATTGGGAGTCAGCATATGTCCCAGTCCTCATTCTATAATTGTTCATCTACAAACATAAAGTAATACATTAACATAACTACTTAAATAAATTCTATACATGTTATTGATAAAATCAAATAAAGGCCAATCTCTACTTCGGCCTGAAATCTCTTTTCTGGATTCCTCGATAGACGACCAATGACTTTTAAAGGCATCCTCGGCGACGCGTTTGTCTCGCAGCTGTTGTCTTGCTCTCATATTCTTTATTCCCAACCTCATATTGTAGTGGCAGTACAATAATTTCTCTAACCGTTCAGCCTTTAGCCGATTGGGAACCTTCGAGTGTAACGTGCTCCAATTTCTTTCACATTGGCTCGCCGATGTTGTTTGACTGAACACCCTAACTGCAATGAAAGCCAATGCATTGCTGCCCACATCTCGGTTCTTCACCATTATCCACCAGTCAAACTGTTCCACCAACCATAAACAAATGCATTTTAGTTGTAGAAATATATATTCATCAGGTTAAAAAATCCAAAAAATAATATATACCTGGGCTCACTCTTCCCACAGCGTATTGCAATTGGGAGTCAGCATATGTCCCAGTCCTCATTCTGTAATGGTTCATCTACAAACATAAAATAATACATTAACATAACTACTTAAATAAATTCTATACATGTTATTGAAAGTATCAAATAAAGGCGAACCTCTACTTCGACCTCTAGTCTCTTTTCTGGATTCCTCAATAAACGACCAATGACTTTTAAAGTCCCTTGAAGCACCTCGCCATCAACATGTGCATCGGCACCATACATAAATCGAGGATTGAGGAAATAACCTGCATTTGTATATAATTAACTAAATGAAATTTATAAAATAGCATCAAGGCATTACCCCAATTTCAGTACAATTAATCACTCACCAGCTGCATGCAAGTCGTGGTGTAATGTGTTGTCCCATCTCTGGTCAATAAATTTCCACCATTTTGCATAATGTCTGGGAAGGGAATGTTGCAACTCCAATTTGGCACGGTCCATGGCCTCGTACAAATAGCCCATATCATTCTTCTCATCGCCATCCACCATTCTTAAGACCTTCACGAGGGGTGTGACTACTTTCAAGTACCGTGACACCCTGTCCCAGAATTTGTTGTCGTCCACGACGTGGCAGACATCCAGATAATCCATCTGTGCATCAACTGTGCCCTTGTCGATGTAGTCCCGCAGGACATTGTGGTACATGAAAGCTTTCAGCTCATTCTTGTACCTGTGCAGATAAATGAAATTTGAAGCTGCATCAACTGTTACATATAAGTAAGGATAAAGTATCAAGAATTGAGATCAATCTTATACTTGTGCAAAGACTCCAAAGAAATAAAATTGGAAGCAAATCTGGTTGGACCTGCACGGATGATATCTCGCCCTCCACTGATATGCGCCCTGAACATATTCAGTATCCTAGGATGGCCATAGATATACTGTGTGAGTTTTTGTGCCTTGTCAATTGTCTTCTTCACATGCTTTTCCTTCCCTATGTCTTCAAGCATCAGATCCAGACAATGTGCTGCACATGAGAGCCAATATAAATGACTGCGCTTCTGCATCAATTTCTTCCTTGCAGCCTTGTAACTGGCTTCATTATCAGTCACCACCTACACAACATTCTCCTCTCCAATTTGTTCTACCATGTCATCCATCAAATGAAACAAATAATTTGCATTCTTTTCATAATCTGATGCATCAACTGATTTCACAAACACTGTACCTTCGATGCAATAGACCAAAAAGTTTATCATGGACTTCTTCGTGGTACCAGTCCAACCATCACACATGATGGTGCATCCTCTCTCCAACCATATATGCTTGAAGCTTTCAACCCAATCATGGAGCTCCTCAACCTCTCTCTCAAGGCCACGCCCGTATATGTCTCGACGTGAGGGGGCCTTCAAGCCAGGGCCAGCATCTGCTATGGCATCTATCATAGGTTGGAAATATTCACTTGAAGCTGCATGTGCAGGGACACCTGCATGAAAAAATAATTTGCAGATAGATTTAAATGCATGCCCTGCAACTTCTGTTGATTTTTTGACCCCTCTCAATTTTTGCTTGATTTTAGGTTGTGTAGCTTGGGGCCTTCTGTGCAGATAGCTGTCTATGGGACCTGTTCCCTGCGTATGTGGGGCAGCACCAACGTCAGGACGTCGTGCAGCTGTACTCTGATAAGTCCCTGAACCCATAGGTCCCTTCCCTTTCCTTCGAGCTGCTTGTTCACGCTCCCTTGCTTCAGTCAGCTCTGGATCAGAATCCTAAGTGCCTTCCTCGTCATCATCCCTCCTAACCCTTCTGCCAAAAAATCTCCTCAGCAATTTCAGCCTCATCCTCAGCCCTTTGTTGCACCCTCTCCCTTTTCCCCAGAAGGCACTGGCGCATCTCTTCTCGCACCTCTCGGGGACAGTTGTCACATTGTCTCACCTCTCCTCTTACCCCTGTCAAATGTTGCTTTCCTCTGGTAATTCCGCCATACATCTCCTTACCACAGTAATTGCATTTCACCTTTCTTCTCTTAGCATCAATTAAGGACATGTGGACCCACCCCGGATCCTCCTGCCCTTGCAGCTCCTGTGTTTGCTGACGTCTAGGCATGATGCTGCATTAAGACAGTCAAAGAAAAAAAGTATAGTTGTAAGTACATTGGAAAAATTACGGCTTAATTATCAATCACCCTTGGAAAAAAATAATTACCTGCATGCTCCCACCCCAAAATGTTCAATGAAGCTTAATGTAACTTCAATTGAGCCTAAGCAAATCAAAATAGACAAAAGCCCCAATTTCTATGACCTAATTAGGGCTTAATTAGCAATTAACCCTTAATCACCCTTGGGAAAAAATAATTACCCGCATGATCCCACCCCAAGATCCTTAATGAAGCTTAATTTAACTTCAATTGAGCCAAAGCAAATCAAAATAGACAAAAGCCCCAATTTATATGACCTAATTAGGGCTTAATTAACAATTAACCCTTAATCACCCTTGGGAAAAAATAATTACCCGCATGATCCCACCCCAAAATCCTCAATGAAGCTTAATTTAACTTCAATTGAGCTTAAGCAAATCAAAATAGACAAAAGCCCCAATTTTTATAAACTGATTAGGGTTTAATTAGCAATTAACCCTTAAGGCCTTAATCACCCTTGGAAGAAACTTAATAAGCAAGGCTTGCTCACCCCAAATTTTTAACCCAACCAAAATAGCACAACAAAACAATCAAACCCTAAATTAACCCAATGAAATTAACCTCAAACAAAACAATCAAACCCTTGATGTTGTGTTGGCCCCCGGTGTGCGCAGCAAGGCTCCCTCTCGGTCTCTCCCTGTCCACCTCCAACAGGCGCAGCAGCAGCTCGCAGCAGCCTTGGCCCTTGGTCGCACGGCAGCAGCAGCAGCTCGTACTCGCAGTAGCAGCACGCCGCAGCTCGCAGCCTCGGTCGCAGCAACTCGCAGCAGCAGCCAGCAGGTCGCAGCAGCAGCAGCAGGTGGCAGCAGCAGCAGAAGTTCGCAGCAGCCGCAGGGTTTCGGCCGTGGGATGGGGTTTCGGGGGGAGAACAATGGGTTTCGGCCGAAATCGGGGGGGTTCACGTGGGTTTCGGCCGAAACCGATATCTTCTTTAAGTTTCGGACCTGCACAGTAAACAGGTGGGTTTTCGTATCGGGTATGGCCAAAACCGAAACGTTTCGGTTTCGGCCAAAACTGCCAACTATGCTAAAGATGGGACCATGAATTGTCTCCTGGGAGCCACCTGGAACCCCCCGATCAAACCCTAGGACTCTGCCTTCTTCCACATGTTGCTCAAAATGTGAGCCACCAAGACAAATGGAAGTAAAGACATGAGGTCACCTTGCCTTAATCCTATGCCACTATGAAAGTATGGTCAAGGTTTTCCATTAAGGAGAATAGCAAATGTGGGCGATTGGAGGCATTCCCTTATCTAGCTCACCCACTGATCATCAAAACTCATCCTGGTAAGGAATTCAAATAGGCACTGCCAGTTAACCCGCTCATATGTTTTTTCAAAATCTCACTTGAGCACCAGCCCTTCTCTATTCCTTCAAGGCAAATAAACATCCATATGCAACCAAAAAATTATACAGAATGTAGCGGCCTTTCATGAAGACTCCTTGGTACCGGCTGATCATTCTATGCATGGCATTTTCAAGTCTCATAGCCAACAACTTCGTGATTATCTCATAAGTCCCATTCGGCAAGCTAATGGGCTGTTGCACCCTTCTATTTTTCTCAATTTAATCGAGACATGTTTCCTCAAATTAATCGAGATAATCTACACTTGGCGACGAGTGAAATACGATGCAAAACCAACGAGTATCTCCACATGTTGGGGTCAACAGACCCAACACCATCACAAATTTCAAATCCCTCACAGCAACCGAGGTGATTGAAGCCCAAACAAAATCCATAATGATCGCTGAACGGCTGAGAGCCAAGCGTCTTGTGGTTCTATCCAAGCTCTCGGATCTCAGGAACCCCCGCAGAAGGCCCAGGAGCAAGTAAAACTACATCGCAACAAAAGGATGCACATGTGGAGAGGTCCACCCTACCAACGGAGAGTCCAACACGTGCGTATGAGACGGCCCCGGCAAAAGTAAACTCCTCCCCTTAGTCAACGGCGCAGAGGAGACCAAAGAACAAACAAAAGGAGCTTTTTCTCCCTTCCACGCGTCCGGCTGCAGCGAAACAACAAAAAAATGGGACCGTGGGGGCTTTAAGAGGGGCTAAGGGCGCACCCGGGGTCAAACAGCCCCGCGGGCCGTTTGACCCCAGTAGGACCCACACAAGGTCAATTTGTCCCCAGCGGGGTCAAGTGACCCCAACAAACACCCGTCTGGGGTGAAGTGACCCCTACGGGGCCATTTGACCCCGGCGGTCCCTCCTAGGGTCAAACTGACCCTGCAGGGGTCGTTTGACTCTGATGTGACCCCGCACGGGGTCGCGCAACCCCGGGGCAGGTCCCACCGGGGTGAAACCCCTTCCTTTTTGTTTTTTTCCACCCCCCTAGATGTCCCCGGGGACATTTTAACCTCGGGACCTTCTATTTGACCCCAGTGGGTCCCCACCTTCCATAAATATCCCCCCGAGGTTTAAAAAAAAAAGAGACGAGAGACGAGGGAAGACACACGACAAAAAAAAAGAAAAAGAAGAGACGCACGGAGCTCCAGACTTTTTCTTTTGTTCATCCTAGTTTGGGGTATGGAAATATAAAAAACCTGGATTTTGTATTAATCCCCCCAGCGGCTATGTGTTCTTTTGTGCAGCCCGTCCTTGGGTATCACAAAATATATAAATACCTCGAGTCTTGCATATATGGCCCTAGTGGCTCTGTATGGACGTTTTCTATGCCTTTGGACGACATAGTAATGTAATTTCTCGAATCAATGGAGAATTACCGAAATGTCCTTCCCAAAACTGCAAGAAAACACATAAAATCTTATAATTACAGTTATACCCTACAAGTTTATCAATAACGACTATGCCCCTACACCGTGCGCTTGTGCAGAGATCCGCTGTACAGTCGATAATCTGCCGACAACCCCTTTGTACTCACATAAATCATCAATATATCAACCATGTTGTGTACACTTACACTTGTGTGGTTGTATGCAAGTCTTGGCTGCCAGCAAAATTGTATATACCCCTACATTGCTAAGGATGGCCATGTGTGCACTTCCTTCCAGCCATGAACTTATTCTTGCACCCATGGGTGTTGCCTCACTATGTTCACACTCGGGTGTTGCTAAACCCTCGCCACTAGAGCAAATTATCAAAATACCCCTAGAGTCCAAAAATGGCCAAACAAACCTCCAAACCTTCCCGAAATTGCCCAAGTGCCCCTGGAAGACAGAGAAAGTGCCTAGCCGCTCACCCAGCCTAGAAACTGCATGATGCCCCTAGTCTGTTTCAAATTACCAATATACCCCAGGGATCCATACACCATCAGGACGCCCTAATATGTCTTTGGCCTCATGTAAATCACACACTTGCCTTCAAATCATAGGGTTTGCCAAATTAAATACGGCTTTTGTTAAAACCCTAATTCTTTCAAGAGTTGTTATTGTTGTTGATGTATAGGGGGTGCAGTGTGAGCCATGCGAGCGAGTATGCCCTTGACATCAAAAGCTCTGTAAGAGACTTTAGGACTTTCTTTGACAAAATCAAACGTGTTCGAACGTTATACTGATGAAAATCAACACTGACTACAGTTAGTGAGGAAAGGTCCAATACTCTAACCCAAATCGTCTGATACGAAGCGCATCCATAGAATAAACCCTGCAAAGGCTATTTATATAGCCCCTATATGTGCATTTTTATAAATTTCCCCTTTTCTTCAAAAAGCTCAGTGAGAAATTTATAGATGCCAGTTATTAAAAATATTTTGTGACCAACATGGGCCTATAGTCCCTCACGTCGCTAGAGCCTTCTTTGGAATGAGGACAAATAAGGTCTTGTTGATGCCTCTCAAGTACGCCCTGCCTTCCTAAAATTCCCAGATTGCTTGTAGAATATCACCCTTGTTTGTAGAGCACCAAGATGATGTCCATAGTGTCGATGGGAACAACAACCCAGGAAACGAGGAAGATCTTGGGAGAGAACCCCAGACTTTCGCGTTAGAGGAACTCCGGCGCAAAAGTCAAAAACTGAAGAACCTCTTGCAAGCACTCTTACGTGAAAGGGAAGTTCATACTCAGCCACAAGCGGCGCCCAATGGAATGGAACGACAACCTCCTCCCATTCCAGTCACGGCTAATGCATGAGCTACTGCGGCAAAATTACCGGTAGCTGCGAAGTTTGAAGCTCCGCAAAATGAGGCCAATGTGCGATCTTCTACTACTCCAGCCGCCGAAAATCTAATGGCTCAGAGGTAGATGATCGAACGAATAGTGGAGGCGAAATTTGCTCAGCATGGTGAGGGTGTGGCCACCGTTGGTTTGTACAGCGTGTCCTATCCCCTCCACCATCGGTTCAAGAAACTCCCACCAGATTGCCCGAAAGCCCCAAAACTTTAGAAGTTCAATGGGCAGGGTTCGCCACATGAGCACTTGGCCTACTATATGACGGCCATGGGTGAATTGACGTTGGAAGAGTCGTATCTCCTGCGATACTTCGCCACATCCCTGACAGGCACCGCTTTTCAGTGGTATTCCAGGCTGAAACCCAACTCAATAGCTGATTAGCCTGACATGCAGGAGAAGTTCGTCGACTGCTTCCAAACGGCCGAACGCAAGGTATCTCTTGCGAAACTCTATGCCCTCAAACAGAGGAAGGGTGAAACCGCGTTAGACTTAGGCGGTAGAGGGACGTCAGCATGCGTTACAATAATCCTCAAACATCCGAAGACGCGATCACCATATGCCGCTTGGGCTTAGCGGTGGAAGTTGGTGAGAAGCTTCTGGGCTCGAACATCAGAGGCTTCGATTAGCTGAACACGATGGTAGCGGAGATTGAGATGTCCTTCGCTGATAACCCGGCACATGCCTCCGCCAAAGGCAAATCCTCCAAGGATCGCCCAGCCAGCGGCAAGGAGGGGAACTCAGTGGACTTCTCCCCGACGAATGGAGATAAAGGGGAAAGAAATCAAAGGGTAACGGCAAAAAAACCCGACGCCAATGCGGCAGCCGCCTAGCGGAACACATGAAGACGTCGTACTCTTGCACGAAAGAGCACACAAAGATGCTCTTCGATTTATGTATGATGGAAAAGCTCATCACCCTGCCTGGTCCGCGAAAGCCCGCAGAGGTGGCAAGACAGACAACCCTAATTACTGTGTGTATCGTCGGAGGTTAGGTCATACCATCGGGGACTGTTATATTTTCAAAAATATAGCGGAACAGCTAATCCAGAAAGGCCTGATAAATATGTTGGGTCATGCGGTCAACCCGCCACAGCCTCATGTCTGCAACCGATCAAACTGGTCGGCCAACGTGGGCTACATGGTGGCGGCTGCTTCAAGTTCAAATGTACCAGAGGCCAGGTCATCAAATCGACGGCCCGAAGCCAATTCTGGATCCTTTCCCTTTCTGATGCCTGAATGCCTGGCAATGCGGAGGATCATGCAAAAGGTCAGAAGGGAGATCTGGCAACTACGACGGGAACA
Organism: Amorphophallus konjac; assembly: GCA_022559845.1. Taxonomy (NCBI): domain Eukaryota; kingdom Viridiplantae; phylum Streptophyta; class Magnoliopsida; order Alismatales; family Araceae; genus Amorphophallus; species Amorphophallus konjac. The sequence goes on along the minus strand of CM040121.1, from coordinate 8,426,117 downwards.
GCGGGAGCTACTGCAATTCCTGAAGAGTGTCGACGAGCAGTTAACCACTTTCCCCTTTGGGCGGTTCCCCAGAGAACATGCTTCCACACATCGGGGGCAGAGGCATCATCATCAGCCCCGGCACCTCCAAGGTCGAGAGGATGGCTCTCTGAAGAATCATCAGATTCCTCCGAGGACGAGGAGCCCCAAAAGTTATACTCTTTCCCTCGTCACAAAATCCTGGAGATTTTTCACGTGTGCCACCGTGAAAAGCTATTGAATCTCCCAGAGTCAGAAACTGAGGAGATGACAAGGATTATGCGGCAATACGGTTATTGTTTGCATCATCGAACAATAGGCCATGTCATCCAGGATTGCCACGCCTTCAAGGATGTTGTGGAAGACCTAATCAACCAGAGAGTGCTTGATATAGGCAACCATTTGGTCCGCCCGCCACAACCACATGTGCGGAGAGAGTCAAACTTCTCCGTCAATGTGATACACACATCAGCCTCCTTCACACTCCCCGAGTCAGAAAAGGAAGAGGCCAATTCCAACCAAGATAAACCCACATTGCGGTATCCAGGGTGGCGACCCTCTCACCAGTGTTCTTTCTCTAAGAAAGACATTGAAAAGATATTCGACAACCTCCTAAGAGAGGGTCGGGTGATAGTGCATGGCCCACCGACATACTACAATGAAACGGCAGAGTCACCCTCTTTATTGCAAGTATCATGCTAGGGTGTCTCACCCCACCGGGGAATTCCAAGAAGTCCAGGACTGCATCGAGTCTCTCATCCAAAAAGAGGAAATCGATGCTCAGGCGAATCCAACGGCAAGGCAACGCCTCAGACAGGCTGTCGAGAAGGTTCTCCAGTAGAGCCAGAAAATCCTGACCAAAGGGAAAGGCTCCGAGTCCACCTCCAAGCCAGGCCATCCAGACAAGCCCACTGGATGAAACTCCCAGACAAGCCACAAAGGCAAGGCCAAGCTCGAGGAGCCCAAAGCCAAACCACAACTCCTCGCTAAGCGAGCGAAGTCACCAACTAAAGGAAGGCCTAAAGAGCTACAGAAGCCTCAGGAGTCTAACTTCAGCTTAACTGAATTTTAAGAGCTACCACCCGAAATAGTTGAACAGGCAATCAATACTACTTTCCAGGTGCGACAAGAGAAGGCTGATTGGATCAAGGTTATTCCAAGAAGAAACCGTGAATCTAAGGCTTCCAAGGAGCCTTCTCGAACCAGAAAACAAAATGTCGGGGGCAAGTCAGTCCGACCTCCGAAGCCAATTTCACCTTCTTCCCAAGAGGTTGCACGTCTCTAATAACAGGAAAAAATAGGAAGAAAAATTTAAAGAGGAGGCTAAAGAAGCAAGCTGAGCATGCAGTGGCTATGGAAGCCTCCAAAGAGCCAACTCCTTTGCAACGGCCGCAAAAACTCATAGATGAGCTGGAGGAGTATACTCCCCCTCGCCCCACCAAGGTCGTCACTCTAGACAAATACATTCCTGGGATAAGTTTGGACGTAAAGCCCGACTCCTTCAGTGGCTCCGAGAGATGGTTCGCCATCTGGAAGGGGGTGAAGAGTTCCCAATCCCTTAATAGCTCTCCTCATTTTACAAGGACGAGGAACTCACCGCCGAGGCGCTCGAGGAAATGCTCCAGGAGCTCTCCCGCAACATGGTGGCAATCCCGCCGCCTAACAACATAAACTCCCCATCTAGAGAGGGCAAACTAGCCGACGGCCCTGGACGCAACGCCTCTGTGGCAACATACCACTGTGAACCAAGATTTGGTAAAATTGCATAGGTTAAGTCTTAAAGCCGGCTCCAAGCCGACTCAGCCAAAAAGACGAAGTGTTGACTTTGAAGTCAATCTCATTAGCCGGGTCATTGACCAGAGCATCTCCTTACCGCACAAATGTGTTCAGCTCTCGTTTCAGAGGGAAGAGCACGAGGTAGAGCAACTGAAGACTTTCATAGTCTCCTGTCAACGGAAGAGGAGGAGAAAGTAAAGCAAGGAAGACAAGCCAATTATCTTTTATAAAGGGGATTTGGTCCCACAGGGCTCTCCTGAGGATGATTTTGGCTAGGATATTCCCGCCGACAATGCACCAGAGTTAGTCCAAGAAATGGTCGATATGCCGGAGTACATCATAGAAATATGCAGAAAACATCATGTCCCTCAAAATCCAAGACCCCACGCGGACCGCATATTTCCGTCAGTTGTGGATAGGGCTGTCAATGGGCCTGGCCGGCCCGAAAGGTCCGCGGGCTTGGCCCGATTTCGGGCCGGGCCGCAAGCTCTTTTTCGGCCCGTGAGATTTTAGTCGGGCCTAAAAGCCCGGCCCGACTTGGCCCGCGGGCCTGACTCGGGGCTTTGAGTTCAGCACGAGGGCCGGCCCGACCCGTTCTCTTTTTTTATTCTCAATTTAAATTTTAAAACTTATTTAGTTAAAATTATGTTAATTTATTTAATTAGAAAACTTTAAACTCTCTTTTCACACAAATTATGTAATTAATATCAAATTTTTAATTGATTTAATGAGATTATAAATTTTATATTATTAAATATATTGATTTTATTATTTTTATTATTTTATTTAAATTGTCAGGCCGGGGCGGGCTTTAGTCGAGCTTTGAATTTTTTAAATAATGTCGGGCCCAGCCCGGCCCGACATAGGGCGGCCCGGGCCGGGCTTCCCATTGACAGCCCTAGTTGTGGAACCCGCCATAAGTCCGGAGGCAACCTCCCTTCCCCCACAAAGATACGAGAGGACTCGGGTATGATCAGGAGAGGGATTTTGAGGTCCATTACGCAATTAATGCCATAGGACTGCTACCTCCTCCTCACAGGCAAATAGAAGTTGAGCCCAAGATTGACGACTCTGTAAGGGAGTCCAGTGAGATGTCAATGTTACCCTCACCATAAGTTAACAACGATTGCCTCACGATCGAAGGGGAGTCGAATCAGTCTACTACTTGCAAGACGAAAAAGGTCCTTCGGATTCAAACTTTGAGAAAGATTCCAAAGAATTTGAAGGCTATGAAGCCAATATTGATGATGAGGGAGAATTTGTCGACCTCAAACCAGCCTCACCAAAACTTGAAAACGGTGGCCAAGCAACTGTAGACGAATTCATGGAGATCAACCTCGGGAGCAAGCAAGCCTACCGGCCGACGAAGCCGGCCGACCTTCGTCGGTGCTCTTCTGGAAGAGGAGGAAAGGCGTGAATATCAACAACTCCTTGAAGAATTCAGGGACTCCTTCGCCTGGACCTACAAAGAGATGCCTGGGCTCGATCCCTCCGTGACTGAACACGAACTGATAATACTTCCAACAGTCAAATCAGTCAAACAGTCCCAGAGACACATGCACCATGAACTGGAGCTTAAAGTCAATGCCGAGGTTGACAAGATGCTCAACGGACTTCATAGAGCCATGCATGCATCCATCATGGCTAGCCAACATAGTCCCCATCAAAAAGAAAAACGGCCAAGTCCGAGTCTGTAATAACTTCAAGGATCTGAACAAAGCATGCCCAAAGGACAACCTCCCGTCCCAATTACGGAGACAATGGTTGACATGACCATCGGCCATAAAGCCTTGTCCTTCATGGACGAGTCGTCAGGCTATAATGAAATCCGCATGGCCATCAAGGACAAAGACCATATGGCTTTCCGATCCCCAAGGGAATCTTCAATTACAAAAGATGTTGTTTGGCCTAAAGAATACTGGTGCAACCTACCAAAGGGTGATGACCAAGATCTTCAACGAGATGTTGCATTACCTCGTTGAATGCTATGTCGATGATCTGGTCGTCAAGACTAAAAGACGAGAGGATCAATTGGCTGACTTGCGCCAAGTCTTCGAAAGGCTTCGCCAATATAAACTCAAAATGAATCCAATGAAATGTGCATTCGACGTCTCCCGTGACAAGTTTCTCAGCTTCATCGTCAGGTACCAAGGCATAGAAATTGACTCTGACAAAATCAAGGTTATACGAGGACTGCCCTCGCCTAAAAATTTGACAGAGCTCGGATCTCTGCAAGGAAGACTTGCCTATATTAGGCGGTTCATTTCTAACCTCTCCGAGATGTGCATGCCCTTCGATAAACTGATGAAGAAATGAGCACCCTTCATTTGGGACGAAGACTGTCAGAGAGTTGTTCAACAAATCAAAGAGTATCCATTGTCTCCTCCTGTGTTAGGGGCACCTGTTAAAAGAAAGCCCCTTATCCTCTACATCACTGTCATGGATACCTCCATGGGGGCACTTCTGGCCCAAATCAATGAAGAAGGTAAAGAACAACCGCTCTATTATCTCAGCTGGAAACTCATTGGGCCTGAGCATCGGTATGTACCCATGGAGAAGGTGTGCTTAGCCTTGATATTCGTTGCGAAGAAACCAAGGCATTACCTTCTGGCACACCAAGTAGACCTCATTTCAAAATGCGATCCGCTCAAATTCCTTCTCAGTCAGCCTGTTCTCTTAGGAAGGCTCGAAAAGTGGGCACTTATCCTCATGGAGTTTGACATCACATTCATCCCACGCAAAGCAATCAAGGGACAAGGGATGGTCGAGTTCTTAACTGCGCATCTTGTGCCAGAAGACTCGCCGCTCAACACCGAGTTGTCCAATCAGGTGTTGGTGCCTTTGCGAGAAGCAGGGGAACATACTGAAAATGTCCCACCACAAACGGGGCCGGAGGCCCTCACCCTCAACCTCCCATGTTGGGAGTTGTATTTTGATGACGCTTCCCGAACAATCAAGAGGGTCGGCGGCCTCACAGACTTTGCATCTGGCGCCGGAATAATTTCCGTATCTCCGCAAGGCAACATTCTCCATAATTCTTGTACTCTCATGAAGTCGTTGACTAATAATGAAGCGGAGTACGAAGCACTAGTCATTGGACTTTAGCTGGCACTGGAGATGGACATTAAATGCCTCAAAGTGTACGGGGTTCTCAGCTCGTCATTCAATAAGTTCTGGACGACTATGACTTCCGGAAGAAGGAGCTAGTCCCTTACCATGCAGCCGTCATGAGGCTAAAAGAAGAATTCTATCTATTTGAAATAGGTCATGTTCCAAGGAGCAATAACTCCCGAGCATACGCTTTGGCGAAATTAGTGTCAGCCTTAAAACTCCTGCATGAAGGAGAATTGAATGTCACCGTCAGACACAGAAGGCTCATGCCAAATGTGTTAGACGAAGAATCTGGTCTCACTGTCTATGAGGTCAATAACATTCAAAGAAGGACACTCCGGAAGAAGAAGATTGGCGTGAGCCGTTCATAAAGATAAAGAATGGGTGGCTTCCTCCCGATCATGGATGGCAGTATCGGCCGAAACCGATACGTTTCGGCCGAAACGTATCGGTTTCGGTCGATACCGAAACCGAAACGGGCCTTGTCACTGTAGCAAGTCCGAAACCGGACCGAAACCGAAACCGGACCGAAACCGACCGAAACCGGACCGAAACCGACCGAAACCGGACCGAAACCGTCTGGTTTCGGTCGAAACTAGACCTGCTCAATACATTTTTTGCCTTTTCTGACTGTTTTGAACCGGTTTCGGCCGAAACCGAAACCGAAACCGATACGTATCGGTTTCGGTACCGGCCGAAACCGATACCGAAACCGATACTACCATCCTTGCTCCCGATCGGGCCCAAAGAGTGCAACTGCAACGTAGGGCTACATCTTATCACCTAATTGACGGATGGCTTTTCCGACTTATCCAAGAGAAAGACTGATCGGTCCTCCTGTGATCCTTTTCGCCTAAGAAGGCGAGAACCGTGATGCACGAAGTCCACTCTGAATTGTGCGGAGCTCACCAAGTAGAAGTCAAAATGACAAACAGCATCAAGCGCAAAGGGTTTTACTGGCCCACCATATATGAGGATTGCAATCAGTACGCTCGTATATGTCACCAATGCCAAGCATTCGGGCCAATGCCTCGGAGGCCGCCTAACCCGCTCCATCCAACTGTGCCTACTTGGTCGTTTGCGGAATGGGGTATGGATATAGTGGGACCATTCCCACCTTCATCCCAAGGTCACAAGTTCATCCTTGCAGCCACAAATTATTTCTCCTTTTGACTGAAGCGATCCCGCTGCGGGAAATGACAAGTGAAATTGTTGCCCGATTCATCAGGCATTATAAAATACAGATTTGGCACCCCCAGCCGAATCGTGTCAGATAATGGCACGCCATTCAAGAACAAGACCGTGTAGGCATTGGCAGCCAAGTTCCATATTGATTGGAGGACGTCGTCGGTCTATAATCCCCAAGCTAACGGGTTAGCCGAAGCCTCCGACAAAACCCTTTGCAAATTGTTGGCCAAAATAGTTGCTAGCCACAAAAGAGATTGGGGGGAAATGGTGCGCAAAGCCCTATGGGCCTACCACACCATTTACAAGACACCTATAGGTTGTTCCCCGTTCTCCCTAGTTTATGGTGCCGAAACAGTTCTCCCTGTAAAATTGAGCTGGCGTCATATCGCGTTGATGTCCACGCTGGGACGCCAAGCCAAGATTAGTCTGAAATAAAAAGAAGAATCGAGGAATTGTCCAATCTAGAGGGCGAAAGACTACGAGCCTATAAACATTTGCAAGTTTATCAAGCCCGCATGACAAGCACTTATGATAAGCTGGTCAAACAAAGGGCATTCAAAAAGGGTGATCTAGTCATGCTCAAGGAAAAGGAGGTCCTGACAAAAAGATCCAATGGCAAACTCCAGTCCAACTAGTGTGGACCTTACATCATTCAGAAAGTCTATGAAGAGGCGCCTACACGGTCATCGATCACAAGGGAAATAATCTTTTCCCTCCTCTCAATGGCAAACACATGAAGCTCTACTACGCGTCATAGCATGAGCTCACACAACAACAATGCTCCCAGGATGTCTCCCCCCGCAGGAGACTCGAAGTGAGTTCAAAAAAAAAGGGGGCTAAAAATATTGATTCCCCGGCGGACTAAGTCGCCTCTCATATTAGGGTTGGCTAAAGGCAAAAAGGACTTACACCTGGCTGAGGAGAAAATCCGCAAAGGCGCCTCAGGCAAAAATGGGTAACCCATCGGTGTGAAAACCCGCAAGGGTGCATCGGAAAAAGTTAAAGGGGGCCAACCTCGATGAAAACCCGAAAGAGCGATGAAGTTGGTAATGTGAAAAAAAAACTCTCCTTTGCAGCATATTTCCATGGGTGGGTCCAAGTCAACGACTTCATCCTACAACGGCAAATTCATCACGACAACACCATGGCTATAGCTCCAGCGTCATCATGCGACACTCTGAACCATCAAATTCGTCCATACTTCTGGTAGAGTTGACTCATGTCTTTCGGCTTGTCAACATAGTTGTCAAGGCGGACGCCTAGGCGCCGCTTAGGCGCCTCCTAGGCGTCCGGGCGGTTTTAACTGTGCAAGGCGAGGCTCCGCCTTATAACAAGATCAAAAGGCAGCCTAAGCGGTCGCCTAGGCGGGCTAGGCGCCTAAGCGACCGCCACGTCGCCTCCCCGCTAACCCCGCTAACCCGCTATCGCTCCCTGCTAACCCCGCTAACCCGGTAACCCGCCCGATCAGCCGATCCGCGACCGCTACTAACCCGCCGACCCCCTCGACAGCTCCGCTCCCCCTCGGCTCGATCCTCCCTCGATCCCCCTCGGCTCCTCCGCTCCTCCTCTCCCGCCCAGCCCTAGGTGTCGCAGTGGCGGACGCCTCCGTCGTGCCGTGCGGCCGGCGTCTCCTTCCGTCGTCGTTGCCGTGCGGCCCTCCGGTAAGTCTCACAGGGCACACACACCGCACACGGCCTCCCTCCTCTCTCTGTCTCCCCCCCATGTCATCTCCGGCCCCTCCTCACTCTATCGGTCTCCCCCACCTCCTCCGGCCCCTCCGGCCCTCCCCCTCCGGCCCCCCTCCTCCTCTCTCTGTCTCTCGTCTCTCTCTGTCTCACGATTCTCACCAGAGCTCTCTCGGCCGGCCTCTCTCTCTCCCTCCTCTCTCTCTCTCAGTCTCACAGGAGCTCTCCCCCGGCCCCTCTCTCTGTCTCCCTCCTCTCTCTCTCTGTCTCACCGGAGCTCCCCCCGCCCCCCCCCCCTCTCTCTCTCTCTCCCTCTCGGTCTCCCTACTCTCTCTCTCCCTCTCTCGGCTCTCCCCCGGCCCCTCTCTCTATCTCCCTCCTCTCTCTCAGTCTCTCTCCCTCTCTGTAACAAAGAGAGAGAGAGAGAGAGAGAGAGAGAGAGGTCAGAGGAGGGAGACAGAGAGAACAGAGAGGGAGAGAGACTGAGAGAGAGGAGGGAGACAGAGAGAGGGGCCGCTGGCTAAAGAAGTATGTTCTGATTTATTTATTTATTTTGCAGTGGTCATCATGGAAGAGTCTAGTTCAACAGGAGGTACAGAAGTGAAGAAGAAGGCCAAATCTAATGACCCTGGGTGGAAGTACGCATATTGGCCAGATGAGCATGATAAAAATAAAATAAAATGTGAGTTATGTGGTTTGATAACAAATGGAGGAATCAAAAGACAGAATGAGCATTTAATAGGAGGGTTTAGTGATGTGAAGAAATGCCCAAAAACTACAAAGGAGATTGCTGATGAGATGCTGAGTTGGCTAAACAAAAATAAGAAAAGAAAGATGTCATATTGTGAGAGTACAACTGTAGATGATGATTCTTCCGAGGATGAGACAGTTGAAAGATCAAAGAAGGGTTCCAATGTGTCAGTGCCGCTGTCAATTTCAACTAAAAAGGTTGTCAAAGATTCAATGATGTTTTTGCAAGAATGAGTGCTGAAGATTTTGTAAATGCAAGGAGGAGTGGGAAAAGAGTGCAAAGTACGTTGGAGTCTAGAATGAAAAAAGAAGAAAAAAAGATTGTTGAGAAAGCTATAGCAACATGGTTTTATGAAGGAGGAGTGCCTTTTAATGCGGCCAAATTAAGAAGTTTTGAGATAATGTTTGAACTTGTAGGGCGATTTGGACCAGGATTTAAGCCACCTAGTTACCATAAGTTGAGAGTGCCTCTCCTCAAAGAAATGGTAGAGGAAACAAAAAGTTTGCATGTTGAATATATGCAACATTGGAAGACTTATGGGTGCACTATCATGTGTGATGGGTGGACAGACAAAAGGCAAAGAAAGTTAATCAATTTCTTGATAAATTGTCCTGAAGGCACTTACTTTATGGAATCATTTAATGTTTCTCATCAGAGAGAAGATGCAAGATTGTTGTATGAATTGTTGGATAGGATGGTTGAAAGAGTTGGAGAGAGGAATGTTGTTCAAATTGTGACAGATAATGCATCTTATAACATTACAGCAGGTAGAATGTTGATGGAGAAAAGGAAACAATTATTTTGGACGTCTTGTGCTGCCCATTGTCTTGATCTCATGCTAGAAGACATTGGCAAATTGAAAGCTTATGTAGGTACCATCTCAAAAGCTAAAAAGTTGACAACATATATATACACCCACACTCGTTTGCTTGACCACATGAGGAAGGAGACAAAAGGAAGAGAGCTTGTAAGGTTTGGAGTGACAAGATTTGCCACAGTCTTTCTCACGTTGGAAAGGTTGCATGACGATGTCGTAAAGAAAGGTTTACGAAGATTGTTCACTTCAGATGCATGGTATAACAGTGTATGGGCAAAGACAAATAAGGGAAAAAATGTTTCTTCAATTATTTTTCAAGTGAAATTTTGCATGCCATTGAAGAGATATTAAGAGCATCTCAACCCATTTTGCAGGTTTTGAGGTTAGTTGATGCAGATGAGAAACCTGCAATGGGATACATTTATGCTGCAATGGAACATGCAAAGAAGCAAATAATTGAGAACTTTGGTTCTAAGGAAACGAAGTATCAACCCATGTTGAAAATTGTAGAGCGACGTTGGAAGGATCAAATGAATCGTCCTCTACATGAAGCAGGATTTTTCTTGAACCCGAAATTATATTATGAAGCTCGTACGAGAGATGGTCCGACTGCAGTTACAAAATTCTCAAATTCTTTCTTAGCATGTGTTGAAATGATGGAGCCAAATACTGATATACAAGACAAGATCAATGATCATATGGTATTATATATGAATGCAAGAGGCGCTTTTGGAACTTCAATGTCAATCAGAGCTCGTGATAGGAGATTGCTAAGTGAGTAATTTGATTAAATTATTATTTTGTGTATTATTTCTGATTTCATGAGGATGTGTGATTTTAATTAATTTTTCCTTGTTAAATGTTACTCTAGCTGATTGGTGGATGCAATATGGAGATACACCAGAACTCATGAACATTGCTTTGATGATTTTAGGTTTGACTTGCAGTTCTTCTGGTTGTGAACGTAATTGGAGCATATTTGAATTTGTAAGTAGTCATTTAAAATAAATTTGTAAGAAATCTATTTGTGTTAAAGTCATTAATCTTATCTTTGTGTTTTTGCAGATTCATACAAAAAAGAGGAATAGATTAGAGCACAAAAGACTTAATGATTTAGTCTATGTTCAATACAATCGGCGCCTTCGTGAAAGATTCTTAGAAAGAAAGAAACATCCAGAGAAATATGATCCAATATGTTTAAGAGATTTAAATTGGGGAAGTGAGTGGATGACTAAAGATGGCGATGATGTAGTTCATGAAGGAGATGACCTTACCTGGGAAATGGTGGATATAGCAATGGGCACATCAGAACAAAGGGCTAGAAGAGACACACTCTCAAGAGGAAGCACTTCACATTCTATGGAAGAGGGTGATGATGAACAAGATGAATTGGAGAATGAGGAAGAAGAGACAGATGATGATGATGCACCATGGGAGTCAAATGATGAAAGTGGTGATAAAGATGAAGATGAGGATCTTAAAGCTTCAAATGAGAGAGCACTTGAGAATGCAATGTTTGTTTTTAAATTTAGATATGTTATTTTTTTGTTGGATATTGTATGACTTTTATGTCTACTATTGTCTATGCTACTTCCTTAATTCCTCGTTTGTTTGTCCAAATATATGCTTGTCCATGTGGTGATAATTGGTGATGTTTGTTTCTTTTGGTATAAACATTATATTACTTGTATGCTGTTTTAAATATGATTTGCAGATGTTTGGAAGAAATTGACAAATATCAGGTTAATATTTGATTCTTCATTCTAAAAGTCTAATTTTTGTTGTTAATTTTATCTCAAATTTCAATTTTTATATGTTATTGCAATGTCATTTCTATTAGTTTTTATTTTTGTCCATACTATTGTTGTTATCTTTATTTATAATGATCATGATTAACTTTTATATAGAAAATTATATATATATTAATGATCACATTTATTTATGAACATCTCGCCTAAGCGCCGCTTAGGCAGGCGCCTAAGCGCTTAGGCACTCGAGGACCCCAAACTCGCCTTGGTCGCCTTGTCGCCTTGACAACTATGCTTGTCAACCTTGCTTACATTTTCAATTCCGAGTTTGACTCACACATCCTCTCGAGCAGCCAACCCATCCATTCTTCTCGTGGAGCCGACTCATACGTCCTTCAGCACGTTAACTCCACCTATATTTTGGACTTCCGGATTTGATTCCTATATCCCCTGGACCATCAAATCCGTCCATATTTGTGGTAGAGTTGACTCATGTCTTTCGTCTTGTCAACCCTGCTTACATTTTCAATTCTGATTTTGACTTGCACGTCCTCTCGGACAGTCAACCCATCATTTCTTCTTGTTGAGCCGACTCATACGTCCTTCGGCACATCAGCTCCACCTATATTTTAGACTTCAAAATTTGATTCTTGTGTCCTTCAAACTGTCAAATCCGTCCATATTCCTTGTAGAGTTGACTCATATGTCTTTCGACGTGTCAACCCTACTTACATTTTCAATTTCGGGTTTGACTCACACGTCCTCTCGAACTATCAAACCCATCCATCTCTTTTCTCGAGTTGACCCATGTCTATACTTTTGGACTTCAGAATTTGATTCCTATGTCCCCCGGAGCGTCAAATCTGGCCATTCTACTCGTAGAGTTGACTCATCTATCTTTCGGCTCATCAAGGCTACTTAATCTTCAATTCCGGATTTGATTCATATGTCCCTCTCGGGCCATCAAATCCGTTCAGTCTTCTAGTAGAGTTGACTCGCATGTCTTTCGGCTCGTCTACACTACTTATATTTTGAACTCCAAGTTTGACTCGTACGTCCCTCTCGGATTGTCAAACCCATCAGCCCTTTCTGGAGTTGACTCATATGCCCTTCAGCATGTCAACCTCACCTATATTTTGGACTTCCGAATTTGATTCCTATGTCCTTCGGACCATCAAATCCGTCCACATTCTTGTTAGAGTTGACTCATACGTCCTTCAGCTCGTCAACCCTACCCGCCTTTTAAAATTCGGGCTTAAGTCATACGTCCCTCTCAAGTAGTCTACCCATCTTTTCCTCTTGTAGAGCTGACTCACGTGTCCTTCGGCACGTCAGCCCTACTCATACTTCGGATGTTGGGATTTGACTCCTATGCCCTTCCCCTTCAGACGGTCAGATCCATACACCCCCTTTTTGGTAGAGTTGACTCATATGTCCTTCGGAGCCTCAACCCTACCCTTACCTTGGACTCCCGATTTTGACTCGTACGTCTCTCATACCGTCAAATCCGTCCATTCTTCTCGTAGAGTTGACTCATACGTCCTTCAACTCGTCAACCCTACTCACATTCTGGACACCCGAATTTGAACTCATATGTCCTTCCCGAACTGCCATCCATTCCTTTCTGTTACTGACTCATAAGTCCTTCGGCACGTTAGCTCCACCTATATTTTGGCATGCCATATTTGAGTTACATGTCCCTCTCGGACTGTCAAATCTATTCAATCTCACCTGTAGTGTTGACTTACACGTCCCCTCGGATTATCAACCCTACTCTATCAAGTCTCGGTTCTGACTCACATATCCCTTTCAGGCTATCAGTTCCAGACATTGCCACTTGTAGTATTGACTTTTGTGTCCCTTCAGACTGTCAATCCCACTTGCACCCTAACCTAATTTGGACTATCTTATCCTTGCAGATATGTCATTTGCCCCACCGACATCATAGGTGTTCTTTAGAAGAAAAAAAAGGAGCTCAAAACACTAATGCTCCGGCGGACTTAGGCATCTCCCATCTGAGGGTTGGCTAAGGGCAAAAAAGCCTTTAACCCGGTTGAGGTGAAAACTTGCAAGGGTGTCTCAAGCAAAAATGGGTAACCCCTCGATACAAAAACCTACAAGGGTGCACCGAAAAAACCAAAGGAGGGCCAGCCTTAGCGAAAATCCGAAAGAGCAGTAACGTTGGTAAGGTGAAAAAAAATGAAGAAATAGCATACATGCAAGAGGATGAAAGTAAAAGCTATTGAGCTCTGTCCTTTTATTCATCAATATCATCAAAAAATGAGCCCGAGACAACCCCTCGGGGTAACCAAGACATAACTGGGCAAAATACAAAATCCCTATGTACATAAATTAGCAAAGTCTATCAAGGTCTAAGCTCACTCCTCCTCAGATCAGCAAGGCAAGCCTCGCTCTGAAGAACCTCCTCCTGGATCCAGTCAAGTCTGTGCTGAAGAGTCTCTGCCTCGACCTGTGCACTGTTGCACTTCCCCTCGGCCTCCTGTAACTCCCTCTGCAGCTCCTCTACTCGGAGGGAGGCTCTCCAGCCACGCTCTTGAGCAGCCTCCGTTTGGGCGCATATCTCTGCCCGAGTTGCTCGTAGTTTGGAAAGTTGCTCCTCCTCCAACCGAATCATCGCCCTAGTCCTCCGTCTCTGTTCCTCAGCGGCGTGGAGATGGGCGAACTCCTCCCATAGCGCTGTCAACCTCGCCATCCAAGCATCCCTGGGGAGGTCAAACGTGTGGTAACCTCTGGTGCAACGTTCAAGACTGTTCCTCATGGTCTCCGCACTCGGAAGGGGATCGACCTACAGCAACAGTTGAAGGCTCTGAACAAGCTAGGTAGCCACATCAGCACTGACCAGTGCCACGCCAGTCTGGGGACCATCCAGCAACTCCATCCCAAGAGCCAGGAAACTCTAAGGCAACTCCGAAGCCTTACCAGCTGAAGCTGAAACAAAGAAAGGAGGAATCCAATAAGCGTCCTTACACAATAAAAGCAACATGTGCGGAATTTTGATGCACCAGTTACAATTCCCTTACCTAGGTTCTAGGCTCATCTACAGCTCCAGGAAGAAACTCCTGCCAAGGATCCGGAGGAGGGGCACAAGTAGGTGCCATTGCCAATCCAGCAGGCTGAGCACCGACAGTTATGCTCTCTGTACATGAAACAAATTCATGGGTAACTCAAGAGAACCCAGTGGTAAAAGGCCAAGAATGAGAGCATAAGGGGACGAGACATACCTGTCATCAAAATGTCTCCTGAAGCTGAAGGCCCAGCCGGAGTAGCAGTGTCGTAAAAGGTGCTTTGCTCCTCCATAGGAACTTGATGTGTCATCTCCAAAACTGTTGTCTCACCAGGCTGTGAGACGACTTCTCCCTCAATTGGATCAGCAGTTGTTCAAAGCAGTGAAATGGTGAATGCCTAGAAAAGTATGGACAAAGCAAATCTAAAGGCAGAGTTCATACCCGGAAGATCCACCGCACTGGTCTCCACCAAGCTGGCAGAGCACCCCAACAGCCCTAGGGCGAAAGATAGTTTCATACTATCAGGAGCCCCCGACTCCAGGAAGGCTGTATCAATCCTCATCTCAAATTCCACAACTCTCGGGTCTTCATGATATGCCGGGAGCTCCATATATGCACCTGGCTCAACAAGTCAGGAGAACATCCCTGCAGAGGCCATCGCCTCGACAGCTATATGATCTAGAGTAGCATAAGTAAAGAAGCTATGAAGTACAGATATATGCAACAAATTGGCTCCTACTTTACCTGGAGTAGTCCTCAGTTCCCCGCTATCAGGGGAGCTCGACGTGGGGGAAGGGAGATCCTCGCCGAACAAGGAACTAGTAGACCCTGTGCTCAATGAGGTGCCCGAACTCTCCCCATTGGAGGAATTAAAGGACAGAGAGTCGCACTTGCCAGAGGAGGAGTTGTTGCCTTCCCTGATGACCAGAAGATTGGGGAGGACGCCAAGATCCCCTGCAAGAAAGTGTGCGTCAGTAGAAACACTCAACCTCCTTCAAATAAAAGGAGGGCAATGGGCAAAGAGGATCTACCTGAAGCTTGAATGACAGAAGTCCTCCCCACATCAATCAAAGGGGAGGCGGCGGTCACCGGCGTATAATCGTCAGTTGGAGCAGCCAGGTCCTCGACATCGAAGGCAACATTGGGGTCGGACTCATCTAGACCCAGCCCCACCTCTGCAAAGGCATTCCCCGTAGGAGGGGAGAAGTTCATTCCAGCCCCAGCCTCGGGAGGACCTGTATCAAGCCAAATCACTTATGATATTGCAATACCGCATGCAAACAAGAAATGCCATTCAAAGGAAGTCACTTACTAGTGGTGTCCACCCTAACAGAGGATTCTTCCATGGGGTGAGAAGGGGGTCTTGTATCTTCTTCGCCATTTTCAGCCCGGGGCCACTTTGAGGAAGTAGTAGCATCGCCTAAGGTTATATCAGGAGAGTCCCCCAATGGGGAGACCCCATCCTCCTGACCGTCGACGTCATCTACAAATGTCAAAGGAATGAATGAAATAAGCATTCCAAAATACAGAAACCAGCATATGGCAAAAAAGGAGGCAACAAGAAAATTACCTGCCACTCCCATAAGCTTCAAAAGTCTCGAGATGATTTGCTCATGATTTAATCGAAGAACACAGGTCACTTTCTTTACAATGTCCAAGATGGCACTTGGAGTACTAGCCACCTCCAAATCAAAAATATATATTACCGGGCCAGTAGAACCTACTGCATTGATGACATGGGCTTTCCACTCGGCGAAGACGCTGCCTCAGTAGGCCTGCGAAGAGCTGGAGGCCGCCCTCTAGCCAGAAGAAGGAACTGAGACTGCCGCTAATGCACCTCTCCAGGCTTCAAAGCGGCAGTATATTGGCTTTTGTCTGTGGGAATGGATCTGCCCTCTGCCTTCCAAGTACCCTCTATATCCTTGATAGTCCTGGCGGCCCCAGAAAAATGTGATCTAACGAAGCCTGGATCAAGGAACAGAAGAAGTACATAATCCCTCCTCAAACGCCTCTCCTCAGCAGACCGGATGGCGTCACTATAAAATGTGACTAGCCTTGAACCACCAACATGTGTAATGAATGTCGAAGTGACCCTTCCGCGTTTGTGCCAGATTTGTGCCAGAATAGGGTAATCTTCCTTCATATCACGACAAAAGAAGTCATGCCATGCTGCTGCGACTAAATGAACACCTATGTGCTTATATTGCCGGAAAGCCAGAAGGAACTCCGCACTAGGAGGAATATCCTGATCATACCCAAAATTCCGAGCAAACCGGTGTGAATAATAAGGCTCAAAGACTGTCTTCATGGGCTTTGCCCTCTTCCTACGCCCTTGCTGAGTGAGTTTTGTGTATACGCCCTAGCGTTAGCCTACATGTGACTGAATCTCCCTCCTGCTCCAGATAGGGGCGGTAGAGATGGGAGAAATAGCTGAGGTCCAAACCCTCACCCCTCCTGGTAGAGAGAAAAGATAGAACTCAACGCGCACTGACGAGCTGGGTAATAGAATCTCGATATGGGCATCTGATGAAGGCAAACATAAGCGGAGCTACTGGGTTCTCAACCGGTGATCTCTGCGAGAAGTCTGGAAATAGAAGTAGAAGTCCTGCCCATGCACTCAAATAGTGGGTGGACATCAGAATGCTCTTGCCTCTGGGGGAGTGGTTGTTCCTGACAGGGGCAAGAGACATCTCTGTCGTCACCTCATGGCGAATTGACCTGCCGGTTAGCACGAAGTGGCCAACAGTAGGGAAACCGCCAAGAGCGACTCTGAGAATCCCCCTGGGGGGATGGTTTGGAGGAGATGTCAACCTCCCAGTACCGGCTAAAGCCTTCAGTCGACCAGATTCCCCAGCCAACAAACGGTCCTGCCCGCAAGTCATGTTTCATCAATGTATAGCGCAGTTCGCCCCGTGCTGATTGTAGCTCATAAACGCGGGAGACAGAAATCTGCTGCGCCAAAGGCCAGGCACCCGTCGCTGCTCATCGCGTCCTCGGCTAGGTCGAGGCAAGAGTACTGTATTGCACCGCGGCGTTTGCCTGCTCTCCTGATTTATACACAGTACACGCCTCGCACCCGTAGTTGAAGAATACGCCATTCCCTCCAACGGCTCCCCGCTTCCCGATTCCGCATAGTCGGGTCTCAACAACCCAATATACGCGTCCGTCGGTTAACTCCCCCCCGCCCCCGAGGGTTTCGCCTGTGTGTTTATTTTTTTGCCTTCGGTGCTTCCACCTCCGCGGCAGCGGCGACTGCGAGTCTCCTCCCTCCGGCGTCCGGCGAGCGGCAGCAGCGAGCGGCAGCGGCGAGCGGCAGCGGCTCCAACTTCCTCCGCGGCAGCGGCGTGCGGCAGTCCGGCTTCCTCCGGGCCTCCGGCTTCCTCCGGGCCTCCGGCAGTCCGGGTTCCTCCGGGTTCCTCCGGCTTCCTCCGGGCCTCCGACTTCCTCCGGCCACTCTCACTCTCGGTATGTCCACTCTCTCCGATCTCCCACTGCCTCTCCACTCTCTTCGATCTCTCTCTCTCACTCTCCGATCTCTCACTCTCTCCACTCTCTCCGATCTCTCTCTCTCACTCTGTCCGATCTCTCGCTCTCACTCTCTCCACTCTCTCACTCTCTCCACTCTCTCCGATCTCTCTCTCTCTCTCAGTCTCTCTCCGATCTCTCATTCTCACTCTCTCCACTCTCACTCTCTCCACTGTCTCTCACTCTCTCACTCTCTCCGATCTCTCACTCTCTCTCTGATCTCTCACTCTCACTCTCTCACTGTCTCTCACTCTCTCCACTGTCTCTCACTCTCTCCACTCTCTACGATCTCTCACTGTCTCTCTGATCTCACTCTCTCCGATCTCTCACTCTCACTCTCTCCACTGTCTCTCTGATCTCTCTTACTCTGTCTCTCCCATCTCTCAATCTCATGGCCATGGGTGGCAGTGGGCATAATAGGCTTATATATGTTGTTATTGTGTAGGGGAATCGGCAATTGGCAGTGCCGCAGTAGACACTCATTCGTGCGTGCAGGACTGCAGGGTAATCGACATTTGGCAAGATATACTATAGTCAGTATTTTTTTAAAAATTGGGTGTTTGATTTATTTTTTTGAGTTATTAACTTATTATTGCAATATGAATTAAATTTGTTGTTTATTTTTTTTTAAAGATGTCTACGCCTACACCACCTACTTCTGTGTCTGTTTCTGGTGGTGCATCGTCAAATGCAAGCACACAAGGGCCCAATGTAGAAAAGGGCAGATCAAAGGACATTGGGTGGAAATATGGAACATCTGCCAATCCACAAAATAGAGATGAGATAACATGTAATTTTTGTAAAAAAGTGTGTAAAGGAGGGATTTATCGGCTGAAGCAACATATAGGCGGCCTAGGTACAAATGTGACAGCTTGCCATAAGGTTCCGTGGATGTGAAGATAGAAATCCGGGAATATATGCAAAATGCCAAGAAAGCTAAAGCTGAGAAGTTACAAATGGTGAGGGAGATAGAAGGTAGAGACAATTTGTTGAATGATTCATGTCAATCTCAATCGCTGGAAGTTAATATATTTGATGACATTATTTCAAAGCCACCACGGATGAAGGGCCCTCTCGACAAGTTCTGCACTCCTGATCCAGAACAAGTGAAGTCAGTAAGAGATAAAAAATGGGAAAAGGAACATCGGGATAGGGTTTCCCAATATGTGGGTAGATGATTTTATCAAGCTGGCATCCCATTCAATACTGTGCGTCTACCTAGCTTTCAAACAATGTTGGAAGCCGTAGGACAGTACGGTCCGGGATATAAAGGGCCTAGCTATCATGAGATGCGTGAGACTCTTTTACATAAGGAGATAAAATCAACTCAAGAGTTGGTGGAAGCCCAAAAAGAAAATTGGGTGAGATATGGTTGTAGCATCATGTCCGATGCATGGACAGATCGGAAGGGACGGACACTGATAAACTTTCTTGTGAACTCTCCAGGTGAGATTTTTCTTTCTCTGTCTCTCACTATCGATTATTCAATATATTTTCTATTTCTTTTTCATATGTCTCTCAATGTCATTATGTCTTACTCTCTTTCTCTAGGTGGGACTGTTTTCTTGAAATCAGTTGATGCTTCTGCACATGTGAAAGATGCCAAATTGTTGGCAGATTTATTGGACAAGGTTATTAAAGAAGTTGGTGTTGAACATGTCATCCAAATTGTGACAGACAATGAGTCAAGTTATGTGGCAGCCGGGAAAATGTTGATGGCAGCCCATCCTCATCTATTTTGGACACCATGTGCTGCCCATTGTTTAGACTTGATGTTGGAGGACATTTCCAAATTATCTCCAATGAAAGAAACCATTCGTAGAGCCAAATTGGTTACTACATTTATTTATGGACACACAAGGATTCTTGCTATGATGAGAAAGTATACAGATGACAAAAATCTTGCACGTGCAGCTGTCACTCGCTTTGTCACCAACTACTTAAATTTACAGAGTCTATTTGATTACAAAGATGGCTTAAAAAGAATGTTTACATCTGCTGATTGGTTTGCTAGTAATAATCGGTGGGCCAAAAAAATTGAAGGGAAGAAGGTAGAGGGCATAATCTTAAAGACTTCGTTTTGGAATGGCGTGACATATTCGTTGCAAATATACAAGCCTCTTATTATGGTTTTACGGTTGGTTGATGGAGAAAAGCCAGCGATGAGCTACATTTATGAGGCTATGGATCGTGCAAAGGAGAGTATTAAGAGTGCATTAAATGACAAGCTTGACAAATATGGTCCAATATGGGAAATCATTGATAGAAGGTGGGACTTTCAAATGCACCGTCCTTTACATGCAGCTGGCCTTTATCTTAATCCAGCTCTTTATTTCTCTAATTCCCAAATTGAGTATGATCAAGAAGTTAAGCAAGGGCTATATGATTGCATTGAAAAGCTAGTTCCAGAACCCTCATGCCAAGATGCAATTTTCAAGGAGCTTGCAGCTTATCAGTATGCTCAAGGCTATTTGGGAGAGAAATGGCCATTAGGCAACGCACATCTATGGTTCCTGGTATGGATGCTTTTCTCAATTTCTTATCTAATTTTTATTACAATCGCGGAGTAAGAATTATTGTGAAATGTGAATTGTAATCTCTTTGTGATGTAGCTACATGGTGGTTGAACTTTGGAACCGCCACACCAAACCTTCAAAAGATAGCCATTCGGATCTTAAGTTTGACATGTAGTGCATCTAGTTGTGAACGCAATTGGAGTACATTTGAACAGGTTAGTTGACTAATTTCATATTCAAATACATAAAAGATTAGTGTTTTTTGTTTAATTGGTTGCACCTAATATACTTGTAGGTGCACACAAAGAAAAGGAATAAGTTGGAGCAAAAGAAGCTGAACGATCTTGTTTTTGTGCAATATAATCAACGTCTCCATGCTCGTCATTTGCGTGTTCAGCAAAGTGACTATGATCCTATTTCTTTGGATGACATTGATGATTGCAATGAGTGGATAGCTAATCCGCCAGAAAATGAAGATTTTGTGGATGAAGGAGAGGACCTCACATGGCTAGATGTTGAAATCGCTGCCGGTGTTAATGAAGAGGAAGGGCCAAGCACAAGGGCGGGAACCAAAAAGCGTCATCTAGGAAAGGGAAAAAGCACTGCCACATCTCACTCCATAAATGTGAGAGATGTTGATTCCGAGGGGACACAATCAGAGAATGAGAATGAGCTTCCAAGTGATAGCTCCTCCTCTTTTATGAGTGATTTATGATGAGGAGGCTTGAGAGTTGAGAGAGATTTGTAACACTTTGTGTTATGGGATTATGTAATTAACTTGTTTGGTTGTTTAACTATTTTTGTTTTGTTATAATATTGCACTTGTTAGTTGTATATGCAGTTTTATGATATTTCTTGTTTAGTGTATATGCAGTTTTATGATATTTCTTGCTTAGTGTACATGCAGTTTTAGGATATTTACTGTTCAAAATATATATTTTTGTGATATTGTGACATATAATTTTAGTTTTATTTTTTTATTAATTTCTCGCCTCAAACGCCTCGGCCATCGCCTAGGCCTTTGAGGCGTGAGGCGCCCCCCTGGTCGCCTCGCTCGCCTCACGCCTCAGACTACATAGCCCCCGAGAGTGTCAAACAAACCCTCCACTGTGGGCTCTGCAGCTTTGTGATGCCCATATAGGTGCCAAGTAGCAGGAGATAGTGGCACAAATCAGACTCTAAAACTGTCAAACTATCTGAAAAATCCCAAGCTCACCTAATTAGGATATTGTCTCTGCCGAGTGAAACCCTCTAGAAAGCTCGGATAAGAGAAGTGCAGGTGCCTTGCATGGTATCTCTCCCCAGCAGTATGGCTCGCTCAAGACGACGCCTCTCCTCTAGCAAGAGGGGATCATCACTCTCCATGCCAATGGGAACAAAGATCTAAATGAAAAGGAAGAGATGACGGTCCAACGAGTAATGGGATGGATACCCCCCTGACCGATCATATGTATAAACTTCGTTCTTCCTCGTGATGCGGGTGATGTCGACAATACCGTCACCCCCATTAGCACTCTCAGTCAAGCCCTTAGCAACCCAGAACACGCCACGATCCAATCCATCAAAGTTCTCAGAGGTGATGGTACGAGGTGCAAATGGTGGCATGGGCCGATCAGTCCATTTGGCATAGCAGTCATTCGAATCCCTAGTCCTCAACCTCCCGGGGTGATCCTTATCTCCACTGCGGCGAGCCATGTCTACGAGCACTGCGGCAAGGAAAAGGAAGTAGAGGATCCAAAACAATCCTACAAAGACAGCAAAAAAAAATTAAATGCAATTCTATAAAAGTCCCGTCATATAGAAGAGATCGGAATGAATACTAAACCTATGAAGGGCACGGGATGCCCGCCCCCGCCTCCGACATGCACGGACGTCCCGTGAGGGGCATTTGTTGCACCCTTCTATTTTTGTCGATTTAATCTCGACATGCTTCCTCAAGGTAATCCACATTCGGCGACGAGTGAAATACGGTGCAAAACCAACACTGTCGCTCCGTTGAGTATCTCCACATGTTGGGGTTCACAAACCCAACACGATCACAAATTTCAAATCCCTCGCAGCAATAGAGGTGATTGAAGCCCAAACAAAATCCACAACGATCGCTGAATAGTTGAGAGCCAAGCGTCTTGTGGTTTTGTCCAAGCTCTCGGATCTCGAGAAGCCCCGCAGAAGGCTCGAGATCAAGCAAAACTACATCGCAACAAAAGGATGCACATGTGGAGAGATCCACCTACCAACGGAGAGTCCGGCACCTGTGTAAGAAACGGTCCCAGCGGAAGCAAACTCCTCCCCTTAGTCAACGGCGCAAAGGAGACCAAAGAACAAACAAAAGGAGGAGCTTTTTCTCCCTTCCACGCATCCGGATGTAGAGAAACGACAAAAAAAAAATGAGACTGCGGACCCCGGCGGGACCCGCGTGGGGTCAATGTTTCTCTAAAAAAAATGAGACTGCGGACCCCGGCAGGACCCGCGTGGGGTCAATTGACCCCAGCGGACCCCCGTTCGGGGTCGAAGTGACCATGTGGGGTCGTTTGACCCCGGCGCGACCCCACCGAGGTCGCGTGCCCCGCGAGGGGTCGCACGACCCCGGGGCAAGGCCCACCAAGGTGAAACCCCTTCCTTTTTGTTTTTTCAGCCCCGTTGGATGTCCCCGGAGTCATTTTAACATCGGGACATTCTACTTGACCCAAATGGGTCCCCACCTTCTATAAATACCCCCACGAGGTTTTAAAAAACAAAGAGAGAGAGAGACAAGAGAAGACACACCGACAAAAAGAAAAGAAGAAGAAGAGGCGCATGGAGCTCCAAACTTGTTTTTTTGTTCGGCCCATTCCGAGATATGGAAATATAAATACCTCTTGATTTTGTATTTATGCCCCCAGCAGCTATGTGTTCTTTTGTGCAACCCGTCCTTGGGTATGACAATATATATAAATACTCCGAGTCTTGCATATATGCCCCTAGTGGCTTTGTATGGTCGTTTTCTATGCCTTTGGACGGCAGAGTAATGTAAGTTCTCGATTCAATGGAGAATTACAAAAATGCCCTTCCCAAAACTACAAGAAAACACATAAAGTCCTGTAATTGCAGTTATACCCTGCAAGTTTATCAAATGGCGGCTATGCCCCTACACCCCGCATTTGTGCGGAGATCCACTGTACAATCGACAATATGTCGACAACCCCTTTACACTCACATAAATCATCAATGTATCAACCATGTTGTGTACACTTGTGTGGTTGCGTGCAAGTCTTGGCTGCCAGTAAAATAGTGTACACGCCCCTACATTGTTAGGGATGTTCATGTGTGCACTTACTGCCAGCCATGAACTTATTCTTGCACCTATGGGCACTGCCTATCTATGTTCACACCAGGGTGTTGCTAAATCCTCGCCACTGGCCTCCGGATAGTAAATTACTAAAATACCCCTGGAGTTCAAAAATGGCCAATCAAACCTCCAAACCTTCTAGAAATTGCTCGAGTGCCCCTAGAAGACAAGGAAAGTGCCTAGCCGCTCACCCAGCCTAGAAACTGCATGATGCCCCTAGTCTGGTCTCAAATTATCAAAATACACGTGGAATCCAGAAACCATCAGGATGCCCTAATATGTCTCCGACCTCCTGTAAACCACACTCGTGCCTTCAAATCATAGGGTTTGCCAAATTACACATGGCCTTTGCTAAAACCCTAATTAGTTCAAGAGGAGTTGTTGTTATTGATGTATAGGGGGTGCAATGTGAGCCATGCGAGCGAGTATGCCCTTGACATCAAAAGCTTTGTAAGGGACTTTAGAGCTTTCTTTGACAATTAATCAAGGATGTTCAGACGTTATGCCAATGTAAATCAACATTGACTACGATCAATGGGGAAAAGTCTAACACTCTAACCCAAATCGTCTGATACGAAGCGCATCCACGGAATAAACCCTGCAAAGGCTATTTATATAGCCCCTATACGTGCATCTTTGTAAATTTCCCTTTTCTTCGAAAGGCTCAGTGAGAAAATATAGACGCCAATTATTAAAAATATTATGTGACCAACATGGGCCTATAGTCCCTCAAGTCGCCAGAGCCTTCTTCGAAATGAGGACAAGTAAGGTCTTGTTGACGCCTCTCAAGTGCATCTTGCCTTCCTAAAATTCTCAAATTGCTTGTAGAACATCACCCTTGATGATTTCCCAACAATGATGATAGAACACCAATGGAAAGCCATCCGGTCCAGGAGCCTTATCCCCTGCCAATGAGAAGATTGCCCTCTTCACCTCTTTCTCATCTAAGGGGCAAGAGAGATCCTTGGTGTCTGCTACTGCGATGCGAGAGAGTAGATCCGCAATGGACAGTCTACTTGGTTCTTCCTCAGAGAATAGTCTAGAATAAAAGTGAGTGGCATGTCTCTCCAAGCTTCTCGGGTTAGTGATGTGCTCATTTCCATCCATAATGCACTTGATCCAATTGAGCCTTCTCCTCCCTGACACTACCCTATGAAAAAAGGAAGTTTTCCTATCGCTCTCTTTAATCCACCCCTCCCTTAACCCCTGCTCCAAGAAGATCCACTCTTTCACAAGGATGTCTTCAAAGTCACTTTTAAGCTTGTCCAACTATATTATGTTCGGTTCGTCCAATAGGCTTGCTTTCTCTAGCGTGTCAAGACCCTCTAGCCGTTTTAATATCTTGTCCTTTGCTGCTTTTCCCATAAGAGATTTGTTGGCCCACCAAGTGGTCAATTCCTTTGCTAAGCTTTTCAACTTGCCAACCAATATGACCATAGCAGACTCCTCCAGCAAATCTACTAACAATATCCATTAAGCCTTCTTCTTTGTAAGCCAAGTGTCTCCATATGTGAGAAGTGATCCTCTCAATCCACTGAAACAAATAACCTATCAAACCTCGAATGAGTATGGTCAGCTCTCATATTAGAACAAGTGAACTAAGTGTTGGAATTGTGGACATCAATCGGCGCTACCTCGAATATGAATTCCCTGAAATCTTCCATTTCTCCAATGGGGTAATAGTTGCCCGACCTCTCTAGCGGAGAGACCACAACGTTGAAATCCCCCCCTCCCCAATGCACTATAAGCGGCCAGAACTGCTATGAAAAAAGTTCCTCCCAGAATGCTTTCTCGTCCTCCATGTCTACGTGCCATGGACTCCAGTGAAGTCCCATACAAACCCATCCCTAATGCTACGAAAAGAGAGGCATATGGCCCCTTTGCTAATGTGTCACCTCCACCTTCTCTACCTCAAACTCATTCCATAGTACCATAATACTCTCAGCTCTGCCGTCAACCAGGGCTACCCCTCTAGTCAACCTCGCACCCCCTATCTCTCTCATGATGGCCTCCCCCTCCCCATCACATTTCGATTCTTGTAAACACAAAATATCTATCTTACATCCTCTGACAAGGTCTTTAACTACTCTCCTCCTCTCTCCCTTTCACAGATCCCCTTCACGCTCCATGACACAATTCTCATTGGGAATTGAACATGTTCCCACCCTTCCCCTCCCCCTGAACACCCTCCTTCACCTTCTTAGAATTCCCCCCCTTTACCTCCCTCATCATGGAGATAAGCCACCTTTTCTAGACCTTCCTGAACACGCCTTTGATGTCCTTCTCCAGTCCTACAAAGGACACCCCCACCTTCTCCGCCAACTCTCTAATATGCGAGGTATCATCCTTTCTACTACCCCAACGAGCTCCTTGACCTCCTCCCTCCCCAGTCCCTCGACTTTCCCAAGACCACCTCTGTCTTGCTGAAAGGTCACGGTAGCAGCCCCCTCACTATGAGCGGGACTCCCTGGGACAACCTCTGTTGAGCCGGCCTACTGGTCTGCCTTGAGCAGATCATCGAGGATGTCATCATCATGTAACTCCACCAGGGATTGAGGTAGCCTGCAAGTGAAGTCGGCACTGCCTAAAATCTGGGGGAGTTGTATTCCCCATCTGAAGACCTCCAAGTGGGCCACAGTGCCTCCTCAAGGCTTTTTGGTAAGGACTGCACTGAGGGCCAAGCCCCCTGCCAGTTAGTCCCCACCCTGGTGGCGTGCAGAAGCCTCCTGTCCACTCTGCCAGAGGATAGCAGTCGGCTTTTCTCCCTTGAGGTTCACGTTCCTTCAACTTCTTTGAATCAAGCAGGCAACCTCCTCCGTCCTGAGTTCCAGTGCCACTGCAGCCCTGTGCAGGATGTAGGAGGGGGTTCCGACATTTCTCCTGTCGACCCCCTCCCGGCAACAGGTTGATGCCGGGGAGGTCGTCCCTTGCTTCGCTGGCTCTATCCAAGTCAAAGAGATCACCGGACCACACTGCAGGGTTGCCTCCAAGAAGCTCTGGGGTTTCGAGCTAGGAAGATGAACAGGATCAGTTCTGTCCGACCCAATACGATCCTGCCTTTCGATAACAGGTAAGTCAGAGGTTACAGGCAAGGAATGGGGTTCCGTCGTGTCGGGTACTTCACTGTATTCCATAGCTGGGTTCTCTGGGTTAATGAGTTGAACCAACCCAAGCCTACCCAGTCTCCCACCCAAGCGAATTGAATTCAAATTCATATTCGCTTTTGAATTCAAATTCTGGGTCAATGGTCATACCCATCTTCTTCCTTCTCTCTGGTTGTCCCTACACTTCCGGCCGAAAGTGAATCCTCACCGGAAAAAGCTGCCCACAGGCTTCCACCGTCACAATAGCCGATATCCCCCGTGGGCTACAAACTCACACAACCAGCTCGAGCACCATCATGCTTCATGCTCTTGCAATCCATACTATTCCGGCTTCAACAATCCCTAACCACTAGACCATTAGCGAAGCTCTGACCTCATCGCGGTAGATGAGGGGAACGCCTACCAAGCTAACCTGATCCGGTGCTCTCTCAGATCAGGGAAAGTCCGCCTACGGATCACCCACCTTGCCACTTTGAGCAGTGCCCCCTCCGCCAGGAGAAATCCTACTGACACCACCCAACCAACCTCTTCTTTGCTCAAGCCAACAACCAGGAAGATGGAGTTCGCCAGCTAGGTGACCTCCCACAGCCCCCGCCCACCCCAATCTGATAGAGCCTTAACCTTCTCCACTTTCATTGCCCTGTCCATCCGAGAAACCCACAAGCATCGCTTGAGCCACGCCACCCAGCCACACATCAGGTCAGCTGGCATTTGTCCTCCCTCAAGTCAATCCCGAGCCTCTCCCTGCCTGCCTGATACAACGCTCCAGAGTACGTCGGCAAAGGACCACTATGAATGTCCTATTGGCCCAATCTTCTCCTGACTACTACCCTTTTCCTCTGTCCCCCTGCCCCCACTGGGAATCTGCAGCCCCGCTGCATGTGTCCCCTTCTGCCGCACGGATAGCAAGTTGGCCCCAATAAGCTGACGTCACCTGGCTTCCGAAAGCTCCTCAGTGGGCTCCGACGCCATCGCTGGTCCCCCCCAGGGGTACCCTATTCGCAATGTCCGGGCCATTCCCCCGCCGCATGTCTCTCCTCCCCGGGTGGTGCGGGATGATCTGAGGTGTCATACAATTCAAGTTGTTACTTCTTTTCTGCACACAAACACAACATATGACGAAATGATTTTGACATAAAGTTTGAATCATGTGCACTTCAAGTTGGTGGATATGGTGGCATAGTTGGACACGATTACTGCCTCGCATATATGTGTGTAATTAAGCATATATGTGCATACAATACATACAATATGGACTAACTGCAAGGAACCAAGATGGATGAGTAAATGGAAAGAGAGAAGGAAAGAAGAGGGGGTAGAGTTTGAGGGGGACACCATTGAGGAGATTAACAAAAGCAGCTGTTCAGGGGAAACTATGTACTTAATTACTAAAGGTAATTAACCAAATAATTGTGCTACAATTAGTAGAATTATCAGCAATGATAGTTGAAAATAGTGAAGATAAACTAATATGAACAGTAAAAATTGAGGGCAACTATGGAATACATCATGCTGCTCCTTTTCGTCATTTGGTTGATGCGGCAAGACACAGTATCAAATCAGGAACCTAGGATGACATAGTACAGATACAGTTTTAATGAGCTCAAATAAGTCCTCTTGCTTTTTCTTTTTTCAGTTTTGACCAGCTGTCATATGCTGAGTAAATACATGCACAACATCCTTTTAGCCCAAGGACTAATATCATGCACCTAAAATTTCATAGATCTTTTTCTTAACAAAATAAAAGCATGATGAATTATATAGCAATACCCAGAAAAAGCAACATTAGCCAAGAACTTAATGCAGCAACTAAGATAGCATCTTAGGTTGTTACATACACATATGCATCTAACAACATTAATGTAAGGACGGAGATGAGAAACTAAAACAGGAAAAATTAACTTCAATTAAATCACCGTCCATGTAGCTTGGATCCAGCATAATGTTTTCTGTCCTATCTCTGAAATATGTACTTTCCAAGCATGAAGCAAGGAAAAGTGGAAAACACAATCCTAAGATGGTATAATAAAATGTAAATCCACAAAGGGAAATGGCATAATCAGATGGAATTCACACAACATAGATCCAGAAAAATGAATCTTTCTCCTAGTAAGAAAGTATACCTCACCAACAGAGTGTTCTCGACAAGCCTCTTTCCATATTGTTATGAACTTCTCCATCATATTGCTGCTGAGAACAATCTCATGATCTTTTTCCTTCTCAATCTCATCCGTGTGGACAACTTGATCTTCTTCATGCCCTATAGACAAAGAATTACCACTTTTGTTTTGTTCCTTGAATTTTCTTTTCCTTCCAGATAGGTTTTTATTCTTAGCCTGCCTTGATTTGGGTATTCTCTCAGCTGGCTCACTTTTCAACCCAAGACGTTCTCTCTCTTCAGTAGTTGACGGATAAGGACAGCTGCTGACACGTTGTGGGATGCCATTATTAGCCTTAGAGGTGTTCTGGTGGCAAGTCTTTGAATCACTTCCACTGTCGTCATCATCTGAAGTATCAATCTTGATGTGCTTACCTTCAAAAAGTTCACATTCCGAAGAGAATGACTTAATCCGCTTCGAGATGAAACCAAATCGTCCATCAAGCACCTGCTTCTCCAAAGCCATGTTAGGGGGTTGAGTTGGCTGTCTCCTCTCTGTTCTTGTTTTATTATCCAGTGCATGTTTCAACTCCTTCACAGAATTATCCAGTGCCATATGTTCTGCTTTCTTGGCTTCCCGAATACAAGAAATGTGCATCCTGTGTTGAACAGAAAGTCAGCAAACTTGAGTTTCATTCTAATAACTTGAAGTAGCACATCTATATACAGGATACATCAAAGACAAGAAACACTACAACATGTCCTAAACCCAAAATCTACATCTAGCTAGTCATTCTAGCACACTGCACATGTACTTGATATTTACCACAATAAATTGTGCAGAAACATATCATGCAAGTTTTCACATTAATTTCTTTTCATTTAATTTTTCATAGACCTTTAAAATTCAACCTTTGTTTTAGTCCTAAAAAAACAATGAACTGAAATTAGAGTGAGAAATGGAGGATAAAGACATCATTTCAGAAATATCTCTCTCTCTGTCTATTGAATCACTACCACAACTGAGTGGCCTTTGTGTGGTCGCCAATAGTCACGGGCAGTGCCCATTAGCACATAGAATTTGTTTGTGCTAAAGTAACATCTAGCTGCTCAAGATGGAGAAGAAGATATGGCAGATCTTGCAAGATACACAGTGATTGATGTGAACTGAGTGCACAACTAAAGGTTATTCAAGAGGACTTGTGGAGATGGATTAGCTGATAAGAAAAAAATGAGAAATTGTCAGGAATTGAGCAGAGAGTGGAGAAACATTTTGGGGGCATTGCAAATGCTTCTGTAGATGGGGTTTATTCTCCAGTAACTTGAATGCAGTGAATGTAATACAATGTTTGACAGGAGCCACATTCCACTGACTCCTAACCAGAACTCCATCATTATTGCCTTACAGAATGTATAGCCTTTCTGATTGGGATTTTGTAGAAAAGTGATGCTATTGGCATTTGACGTTAAATGAAAGAACAATGTCAACTACCTGAAAGACAAATGGGCATAACCCCTTAGATCAGCAATTCAAATGTCTATCTCACATATTCCATCTAAGAACAAAATCAACTTAAATGCCATAATCAATAAGAGCATGAAGATCTCCCATGTCTTCGCTCACAGAGGTAAGGTGGAACAGCTATGAGTTGTATAGAACGAGCTGCAAAGAAAAGAACAGGAAGGGAAACAGCAGGAAGAGCTGCCAAGCCTTCAAAGAAGTATAGAACTAATAATAGCCCCCGACAAATACAAATGAAACGAGACTGAATTTTAAAGCTTGTGATCTTTTGGGTCTCCTTGACTTGACTCCGATCAGCTGCAACAGTAGTTGAGGGTAAGCAGCAATTTCTTAAAGCTAGCAGATTTTTGAGTCCTATTAGAACAGCTTCATCAAATTCCAAGAAAAAATTCAATGGAAATGAACTAGATAGTCAGGTAAACAATAATCCTGTTGGAACAGAGCAAACATCAGGTAACATTGTTCAGAAGAAAAAGTAGAGATATGTTTGTTTGTTAAAAATGGGTGTGCTGGCTCATGTCACTCTGTTGTCGACTTTGAGCTACCAGTAGAGTGTCCCCTCTCTACTGGGTTTATGTGCATAGTCATGTTTTGTTTGTTTCAAAGCCACCTAAATGAGCAGTGAGGCCTGGGGATAACTAATGCAGTGTACCTTGTGCTTTCTTATGTATGCATTTGAGAGGCATCTTACCTTTTATACCACTGCTTGTATGTGATTAAAATTTATGATATATTACACCATTTCTTTAAAAGAAATAGTCAGCATATACGAAGATGACAAAATGTACTCATCTAAACTGACAGCCAACTAATTTTTCATTGAAGAACTCATAGCCTAATGGACTAGAGATACTTGAATGGGCTAAACATGATAGGCCCTGAAATCATCGGCAACGATGGACCTGTCCCTTCCCCAACCCAAGAGCCTTTAGCCTGCGCATCATGTTCCTCTGGCTACCAGTCTTCCTCTTTGTCTCTGTGATGAGGAAGGCTTGAACAGGGGTCATTAGTGGCTTTGGCAGAGTGGAGGCCGGCAACCTGCCGCTGCTCCTGACCGGCGCTGTCAGCACGGTTGAGGCCTCCATATGGGTCTCCAGCCCCCAGTCAGTACCTCTGGTACCGTCCCTCGTCGTCGAGGGAGAATGCTTGTGGTTTGGGTGCTGGTGCAGCCGGAGTTGGAAGCGCGATGGCGGCGGCAGCCAGAAACCCTAGGGCGCCCTCCTAGGGGGGTGTGTGTGTGTGTGTGTGGGGGGGGGGGGGGTACGTGGCAATCTGAGAAGCCCCAATTCAGATTTGAATTGGGGCGGGCATACAGGTGCGCCGGGTCCAAGTGGCAGATGAAGTCGGTGGGCCGAGCCGCAGATGAAGCAAGTGGACCGAGCCATAGATGCAGATTCGAGTGCACTCAAGTCGACCCGGGTCAGGGATCGGAGCTCGCTTACCTGCGACTTACCCAGATCTGGGGGGCGGAGAGTTACCAGGACTCGCAGACCCAGGACTATGCTTCTCCCCCACCCACAAGCTGCTACAGGCTGATCTCCCAAGACCGCAGTGGTGCAGAGCGGCGGATGGCCGGAGCCGACAGCTGCCTTTGGGCCTGAACCAACAAGTAGTTCCCCCACACCGTCGCGGGCAGCGGCTCCCTCTATAGGGGGTCGTGTTGTTGCGTTGTCCGGTAACACAGGGGAGGCTTTTCTTCTTGCGGTCCCAGCGGTGGCTGAAGGTGCCAGAGGACGCTCGGCCCTGCTGCCGGGTGGCCCAGCAACGCCGACCACAAGGGGCCTCCCCCCGGAATCCGCCGCAGGAACATCTAACCCTCTCCTCCCGGCAACCAACCGCCCTCCTCATGCCGCTACAGAGACCCCAGGGGGCCAAACCCCATTGGGTCAAACAGCCATCCAGCCTACTCCCTTAGACGCTTCTGCTGGAGGCAGGTGGGTGTGCCAACGACGACCAGGCGGCCAACAGCAATAGGACCGTGGCGGCTCTGCTTAGGTGTGAGCTGTTCGACACGACGGTCTACTCTCAAGACAGAAATCCATTAACGACTATAGGGAGTAGGGGGTCCTACCACTTGAAGAAGAGGAGGCTATCTTGGGCATACCCGGGTCGGAGAGGGTGACTCTGAAGGAGAAGAAGGTAAAGAGAGAGGCAAGTTGGGTAAGGAGGAGGTGAGGGAGCTGATGGGGGTGGTGGAGAAGATGAGGGAGTTGGTGGACAAGTTAGGGATCTGTTTTGAGAGAGTGGAGAAGGACCTGAAGGGGGTATTCATTAAGGTCCCTAAGAGGTGACTGATCGGCATGGCTAGGGAGGCGAAGGGGGGAAAATCAGAAAATAGAGCTCCAAGGGGGAGCGAGGAGAGAGAGGAGGGGGAAATGAACTGGAGGAGAGAGAGAGAGAGGAATGCAATCTTATCCTTATGAGGATCATCTCATGGAATGTGATGGGGATCTATGGGGGCAAGAAGAGGAAAGGGTCGTGAAGGAGCTAGTAAGAAGATGCAAGATTGATATCCTGTCTCCAAGAGACCAAGTTTGAAGGGGATGGAGAGGGGTTCATGAGAGAGATTGGGGGAGTCAAACTCTCGAAGGGGGTGGCCTCCCCGGCAAAGGGGAGGGCAAGAGGTATCATGATTTTGTGGAACTAGTTCGAGGTTGAGGAGATGGAGGATATGAAGGTAGGCCGGGGGGGTATCTCCCTTCACTTCCGCAGCGTGAGGAATGGCTTCTCGTGAGACTTCTTGAAGATCTATGGTCCCAAAATCAGAAAGGGAAAGAGATCACTATGGGAGGAGCTGCTTCACTATCACCAAAGCTCAGGTCGGCCCTGGTGTGTGAGTAGTGATTTCAGCACAGTTGCAGCGGCTTAGAAAAGGACAAGGGCCAACCCCCACACAGGGAAAATGGAGGAAAGAAGGCAGCTTTGATCGATATTGGACAGGTGAATGCTAAATTCACCTAGTCCAATGAGGGCGAGACTTGCATGTTCTAGGCTGGACATATTACTGGTATTGGAGGACTGGGATGATCACTTCCCCCCATGTGCAAACAGCCTTCTTGGCTAGGCCAATATCGGATCACAAACCTATTCTATTGAAGACCAGTCGCCACTAGGAGAGGAGACAAGGTTTCAAGTTTAGAAGATTCTGGTTCAGGGAGATAGACTTCATGGAGACAGTCAAGAGGGTTGGAGTGTACAAAGGCATGATCACTCTTCCATGGCTACTTTGGTTGGGAAACTGAAGCACCTGTCCACGGTGCTTAAAGTTGGGGTGCTGACAAAACCCTACCTGGCAAACTGGCTAAAGAGAAGATTCTACAGCAACTGGAGGGTCTGGATTGCTTGGAGGAGGCACGGTTGTTGGATGACTCTGACAGGTTGCGCAGGGAGACACTTAGGGCAGAGTTTGAACAGATCCTCACACGGGAAGATATCTATTGGAAACAAAGATCAAGAGAGAAATGGCTCAAAGAATGTGACAGAAACACTACTCATTTTTAAAGGATTGCTTCGGAGAGAAGGAGAATCAACCATATAACTTACATCAAGGTTGCTGAGCAGATTTTTTTTTTTGGAGAAGTGGATAGTACCACAAATTGTATTAAATGTAAAAGAAATAGAGATGTACAAGTATGATATGTCAGCTCTCAAAAAACCTAAACATAAGCCTTCCACCAAAGGGTATATCCCTTGCTAACCTCTCAACAAAAGAAAAAGAGAGGAACTATGAAACTCCACTTTACACTATGCTTGGCCCACTCACATTCCTTCTTACAAAGAAAGGAAACCATCCTATCCTCCACTCTTGCTTCCCTTCTAAAGACTACTATTTCTTTCGCTCCACAAAGCCCATAGAGTAGCATAAAGTATGAGCTACTCACATACCTTCTTACAAACAAAGGAAGTCATCCTATCCTCCACTCTGGCTTCCCTTCTAAAGACTCTACTATTTCTTTCGCTCCACAAAGCCCATAGAGTAGTATAAAGTATGAGTCACCAAATAATTTTATCCCCCTTTAAGATCCACTTCTTGCTCCAATTGTAGAGGAGGTGGTAAACACTTTCAAAATTACCCAAGGAGTGTGGACTCTATCACCGATCCTATTCCATACCGCCTTAGGAAATGGGCATCATGTGAATAGGTGATTTCTTCCTCCACTCCCCCACACAAGCGGTATAAGGTAGCTATATTGCGAAGGAAGGGGGTAATCCTATTAGATGTAGGTAGTCGACCGTGAGAGATCCGCCATATGAACATCTTCACCTTCATCAGGCTCTTGGGAACCCAAATTTACGAAGCAAAGCAATGACACACACCCCCATCTAAAATGAGAGTGCAAACAGACTTGACTGAAAAATCTTCATCCCCATCTCCACACCCACCTGTCGGCCCTGTTGTCCACCAGTATGTAATGTAGAAGAAATGACAAGAGACCCTCCTACTGGTCCATCTCGTGTGTAAGGTTCCTCCTGAAGATAGGCGACCATGTGCCCCCAAATAGCAGCGTATCGAAAGAGTGTGTCACCGATGCCCCGAGTGCGACCGAAATGGCAAAGAGGTTCAGAAAAGATTCCTCTAGTGTGTAGACCCCACACCATATGTCCTTCCAGAACAGACACCTCTGACCATCATCAAAACTGACCCGAACACTAGATTTGATGATATCGACACACTGAAAGATGCCTCTCCAAATCGACAAGACATTATACAAGTGAGATGATGACAGATCCCACTCTCTAGTCCTGCTATACTATTTATGCCTGATAAGATCTAGCCATAGCCCGTTGCCTTCTACACCGAGCCTCCCCAACCATTTACACAATAGTGCTTGGTTAAAATCTCTGATGTTCTTGATGCCTAATCCTCTTGCTTCCTTGCTATTGTAAACTTTGCCCTAGGATATGTCATGCCAACCCCTTCCCCTATCCTCACTACCATGCCAGAAGAATCTAATTTGAATAGACTCCAACTTTTTGGCCACAATTTTGGGACCCTAAAAATGGAAAAATAGTAGATAGGCAGACTATCTAACACCGATTTACATAGCACCATTCTCCCCCCATAAGAAAGAAGCCTCGCCTTCCAACCTACAAGCCAGGACTCATATATCTCTAAACAACCACCTGCCAATCCCTACAGTGAAGAGTCCCTAGGAACAATGGAAGACCCAGGTAGGAGAAGGAAAGTCTCCTATCTGACAGCCCAAAATAAATGTTGCTCGTCTGAGTGACCTATCCTCCATATTGACCCCAACTATGCAGCTTTCGCTATAGTTCACCTTCAGATCAATCTCCTGCAATAACTCCATCATCAACCTGGCATCAAAAAGTTCACTCTCCTCATCAACTAGAAAGAGAATCGTGTCATCAGCATAATGCAGGCGGGTGATGCTAAGACTGTGTCATCCAACCTAGATGATACCTGCCCTTTCGACCCTCATCCACATCCTACTTAAGATCTGTGCCATTAAGACAAACAAGAGGGGTGGCAAAGGGTCTCCCTAGAAGAGCCCTCTACCATTGAGAAAAGAAGAAGTGGGTCGTCGATTAATAAGGACTGAGAAAGAAGCTAAGGAAATATAAGTCTAGATCCACCCAATCCATCTCTAATCAAAGCTCATCTTAGTTAGAGTCTGAAGAAGACACTACCAATTGACATTGTCATACGCCTTCTTGAAGTCCAGCTTTAGAATCACTCCCTTCTTCCTCTAGGTCTTCATAGCATCCAAACACTCATGAGCAACAAGGAAATTCTCTTGAATATGTCTTCCCCTCATGAAGGCCCCCTGAGGGCCACTAACCACTCTGCCAATCACCCTATCTAGTCTCCTGGCCAACAACGTGCTAATTTTGTAGGTACTATTCATCGGGCCGATGGGTCTAAAATCTGCGAAACCATGTGCGCCCTGGTTCTTAGAAATGAGGACCAAGAGGTTTTGTTGATAACCCCTCATGTGAGCCCTACCCTCCTAGTGCTGAGCAAATTTTCACAAGGGAGGAGATCAGAGTGTGTGCCAAGGACTTCTACTCTAAACTTTTCACCAAAGATCAAATCAGCGGGCATGGAATTGCGGATGACCTACTTCCTCAACTCCCTACTGCAAAATGTGTGGCTCTATCTAGCCCCTTCATAGAGGAGGAGATTAGACAGGCAATCTTCTCCTTTACAGGTGATAAAGCACCAGGCCCTGATGGCTTTCCTATGTTGTTCTTCCAGAAGTGTTGGGATATTATCAAAAAGGACTTGATCCAGACATTAGGAGTTCCAAGAGGGTGCCTTGAGGTAGGCCCTATTCCTCCTCAGTTTACCTCCAGCAGGATAGTGGTTATGGAGGTGTCTTCGAGCTATCCCAATGGAGGGCAGTGTGGATGTCGGGCTAGTTAAAGACCTCTTGGACACATTGCAGCCTGTCGGGAACCAGTGGGAGGTCAGGAACATGTCCAACAATTGTTTCCTTGCAGTTTGGTCAGAGTCCAGAGGATGCTGCGAAGGCCGCAGGGGTTCGTCTGGCTGCAAAGCTGGACTTTGGAGAAGGGGACCTTCCCCAACCTACTAATGAGCCAAGTCTACCTATCTTTGCGAGGGATTACCCCACATATTGTGTGATAAGGAGGGTGTTCCCTGCTTGTCAAGTACTTCACTATGGTGGAGATGGGGTCCCTCATATTTGTCTTAGAGGGAGAAATCACGGCGGTGGGGGCCATTGTTCGGACAGGAAGCCCTGCAGATGTGCCACTGGCAATCTCCCTCACCGTAAGCAAGGAAGCCTTGTCGTCCTGGTCGAAATTCATCAAGTGCTCCAGCAACAGTAGGCAGGGATCCTAGGGCAACCTGCACAATGGCAAGAGAAGGAAGATGGGCTGAGGGGGGCACGTGGTAAGCTCCAAGCGACCAACTCAAATTTCAAATTGCCCACCCTCAGTTGCATCAGGCTAGTTTGGTTGAGCGACGCTCGGCTTCACAGACTAGGCTAGATAGAAACACTTCAACTATGTTTGGGCTCTGCCTACTGTTAAATGGACTCTCAAGTCACAGTGGACTCGAGTAACCGGACACTCCCTGTCACCCATTTGCACGCACTGTTCATCAGGCACATTGTGAGGGGAGAGACAGGCGATGCCCGGCTAGCCGAGTGTCGTCGACGACCACTGCACAACCGGAGAAGCTTCTCCGGCATGCTCCGCCTCTAGTCGGCCCGCCAATTTTGGCCCATTTACATGACGGTGGAACGAAGGTCAGACTCCTACATTCAACAGAAGTGCTCGGCCAACCGAGGAAACCCGAACGTCATTCTTCTGACGGTGACCTCTTCGACGCTTTCAGAAGGCTGACTTCACTAGCACTTCAGGGGAGGGAAGCTTCCACCCCGCTAGAAGCTAGCCATCTAGCAGGCAAGCCTCAAAGGACGAAGGTGGTAAGGTCTGCCGGCATATGGTCTACCAATGGTAGGGAAGGGGCGGGATCCCAGAGGGCCTTGTCCATCTCATCTCTTTTGAACAAGGAGAATGGTCAAGCACTTCCACGGAATGAAACGGGTCCAAAATTGGAAGCGGTTCCCTCAGTGACGACGACCAAATGCGGCAGCAACCGTAACAAGGCAAAGGTGACTACATCACAGCAAGAGAGCCCTCAACTGGCGGAAGTGGGAGTCCTATATGCCCTGACCGACATCACCTCAACAGCGGCTACTGCGCTTCCGACGATCGAATGCGACAGTAGTAGGGCAAAGGAGACCGAGGGAGTCCTACATATCCTTTTCAACACTGATGATGGGCAGGAAGGGGGCAATGTGAGACTGGGAGGTCCAAGCATCCCGACAATTGATCATGCGGTCGAAGGAGGAGAGGAGCAACAGAGAGACTAACAGCCGACCGCAACCCTCCTTTC
This sequence comes from Amorphophallus konjac, assembly GCA_022559845.1. Taxonomy (NCBI): domain Eukaryota; kingdom Viridiplantae; phylum Streptophyta; class Magnoliopsida; order Alismatales; family Araceae; genus Amorphophallus; species Amorphophallus konjac. Next base: position 8,388,016 of record CM040121.1, on the reverse strand, counting down.
CAGTGAGGGAGGATTTGCCTTCCACACCAGGCGGGTCAACGGAGAGGTTCCGAGGGTCAACATCCTGTCGGGCCATCCAGAGATTGAGGATACTGTCGGGGGATGATGGTTATCAGGAGTCGGTATCTAATGTCAGGGGGGTTGGTACTTGGTAGTGGCCAACAAAAAACTTATCTGACATTGCCTCCCCCGCCTATTGAACCATAGGAAGAGGCTCTCCCATTAGCGCAACTTCCATTTGCTCAACCTGAGGGTGACCTATTGACGGAGGTGGGAATCGTTGAGGAATCACCTCAAGAGGAGAGATGTTTTAATGGGAAAGGGGAAGGGAGTCTTGACAAAGACGAAGTGAAGGAAATCATAGCCAGGCTGGAGAGTTTCATGGGGGATCAAGTGAGAGAGGTGTCAAGTTTGATTGGAGTGTCCACTGAAGGTGCTGATAAACATGTGATGTCTGGCTTTTGCAAAATCCAAAGAAGATGGCTTATCCATGTGGCAAGGCAAGCTAAGGCAAGAAAATCCAGTAGAAGAACTGAAGAAGGGATGTGGGGAGGGAAGAGAAAGGGAAGGAACCAGAGGGCTAAAGGAAGGAAAGAGGGGTGACTAGTAGGGAACGAGAGTTAGCTCTAATAGAATGAAGGATGGCGAGGAAGATTATGTGGGGATGTAAAATGATGGGGAGAGTGGTATGAGAGAATTAAGGGGTAAGAGGATGTATAGGAGAGTGATGGGGAGTCATGGGGAGAAGATTTTGGGAGATACAAGGGGCAATGTTGGGCAACTCGGAATGCACTAGTTGTGGAGGAGTTGAACCGCTTGTTAGATCCTGCACTTTCTACAAGAAAGATCATAGTAATTTTGTTGCTTGGACTTTTATTGTAAGTATAGTTGGGGGGGCAGCTCTAGTAGAGAGGTATTATGGGCATCTCCCTTTAATTTTGCTCCTGGGGCATAGTACATCCTGCCGCCTTTTGTAAAAGGGAGATCTTTGGGAGGACTCCCTCATTACTTGTACATTCTTATTTTCTTTTTATAAAATGTGGTACTATCCACTTTCAAATAAAAATACTATCTATTATGAATACCAATGTCTTTATTTTCTATCTACTTATGATAAGAAGTGACATCATTTCACCAATGGGAAGGGCCCTTAAGATTTGTCTTTTGAGGGATAGGGAGCATGAGTCTTTGCTCATAAAAATGTGCACCGCAGCATCTCTCATTCCTTAAAGGGATGTAAAAGTGCAAACTAAGGACATGCTAACTTAGACAATGGCTAGAAAACCACTTGAGTGCACTAGTGATTGGGACCAAGTTGACGTAGTTACAGACTACATGTCTGAATTCACCCTACAACAACAGAAACTCCCTGGGTAGTTATAGGCAAAAGTTGAGAGATTGAACTAGTGGATTGTTTGCTCAGCTACTTTTTTTGGAAGTGGATGGTACCACTGCAAATATTAATTGAAAATGAGAAAATCTGGGATTTACAAGTATAAATTGTTGGACCTCAAAACATCCCTATAGCACCCTGTACAAAAGAGAGGGGTTCACACCAAGAAGATATGCCTCCCCCTAGCCCCCCAACATTGACAAAAAGAAGAATTGTGAGAGTTTTACAAAGATGAACAGTCCACTCACTCACCCTCTCCCCAACAAAATCCCAAACTCTCGTGGTACCAACCACGTTTCAAAAAAAACAAAACAAAATCCCCAACTCTCTATGGAATTGTGGCCTCTTATGAAGATACTTTTGTTCCTCCCCCCAAATATCTCGAAGGGTGGCATGGAGGATGAGCCACTGCCACCTACTTATAGGAGTAGGTGGGTGGTTATCTCCGTTTCTTCATAAGATAAAACACAGACGGTAGACTATGGCAAGTGATAGAGGCAACAATTTAGGATAAGACTGGTACGTCAAGTAAGAATTTATGATAAGAGTGGCCGCATGGTAAGTGAAGTCAGAAATGAAAATCATTCACAATAAGACTCATGTGACAGAACCATGGAATATCCATGATAAGACTGCTCCAGTAGTAAGCCAAGTAAGAAACAAAGATCTATGATTCCATTCCATGTTTCATGACGACACTAGACTAGAGAAAGAGAATGATCTACAATAAAAGATACTAAGAGTATGATGACTATGGATTATCATATTAAAGAAAATAACTTAGACAAGACTAAGGGTATCATTGATGACAATGAAGATTACATATAAATATGAGTCATGCTTAGAATAATGAGCTACACTTGAGAAAAACTATAATCAATTATTGTTAAAGACCATTTGTTCATAAACTGTCATTTCAGCAGAGAAGTATGGAGAGTCTTGGTACATTAGCTAATGTACAATGTAACTTCCATACATTTGAAGAGATGCCAGCTTTTGGAGCTTTCAGCAGGAAAATGCCACCGTTCTTAGATAGTTTAGATTCTACATCATTCTATCCGCTGGAGCATTTGGAAGGAGAGCAACAATGTGATATTTCAGGGAAGTAGACCTTATATTGAGAACATTTTTCTTCTTGCTCTTTACTTTTTCTATCATTGGCACAGATTTATAATCAAGTTGTCTGTAGAGGACTGGAAAAAATAGACATCCACTATTCCCTTTTGTCCTGTTACATAAATTTCTTTTATTTTACTCTCCTCCCCTTGACTGTATCATCGCCGTTTATTTTTTTAATAAAATTGGTAGTACAGTCCACTTTCCCTTCAAAAAAGACCCACCCAAGTTCCAACATATTTGACGAGTATATCTATTATGATGTGATTGTTTTACTTTTCAACTGGAATGACACATGAAAAGTACAAAGAACATGTCCATAAGTTTTTTTTAACAATGAAATAAGAATGTTATCATAATTAACTAATATGCCATTATGTTTGGGGTTCAAAGTACAGTATAGATGACCCCAATTGGGCCAATGGCATGTGGCTCATACCCTTTGTCTGAATCATTTTTTAAAGTGCCTTTGTCTGAATGTTTTTAGTCTCGGATCTTTAAAAATAGGAAAGACAAAATAAAATCAAACTGGTTTAAATTCCTGAATCCTGATCCAGGCATGGCCAGTTACCTTTTTTCTTAGGATATACACTTGTTCTTTCCTTTTCTTTTTGTATGTTGCATAAGGGACATATTACCCCGTTTTTCTGTTATTATTCATGTGTACAACCTGCTATAGATAGAAGATAAGACAGACTTTGGTTCAAGTAGCGGATCCATCTTCATGGAATACTAGGATTTAGAACCTCCATTGAGTGAGACCACTGCAGAGCTCAATGGCATCCCTATTAAAAAACCACCCACTTCAGACTGAAACAGGTTGAACTCAATCACAACTAGTCCAGTTCTGCCTACTCCGGTGCTCAACTAGCCAGTGCAGCAATTAACTGATACAAAATATGAAATATTAGTTTAAACCCTAAACTTACCTCCTGGGCCTAACAAGTTTAAGAACTCTAAACCAACCTAAACTGGCACTAAACCAGATTTTTTTGTTTTTTTTACTTTTTTATATGTAAATAGTTCGTCATCATATTTTCTATACCTATCCAATCTAAATAATGTGATTAGTATAAAAAAATATGATGAGAACAGCTGGTTCAAGCTTGAACCAAGACTACCAGACTTGTATGATTCTTGTTCCCAATCTGTTTTTAAAATGTTGTATCTAAGGTACACAAAAATGTCCAAGGACTACTATGGAAATGGAAACTACTCAATGTTTCAGGTCAATAAACAATTCTGCTATTTCAATGTCAAACTGCAAGCACGAGGAAAGATGAATTCAAGAAATCTACGATAAGTTACCAGATAGACTTGAAAAAGAGCTGAAAGAGCTGAATTGCATATATCAATGTTCTAAACCAAAAAAAAAAATGTTTGACATCTATCTGCCTAAAACTGGACAGACCCCCTTTTCTTTTCTACCTCTTGTAGGGTGTTAGAGAACTGCTCACAGCCTCACTTTGCCAAATAAATGAAACAACAATGGATCAGCAGCTCAAATATCGTAGTTTAAAATTTACAAATAAAACAGATGCTTTCATGATTAAAACAGAGAAGATGAAGTTCAATTAAATTAGAAAAGAACACAAAACTAAATGCCTCAGAAACTCAGTATATGAAAAAAGCATTGAATCACTGGGCATAGATCAAGTCATATCCTTTCGCAACGCCCCTTATTTATAGAATGAAAACACACACAAAATAAGTAAGTAATCAAATAAACAGATAAATAAACATAAAGCTCTTCAATTACCAGGATGATGAAATGTGTCCATTTCAAATAGATGAAAAGGAAATTAAACAATACCAACAACCACCACCCCCCAACCCCAAATTACCATCTTAACCAAAATTCAGGTTATAGCTCCCATATCATCTAAAATGATGATAGAAAGGGATGAAACAGTTCCTAACTTACAATCTTTTTGCATGAAAAGTGACACAGTAGCGGGCCTCACCCTAAGCTCTGGATCCGCACCCCAAGTTTTTCCTTGGTCTCAACTGCATGCTTCTCCACAAGGAAATCTAGAAACTCCTCAGGCATAATCATCTTCTTAGACTTGTCCATATATGAACTTAAGCAAGAAATAATGTCCTCTGTCGAAATTCTTGGAACCTTAGTGATATCTGGAGGAACAGAGAAGTAGTGCAGCACAAGTGGGTGACGCAACAATGGCCCCAGTCCAAGGTTAGCAAACTGTTCAATTCCCTCATTCTTGCAAATTGAAATATCCAAGTCATAAACTGATGTAATCCTCCGTACACCAACGAAGCAATGTATAAATGCATTCACCTAATTAAGTCAACAGAGAATATGTATTAGAGCTGGTGAGAGGAATAAATGAGAAGCAAGAGAAAGAAAAAAAAGGTCTATGCTAGATCAACGCATGGTCTAAAAAACGTATGACCGACATTATCAACCTAAATAAATGAAACAAAAGTGAACAACGTGAGCTACGACAGAAAAGGAAAACCATATGCCATATGCTCCTGATGCAATTTCTTTTGGCCAGGGGAGGAGGGTGTTTGTCCTACACCTAATTAATGAAAACAAAATCAAATGCATGTATATATCACCCATTTGAGAGGAAAAAGGAATCCCATCACTCCCCAAAACTATGCACTCCTTACACCTGCCCTTCCAAGGACATTCCTCTACAAGAGGAACTAGCAAACCCTACCTAAGACAAAGCGTTATGACATCCTGAAGAGGAGGAAATCCTTTTTGTCATTCCCCGCTTGCCCACTTTTTGATGATAGCAAGTTTACTTTCTACTACATCACCATCATCCCTGTTGCTTCTACTCAAGGCCTCATTGTCATGTAACATCCAGATTATTCACATTGCTGCATGAGTTACCATACACCATTCTTTTTTATCCTCTTTGCTTGTGCCATTCATAAACCAATAGTGAAGCAACTTTTCAATGCAAGATGTTGCTGACAACCATACACTTGACTTTTCAGCAAATCCTCTCCCAAATTCGTCCAGAGGTCATTGTAGGTAAAGGTACTATGCTGACTCCTCATTATTACTGCAAAGACAATAAGCTGTTTGCATGCTTGGTATAAGCCACTAATCTGCCACAACTTGGCAATCCTAGTTCAGCCATAGTCCACATCAAGAACCCAACATTCAGAGGAAGGGATGGTTTCCAGACTACTGGAGTGACAGCACCCTAGCAACCTCCATCAACTATCAATTGGTAAGCTGATCTAATGGAATACTCACCTATGTCATCCACCTCTATTTCCACTGATCCTCTTCCTGTGACAACACCCAACCTTCCACTGGTTCAAACAATATTTGTACTCCTGTTATTTCCTCATCTAGGAGTTTCTGTCTGGAAAGTGGCGTCCATCTAGCTACTTTATGCACGCTATCATAGTAATCAATTCTTCAGTGTGATGTGGAAGGAGAATTTGTTCCATTACCCTGATAAGTGTTTTTTGGTATATATTTTTGTAGAATAGCAACACCGGCAAGATTTAAAGGCGCCGAAGTGGACATACCACGAGGTCGTCCAGGCATACAAGGCTTACCAACGGCAGAAGGGTGGAGGAAGTAGCCCATGGGAGGGTGACAAGAGGAAGACGATGGTGACTTGTGCCGGGACAATTCAGTCGAGTGGTGTGGTGGATGGAGAACCAGTTTGCCTTCCTGCTAAGGCAGATGGCTTCGTTGACCATCCAGCTCCAGCTCAGCAAATTTTATCAAAGGACAATTCTGCCCATTTCAATAACCCCATTAATAAAAGGTCATCGGAGTGTAATTTTGGAACTACCGGTTACTGGCATCACAATCAGCTACTTTAAAGTTTGTCGATGGTGGAGGGTTTTAGAGCAGAGATGAGGAAGGGAAAGGAGCAGCAGGTCCTCAAGGTGTACAGGCAAAAGAGGAGAGGTGGCAAGGAAGGCAATCAAATCTGGTAAATGTGGGGGCAACGTCAGTGGGTAAAGGAGAAGTTTCCCATGTTAGTTGCAGGCTTGCAGCAAAGAAGGGCAATCTGTTCATATGATGGCAGAATCTGTTGCAGCTCCAGATTGAGGATCCAGCTCCTTTGTGGAAAGCAGAGGATCCTATTTTGAAGGCAATGGATCTACCATTGGCTGCCAATATGAGGATAGTGCAACAATTCCAGGTACATTTCAAGCTGAGGAGCAGAGCCAAATCAGTAAGGGATTTTTCCCGAGGATGTCCAACTGGCAAGTCAGCAGCATGTGTTTTTCCAGACTGAAGAGATGCAAATATTGAGGAAAAGGCAATCATTTTGGGCATTAAAAATTCTCACAATAATGTGGGCCAACTATGAAGGGTCTAGAATTCTCAGGATGATGGTGTGACAGGTAAAAGACAGAAAAGCCACAAGGAGCTTAAGGGCTTGCAGGCTACTGTAGGAGGTTGCTCCAATCGGAAGCTCAGAAGTGATAACCAATCGAGATCATTGTTGTCAAGGCGGGCGCATTGGCATCGCCTAGGCGCCCAGGCGCTTTTGAAAGGCTAAGGCGAGCTCCCGCTTTGTTTCCCATTCAAAAGGCGAGCTAGGCAGGTGCTTGGGCGGTCAAGGCGCTTAGGTGGGCTCAGGCGAGCACTTATCGGGCCGACTCCGACCCACTAAACGGATCCGACCCGCACCGAAAAGGCGCGGATCCTCTTAAAACCCCTTGAACCCCCTGAGCCCCTGCAAATCCCTATTCCATTCTCACCCTCCCGATCGGCCGATCCCCTTCCGCCCTTCCCTCCATTTTCTAGCCCCAGGGTTTGCCATCGGCCGCAATCGATCGCCGTCCTCCGACACCGTCGCTGCCATCTTCTGCCGCCGAAGCCAGCATCATTCCGATCCTCCACCACCGCACCATCCAGCAATGCCGCGGCTGCACAGCCTGTTCTTCTCCAATCTGGAGGAGCCTCCGCCGCCAGTCCACCACCTCCAGTATGCCCCCCTCCGATCCACCACCTCCACCCGTTCTTCTATCTCTCTCAATCTCTCTCTCTCCCCCAACAATGACACAATGGATTGTCGACCGATTCTCCGCCCTCTCCCCCCACAGTGACACAATGGACTGTCTCCCCCCTCTCCCCCCATGGCCCCCACCTGTCTCTCGACCTCTCTCTCTCTCCCCTCCGGTCCTCCGGTATACCCTATGACCCCCACCTCTCTCTCTCTCTCTCTCTCTGAAAGCCCACAGAGGCCCCTCAGTCCACCCCGTCTCTGCACCACCACCCCACTCTCTCTCAGTCTCTTGCTTCTACCTATGTCTGTCTTTGTCCACTCCCCCCCTCTCTCTCTCTCTCTGAGAACCCCCCTCCCTGTCTGGTTACTCTGGTACCCGATACCCCACATGCCCACAGAGAGGGGTCCTCTGTTCACCCCCCTCTCTCTCTCTGAAGACCTCTGTTTTTTTCATCATTTTGTCTTCATCGAGGATTTTGATTTAGTTATTCATAGTAAATTTTCTCTTGTTCGGCCATCCATTTCTGCTACGTGGATAGGGGACAGTGCAGCATATCAGAGGAGCTCCTGTGTACCCACAACACGTCCCCTCTCTCTGTCTGAACTCCGATACCCAGACCCCAGTCCGTAACAGTCACTTAGTCTCTGTAGCTGTCAGTCACTCAGTCACACACAACTTATTATGTTTGTTAGAATTTGTTTTCCATGTTATATCTAATATCTTTTAAGATGAAACTAATAAAATACACTTTCAAACAAAAAGGATGAAGCTAAAAAATGTAGCCCTCATGTTGGTGTGTTTAACCCTTTGGCATTTATTTTCCGTACTTTTTTGATGCTATTATGTTCTTTTGTAATTTTCTGAATTTTTTTCATTTATTTTCTGTATTTTTTTATGCAATTTAATTTTCTACAATTATCATACAATTTAATTACTCCAATTTCTTCATGCTTCTGAATTTTCTGTAATTTTCTGTAATTTTTTCATATATTTTATTCCTATTTTATATATTAGGGAAAATATATTTTAGATTTTTTAATTAGTGGCCGAAGTGTCACCTAGGCGACGCCTAAACGGGCACCTTGTCGCCTAAGCGCTTAGGGATCCCGTGAACACCTTGGTTCGCCTTGTCGCCTTGACAACTACGATCGAGATAATCCTATTATCATAGAATGGGTGTGAGGTTTGTGATTCTTCTAAGCTCTCAAACTCGAGGATTTAATTTGTAGCGAAGCAATTGAAATTGTCTGTCTGCAGGAGATGAAATTTGAGAGGTCTGACGGGGACCTAGTAAAGAGGATTACAGAGTTCCTGGAGACACATTTCATTTTCAGAGGCTCTTTGGTGTCATCTGGTGGGATTTTCTTGGCTTGGAGGTCAGATGAATAGACTAGACAGATATTATCCATTGGAGATTTTACCATCTCAGCTCAGTTTTGCAGGGGTTGTACAAAAGACTGAAAGATTTTTAACTATTATTTACGGCCCTGTCATTAAAAAAGATAAGCCTTCCCTTTTGTCATAATTGAGTCAATATTGGCAGATACAGCCATTGGCATTGGTTCATAATTGGTGATTTCAATGAAGTTGGAGAACCAAGAGGCAGGATTGTGGCACTTGGACTACTCAACAAATGAAGCATTTTAAACATTTGGATAAAGGATTATGTTTTGCTTTAATTGGGAATTTCTAACAGCAGTTTATGTGGTGTAATGCCACATAAAATCCCCCTTTTTTCTCAAATTGCTAGAATTTTAATTGACAGCAGTTTGGAGCTTTTTCCTTCAGTCTCTGGAGCTTTTTCCTTCAGGCTCGGTGTCTGCTCAGCCCAAATTGCTCTCAGACCACAACACCCTTTTGGCAGATTGTCATAAGAAGTGTCTGGGCCTTTCAGGTTTGAAATGCAAGGTGCCAACACTCTTTTCGAATCAAATGTAAGGAAAAGCAAACTTTAAGTTTGGTGCCCTCACACTCGGGAGCACCGAACTTAAGTTATTGACCCCAAGCACCGAACTTAAGTTATTGGCCTTGGCCATTCGATCATGAGATCAGATGGTCGAGGTGAGTGAGTGCAGTAAAAATGGTGGCACAAAGTGTGGCACGTAGCATCTCTCTCTCTCTATCTCTCTCTCTCTCTATATATATATATACATATATATCTATATGGTGCAACCCACTATTTTTTCACACACACACACATATATAGATGTGTGTAGAAAAATAGTGGGTTGTACCATCAATTTTGTCGCTGAACTCTTTCCATTACATTTTTTTTGAAAGTGGGTAGCATCACTAATTGTATAAAAAAACACTCTTTCCATTACATTTAATGTCTCCACCTACTCTAATAGCTGAGCCTTTGTTCTTTACTAGGGTTTGTCCTTAGTCCATTCTTGCAACCTCTTTCTCAAACATAGTGATCTGCAAACAGAGTTCGCCATGGTACTCTCCATTCCCCTTCCTCCCACCTCCGTATAACTCCCTGGGTTCAACAACGTCAGGAGTGGGATCCGTCAATCCGAGCCCAGACAACCGCTCCAACGAGGAAACATTTGCACGGGACAATTACAAGCCGCTGATCACTCACACCATATTCAGTTTAACTGCCGGGGGCCAAGAGGAATCCACAAAGCTAGTTCTTGCAAACAACTGGACTCATTTGCCAATAAAGTATCATTTAAAGGAAAAAGAATATATTACAGAAAGGTCATAAAACCGTTGTTCCTGATAATTTTAAATGTCAGAATCCGTCCTGAAAGCCACTAAGTTGGCCCGTACAACCAAAGCGAACAGAAAGGAAGAAGTAAAACAGAAGAAAGGCCGCACCAACCTTCCCCTCGGTCGCCACAAGGCGGCGGAGGTAGGGGATATCCTGGAACTGGAACCCCAGGGCGGCCCATGAGTCCACCTGCAGCGCCATCAGCGCCGACTGCGACAACTTCCACGCCGACACGCTCTCTCCGGCGGCCAGGAGGTCCTGGTGCGCCTTCGCCAGGGCGGCCTCCACCCTCCCCAGCAACTCCTCAGCGCCGTGGCCCCTCCCATGGGTGTTCACCGCCTGGGGGCGGTACCCCGGAGGGTTCTGGAGGTAAGGGGTAGGGTTTTGTGGGGAGGGCGCCAGCTGGGGGACCCCCGGCTGAGGAACGGGCGCAGCGGTGAGGGGGCTCCAGTAGTACCGGGTGTTCGGTGGGTGGTGGTAGGGGAAGGCGACGCTAGGGTTCTGGGGCGGCGCACAGTAGTAGGGAGGGCCGGGGGTGCCGCCGCCGCCGCCGCCGCGGCGCTGGGGGGCACCTTGCGGCGGGCGGTGCATGGGAAGGGGGGAGGAGTGTGGGGAGGGAGAGAGAGAGAGGAGGAGGAGGAACGGGGAGAGTACGGAGGGTTTTGAAGTGGCAGGGAAAAGGGTTATTGGAGCGGGGGAGGGGGTGGAAAAGCCGCTCCAACCGGTTACGTGGTTTGGGCTTTCCGGAGTTTAATAATTCCGAGAATTACGTTTCCTTCGCCTTTCCGGAGTCACTTATGCAAAGTGGGGGGGGTAATATTTAGAACATCGACCGTCCCCGATGTGTCCGACACGGGTAAATGTATATACGGAACAAGGTTGGTTGGTGGTACCGATCGTATCAGTTTCGATTTTTTATTGGTATAATTTGATATGAAATAATGTCATATTATGTCGCCATCTGTAAAAAAAAAAGGAGAAAGAAAAAATTATCTATGTCAAAAATATCTATTATAAATAAAATTATAATAAAAGTTAATTATCCTCTTAATTAAGTTAGGTAGATTGTTGTGTTATATATAATAAGGTCTCATATTCGAAGCTTTTATTATTTTTATTTTTTTTCTATACGAGGACTTCACGAGTAACCTTTTTATTATTTTTCTATTCTCGAAAAAAATTTAAGAATGACTTTAAAAAGTATTTTTAATGAGATTAAATTAAATTAAATAACAAAATCTACAATTTAGAGAGTCCCATGTACCCCACTTCATTTTTTATTATTTTTTAAATCCTAAAACATGGAGGTCTTTTTAATAAAAATGAACTAAACTCTAAATAATAAAACTTACTATTTAGAGGGTTCCATATGTATACTTATTTAACTAACCCTAAATCTCTGATCACAACCCTCCTGGCTCAGACTCGGAGCGGCCCCTCTCTCCTATCTTTTTTTATTATTTTTTAGAAACCCTAAAATATGGAGATCTTTTAATAAAAGTAAATTAACATTTAAATAACAAAATCGATAATGCAGAAGGTTTCATGTATAAATTTTAACTAACCCAATGGCATGTTTGGTATAGGAATAAATTACGATGAGAATAGGTGTAAGTTGTTTTAGGTTAATTTATTCTTATTCTTATTCTATGTTTGATATGCGAGGGAATAAGTATGTCAATTTTCTTATTATTCGTTTGGTAAAAAATAAAGATAGAGATGAGAATAAGTGACGAAAATATACAATTTTGCCCTTGTTATCCTGAGTTAAAAGATATAATATTATTCTTCGTTTGGTTGAGATTAAGGTGACTTAAATAAAAATTTTAAATCTTCAACTTATACTTTATTAATATTAACAATTATGATTATCACTAATGACAACCTTAATTAAATTTTAATTGATGATTTGGATTTTTATTAATACAAACATTCTTGAACTTATTTTCTTATTAATTATGATTATCACAAATGAAACTATTACTTAAGACATTTTCCTTGGATTATAATAATAATTAATGCCAATGATAATACCATTATTCCCTTCTTATTAATTAACGTTGCCACGTGATTTGTTAATATGTTTATGAATCTCACTCTTGATTATTAATATTGTTAAATTTATAATTTTATCATATCATCATTAATAGTAATAAGTTTTCTTTAATAATAATTAATGCCAATGAAATTTGTAATTATCTTTTCTACTTTGAAATTCTTTATTATCAATCTATGTTATGAGACGTTGAAAATTAATAGTAATAAATTTCTTATTAACAATCACATATGTATTTTTTAACTAAAATCATTACCAATAAAACTTACGGTCTATTATTATTTATCTTTCACCATGAGCCATCATCCTAAGTAATAAAATAATTCTTGCTTAAACTTTTCTTATAGAATTTGTTATTAACACTAATAACCCAACACCCACGCACAAACCAAGATACCAACTTTTCAATAACAATACTCGACAACATGAACGAGTGTAAATTTTTAAACATTCGTGAAAATGATAATAATAACAATGAGAAATTTTGCCAATAAAATTTACCAACAAAATAAATTTTACAAAAAAAAGTTTCAAGTTTACATATCCTCACAAATGATAATAATTTTCAAAAATTCCATATCACTTTTTATTACACAATTTCAATTGATCAAATTTTGCCAACAAAATGTCGCAGACCTTCACAGTTCGATTGGCTGAAAATTTCTCCATCTCGATTATCTTTCTTAAATCTTCCACTAGTGCATGTTCTTGAATCTGTCTTCTTGATGTAGATATGTTAGGCATTTCTACTGCCCGCTGGTTCGAACTCTTTTCCTGTAATATGTGTATGATATAATCACAAATTATAACATTGAGTACAAAGTATATGAACTTGATAAGAGCAAGGAGATGAGGCTCATAACAACATGAGATAATGTAATCACATGGATCATGTTCCATCACATTAGTTGGGGGTTACTGTTAGGCCATCTAACCCATCATCATTGTCTCAAGCATACCTGATAGGACCAACGATAGTTTGACATTGGGAAGGAGTATAATACCGACATTGAATAATGGGAGCACTGAATAATGAGAAGGAGCAGTTCACATATAATTTGTCTCCACTGAACACACACACACACACACACACACAATCTGTCAGCACACATACACCCCCCCTCCAAAATAAAAATAAAAATCTAACAGAACACACACACACTATCACCACTAAGTAAAATACACACACACACAGTCTGCCTCTCCAGAACCAAATGTATTTGAAGCTATGTTACTTTGTCTGTCTGTCGTATATATTTAGCATTACAAATGTAAATAGTCAACAAAATATGTTGAACTAAGCAGATAAATAAGGGGGTGTCTTTTGTTGTACCACTGGTTTTGATGATGTCTAACTATGAGTCATCAATGTAATTTCTATAATGACTCAACTATGATTAATTGTGTGTTTTGATGAAAGATCCTCAGTTTAGATACATTATCAGAAGACATGTTAAGTTCAGTCAGCAGCAACATGCAACATGGGTCGACACAACTAATATGGATAATGTGCAATTTGAGTCGACCTACTCCAGCAGTTGAGTCAACTTGTTTCTATGTTGAGTCGACTTGCTTCAAGATTGAGTCAACCCACTTGCTCTCGCAGAATCTTGGATATTTCAGAATTATTCAAGATCAATTCGACTTGGTCCCTTCACCAAGTCGACTCACATCTTAACAGAAGCCTGGTTGTTACAAAACACGAAAAGCAAGACGACCTGGTCCCTTCATCAAGTTGACTTACAGCTTAACAGGAGCTTGGACATTGTAGAACACGAAGAGCAAGTCGACTTGGTCACTTCATCAAGCTGACTCGTAGCTTAACAAAAGCCAGGATGATGCAGAACTCAAAGAGCAAGTCGACTTGGTCTCTTCACCAAGTCGACTCACATCAAGCCAGAAGGTTAATTCTTCCAGAGTTCAAAGGACAAGTCGACTTGGTCTCTTCGTTCTACATTTTGTTAAGTGGTTTGTTTGGTTTTCCAATTAGGGGTCAGATCTCTTCACCCCCTCCCCTCTAGATCTGCTGCACTCAGGGACCTAACATCTTTGACATGGTTCACATAAATCTAGGACAACTTTGGTTCAGTTAGCAATTAAATCATGAAAGCTTATATGAAGCTCACAAATCACAGATTAGTGCAGCATGTGTACAACATGTGAGGAATTGGGGCCTACTAGATCCTCAAGTGGTCAAGGTCCACCTCTTCCCTGAATGCAAACGCATTCAATTTCCTTCTTTTTTCCATAATCCACAGATATCAGTAACATAAAGACAGTGCAATTCCTTTCATATTCACACCTGACTTCTTAATCAGAAGTGTGTGCATCCAATTTCAACAGTCACCTATTATGCATACAGTACCAAACCCCCAACCATGATTGTGAAAGTGGATGGTACTGGTTTATATGAAAGAAAAGAGAAGATAATATAAAAGGATAAAAGCATAGGTCTCAAATTTTCCCTTATACACGAGCACACGTAGTTGGCATGGCCATTTCTACCCCCCCAAAAGGCAAAAAAATGGAAGAACAGAGAAGGTCACCATTACAAAGAAGTATAGCCCATTCCCCAGCCACAAAAAATAGCCACTCTATCGGGAATAAGAGTCTCTTTCCTCAAGATCCTTCTATTATCAACCATTAGCCTAACTCTCCATAAAAATAGTCAAACTAATACATGTATCTTGTTCCTGATATGCGAATGCACCCACAATTAGCCAGCAAAATCACATCAGCATTCATGTATCTGTCACAAGTGATCAATCTCCAATATGCATGTAAACATTATGTATATAGATATAAATAAAATATGCAAAATAACATTCTTTTTTTTTCATTTGTTTGCATCTCAACATCCATTTCTATGACTTTTGAACAATCCACATACATACTATCACTAACTGAACACACACACACACACACACACACACACAATCCGTCTCCACTGCACACACACACACACAATATGTCTCCCCTGAACACACACACATACATACTATCACCAGCTGAACACACACAATCCGTCTCCACTGCACACACACACACACACACAATCTGTCTCCATGAACACACACACACACACAATCTGTCTCCATGAACACACACACACACACAATCTGTCTCCCCTGAACATACAGGCACACATACTATCACCAGTTGAACACACACGCGCACACACACACATTTACTATCACAGCACACACTCGACTGTGTAAAATTAAACATTCACATTATGACAAAAAATATAAATTTTAATCTGACAGAGCACACACTTAGCTGTTTAAAATTAAACACTCACATTGAATACATAAATTAATCCATACAGTTGACATATCTTACGTCCACTTGAAGAACTCACAACCTGATGTTGTTTTGTCAGCCTGCAAGTAAAAGATATTCATATTAGGTACATTTTATAAGGAATGCAAAAATAATAACCATAAAAAATGTTGGCCACGTACCTTAGATTCTAGACATACATAAAATATTTTCCCTTTATTCTTACTAGTGTTTGACGTCCGCCTTCTATGTTGGGTCCCTTGAGGTGTAAATGGATCTAGAAGGGGGGGTTGAATAGATCCTATCAAAAACTTTGGCCTATTTAAAAACTCTTAGCTAGCGGAAGCTTAAACCACTCTTATAAAGTGAATGAATCACTTAGGCACAATGCACAGCGGAATTAAGTAGAGTGGCTCAAATGAAAAGACTTGAATTACAAGCTATGGAACGTCCACACTTCTTTAAGTGAATTACAAAGCATAACACATAGATGAACATGCAATAGCTTGCAACAACCGTGTGTGTGTGTGTGTGTATGCTATGTTGATCACTCAAAGTGCATATGTGTGTGAGCAATATAACCAAGTGTGGAAGCACACGAACCTGCGAATGGGGTTAGAAGATATAGATCAATCACACACAATAAACAACCCACAACACAGGGATTTTTAAGGTGGTTCGGTTGCAACCCCGCAACCTACGTCCACCCCTCACCAAAACCCGGTGAGGCTTCCTTGCTGACTCACAGCTTGACACGGGGACACGCCCCAAACCACAGAACAGAGAAAACTCTCTTTCTGTCTTCCTACACACAAAGCCGGCAGGGACGGCTACACCGCAGATCAGAGAACTCCCGATTGCCTTCCTACTAACCACCGGTAGGGACGTCAACCGCAAATTGGAACACCCTCCAATTGCCTTCCTACTAACCACCTGGTAGGGACGTCAACCGCAAATTGGAACACCCTCCAATTGCCTTCCTACTAACCACCTGGTAGGGACGAATCACAGCTTCAATGTTTAACAATATTGAAAGTAAAACAGATGTGAAGGAATTAAAACAAGAGATTGAGTAAGAATGAATTGGCCCTTGTATCGATATGCTTTGTTGATCAGCAGCAGGGATCTCTTCTTCTTGCAAGTCAATCTTCTTGTAATCACCTTTGAATGGATGATTGTTCTTCACGGAGTACTGTTCATGTGAACAGTACTGTTCTTCCAATCTCCTCTCTTGATCTTCTCTCTTTGATCTCTTTGATTGATGAAGAAATGAATAGATGCTACCTTGATCCTTGCTTCCTTTTTCACAGATCTTGGAAGATGATCTCTTTGATATAAGCTTGAATACCTTGGATTGGATGAAGATGTTCTTCACGGAGTACTGTTCACGTGAACAGTAACTCGAACTCCTCTTGCTTTGAACACCCCTTTGAAGCCTCCTTTGATCTTCCCTCTTAGCCTTACTTGCTTCTACTCTTTCTTGGAGGTTGCTGGATTGAAATATAAGCTTGAATCACCTTGAGTTGATGGAGAGGATTTGGATGTAGCTTTGATCTTCTCTTGATCCTCTTGAGTTGATGAAGCGGTTTATGGATGCAGCTTTGATCACCTTTGAGAGGCTTGAATGCTTCTTGCTTCCTTGGATATTGAGATAGCTTCAGATCTAGGCTTGAATCTCTTGGAAGGATGAAGAACTCCAGTCGAAGTACTGTTCACGGAGGTGCTACAGTGCTCTCGAAATGGCCTCCCTTGATTCACTTCATCAACTCCATCAACTAGGGTTTCTAACCCTCTTGTAATGGTTTTATAGACTTTGAATGGTCTATAAACAAGCCCCAGACCAGATCCATAAATCATGGGAAGTTAGGTGAGGTTTGATTAAACAAAACCATGGAAAGGGGCTGGCCACGAGGTGGATTTCGAAGTCAAATAAGGTTGGCTCGGGGCTGGCGGTCGACCTAAGGTTCCTGGCGGTCGACCGCTACTGTAAAACTTTCATTCGGGTGATCCCTGGGAATTTCGGTCGACCGCCACTGGCTGGCGGTCGACCGCTACTGAAAAAGCCTGTAGACGGTGAGGCTCTGGCTGGGGCGGTCGACCGCCCCTGTGCTGGCAGTCGACCGCCAGCTGGGCAGAGCCCGGGTCACCCCGGGTCGGTCCGTTGGCCGCACCAGCTCCGTCGCTTGAGTCCGTTAGCCGCCCGTTCATGTTCGTGGCATCTCCCTTGATAGTCTTGAATGTATCAACGCAGTCTTTAGCTTTGGATTCTCTTGGCTATACTTCTTTGTGCATTGAACTTGGATTTGGAACATGTAAACCAAGTGTTTGAACCTTGATCATCTTGGATGAATGCTCGGACCTTGTAGAAGCTTGCTTCCTTTCTTGGACGCGTTCCTTTCATCGTGACAACTTCATTCCAGTCATTCACCTTCCAATGATTTATCACATGACAAGAGTTCTTCTTCCTTAGCTTTCACCTTGACATCTTCACTCCATTTCTTTTGGCTTAGCTCAACGAGCTTTCACCTTTGACATATGGCTTATCTTGTTGAGCTTCTATCTTGCTGAGCTTCCACTTTGTATCTTGAGTGATCTTTTGCACTTGCATCTTGAGTCTTGAGTGATTTGTTGCACTTCATTTCCACTTTGCATCTTGAGTGATCTTGGCGCCTTTGGATCTATCTTGATTTCTGTGCGGCCAATTGGTTAAGCGTTGCAAGCCATTCTTCATATGTTGAATTGGCAATATGATGACCTGAAATGTATGCAAATGGATTTTATCAAATGCATAGCAAAAGCATAATAAATAGCAAAATGACTCTAAGGACATACATCATCAAAGCACTAGAAATGAGTCATAGTTGAGTCATAGTGGGAATCACATCAAAATAATAGAACCAATCATTAGTTGAGTCATAGTTGAACATCATCAAAACAATAGAAACACTCACGTTCCACACATGCCCAACTTGAGCACAACATTCTCCTAACATTCTCCCCCTTTTTGATGATGGCAACTATGAGTCATAAAAAGATTCAAGAACATTCAAGAACACTATGACATGCATATGGCTCAACCAAATTGACTCCACACAAAGAATACCAAAATCTTTGAAATGGCTCAACAAATCTTCTCCCCCTTTGCTATCAGCAAGAAGGGATCAGCAAGAAGGAATCAAATCTTTTCCCCTTTTGCATTTGTGAGACCAATGAATGAGATGAAGTATGCCAACATGGTCCAATAGAAGAGATAGACAAGACAGCCATAAAGCAATTTTGACTTCAGATTTTTCAATTTGTAGAGATTTTCAAGGTTTTAGCTTTTTATGTTTTTAGGATTTTCAAAGAAATACATGGGAATGCAAGATGCAAGACATATGTGCAATGCAAGGATGATCAAAATATGAGAATGCAAATATGTATGCATGAGCACAAAATGATTTCTCCCAATTATGTATGCATGAAGTGATCACAGATGTGCATAGATGAAGTAGAGCATGTGAATGCAAAGAGTGCAATGTGTGATATGCTCTAAAATGAATGAAACCATGCTATGCAACCCCTTGCTCACAAGATGACACGTACCTCTCGTTCTTCTTCCCTTATATATGATGCTCACCAAACCACAACGCAAACAACATCACAATGCAAACACTTACAAGAATATATGCAAACATTCTTCCCCTATATGATGAATGACTCACCAAGTCACCAAGCCTTCTCCCCCTATAGAAATGAATGCAAACCTTCTCCTCCTATCTAAATGAATGAACAAATTATGTAGGAAGCTGAGGGAAAGAGGAGTATAGAGCAAACCATTATAAGCAACTAGAAACATGCCGTGATGAATATGTATGGTTCAAAGCTAATGAATTCTGAATTTACAAGAGAATTTGAAAAACAGCTATATCCATGGTTTAATAGAAGTGAACCAAAAGTGCATGCTCTAGAAATGGTAATCCTCCATTGTCTTACACAGCCATATTCATAATCGTCATCGGGAAAAGCACAACTTGTATTGAGGTTAAACAACCATGACAATTATAATGAATTCTATGTTGCAGCACTTTTTCCCATATATCCTTTTCAATGACATTCATATCATTAGACCCATATTTTACGAGCAAGCGAGTCTAGTGCATACCGCCTAGCCGTAAGAATACACGCTGTTTAGGCGCCAGTATTCCTAGGTATTTGGTAAGACTGACTGTTATGCTTCAGATTTGAACAGAGATAGCTGAATCACCTCATGACATATCCGATCTCATATCTTTGATGAGGAGATATATTTCTCAGCAATGTAGCCATGGCTCTGCCTTGAGTCTAAGCTATAGATAACAAAGATAACAAAGGCACTTCATGACATATCTATCCTCATTTCCTTGATGAGAAGACATGTTTCTCAGTGACCTAATGTCATTGCTTTGTCTAAAGTTTTTCCTTTATGAATTCTAATATGTCAAGTTGTTTAAAAACAATACGAGACTGTAGCAACTCAACCAACTTGACTATGACATTTGAATTTTCAGATTTCAGAAAGATCATTCAAATCACAACATGCAACCTCTAGTTAAAGTCTATTAAAGACTACGTAACATAGATGATTTCAAAAACATATTTATCAGAATTTCAAAGAAATCATTAAATCTGAACCATTGTTATTTGATGGACAATCATCAGTGCATATAATACAAAGCTCTTACACCATTATCACACAATTACCCAAGAATGTTCAGATTGCAAGACTCCCCCTTAGGATGTGCATGGAATAGCTAGATCACTCATGAGATGGGCAAAAAGAAATATGCATGAATGCTATGACCCGACTCATGGTTGTACACTTATTAAATGCAACATAATGAATATGAAACATATGCACGAATGCCTTAAGAAAAACAACTCCCCCTAGCTATATGGCCTATATGCGATAGTGACGCATGGTACTTGGCGGAGGTGAAACCTCACGCATGTTGAGTGCTTCGAGGCAAGCATAACCTGCCCTTCCATACATCAACATTTGATATACCCTGGCCATGCACGAATGATATGATGTAAAATGATTCAAGCTAGGTTGATGTTGACTCCCCCTGAATACATGCAAGGGTTGGCAATGAACTATGCAGCCTAAGATTTTTATGAATGCACAATGCAATTGAGATGCTGCAAAATGATTATGCATTATCATTTGTCTTCTAAACATGATGTGCATTAAGGCATGTGTGATTATGAGATGATGCAAACACAAATCATTCACAATGGATTTTGAACTTAATGCAATATGATGATGCAAACACAAATCATTCATAATGGATTTTGAACTGAATGCAATATGATGATGATGATGCCAATAGACTCCCCCTTTGAGCAGTACTAACATGAATAATGAGTTGAAAATGCAGCCATGGTACGTATCATCAAAATCAAAGTCTAAGAATTACAAGTGGCTGATATCAGGTAGCAAACAACTCATCATCACATCAACTTCATCAGCATAACAAGTTTTTCATGAGTTAAATAGCTGAAATCAAGTATGGTGTGAGCAAATTATATAGCTCAAAAGTTCATCCCACACCATGGGGGTTTTGCATTTCAAAGAGCAATTTAATTTGCAGAATTTAATGACATTTGGCATACTTATGATGCACTATCTACATGTTAGGACTAAACATGCAAGATGATTGAAATTAAAAATTTTATGTACATACCTGTGCCTTGAGCTTTTATTTACCTTAGGATTCATTTCTTAGCTCTAAGGCATCCTGCATCCAAAAATCTCATTTTGAATTTTTAGGTACCCAAGCTTGCTTGGGTCCTTGTGGGTTAGCAACATGTTTAACATCTTGGCCCATCTTTTTCAGGACAATCACATCATCCTCCCTCATTGTATGGCAACCATACATCTCATGCCCATTTTTACCACAGTAGAAACCACGCACAAAAGATTGATTATCCTTTTTATGTTCATGTGCATGTGCATGTGGCCTATACTTTTGTGGGCGAGCATGATTCTTACCTTTCATGGCATGAAGGTGATGCTTTCCCTTCAAATGCCAGCACTCTTGAACAGTATGGCCAGACTTACCACAATGAGAGCAGCAAAGAGAAGCATTTCTTTTGAAGGCCATGGGGAGTGTCGACCTGTTTGGATAGGAATGTCGACACTTCTGATTCTCCATGTGGTTTTGTACAGAATTCTGTTGAGCAAGCCCTCTACCAATGTTGACATGTTTCTTTCCTTGCTCTTTCACTTGATCTCCTGCTCTAAGCTCATCATTTCTCAAGATAAAACAATCATGCACAGTGTGACCATGTTTACCACAATAATAACAATTGACATTCATTTTGTGGAAGGCATGGTATTTAGCATTGGACATGTTATGGTGCATGTTTGGATGAGCATGCTGAGTTTTGCTTTTCTTTCGAGCAATATGCCCTTGTTGGTGACCACAGGAAGTGGTGGCTTCCGGTGAGCTAGAATCTTGGATTTGGGCAAACATTGACAGGAAATCATTCAAACCTTGAATTTCATTTTCAAGTGAGGAAATGTGATGTTTAGATTCAACAAGGCCCTCTTCGCATGCTGTCAATTGCTCATTGAGCATGGCATTTACTGCTTTAAGGTTTTGATTTTGTTGTTCTAAAGCATGCAAAGTTTCAGAGTGATCTTCAATAACAAATTTGCCTTTTTCATGTGCAGCCAGTTTTTCATGTAATTCTTCTTTAACTTCTTCATGTTCAATTTTCTTTTCCAACAACTCTCTATTTTCTTCTTTTAGAGAATCAATCAGTTTTTGTTGCCATTCAAGATCATCATGAAGACCAGCATTTATGTTTCTCAAGAATGAACATTTTTCACATGCAAAATTAGCAGAGCATGAAACAGAATTTTTATTTTCTTCAATCAACCTCTCATCAAGGATTAGCCCATCGGCCATAGTTTGATCATTCGAGATTGCCTTAGGTTGGTTTTGAAGTTTTATTACAATTTCTTCCAACCTAGTGATTTCATCATGAAGATTTTCATTTTCATCTCTTAGACATGCAATGCTTTGTTTATGTGTGTCTAGATCAAAAGAGAGCTCTTCAAACGCAGAACACTTTTTACAAATCAAGATTTCATGTTGGTTAATTTTCTTGAGATCCTTTTTCAACTTTTTATTTTCTGATATTGCCTTTTTGTATTGTGTAAACAACTCATCATAGGATTCCATAAGTTCTTCAAAAGTGAATTCCTCGGAATCAGAATTTACCATTGATGAGGATGGTTTGCTTGACTCTTCTGCACGGTCGGCCATGAAGCATTCTTGTTCTTGTTCTTTTCCTTCATGGATTTTCACCAACTTGTCCAGCACTTGCTTGGCTGTGCTGCAAGAAGACACAAGATGAGTTAGTCTTAGATCAACTGCAGATGTAATTAAGTTATATGCAAGATGATTATCATTGTGTTTGGTCTCATGTTCGGCTAACCAATCAATTGAATTTGATGGCAGCTCATGAGGACCATTATATATAAGAGTCCACAATTGTGGATCTATGGAGCTAACATAGATGAACATTCTCCCTACCCATGTAGAAAAATCTGAACCATCATAAATGGGTGGAGAAGCCATCGAAGCAAGTGTAGCATGTGAATCCATCTAAATAAAAAATACCAGGATCTTTCCCTGCAGATCGTTGGATCTGGGAATGACAGAGCCTCGCTCTGATACCACTTGTTGGGTCCCTTGAGGTGTAAATGGATCTAGAAGGGGGGGTTGAATAGATCCTATCAAAAATTTTGGCCTATTTAAAAACTCTTAGCTAGCGGAAGCTTAAACCACTCTTATAAAGTGAATGAATTACTTAGGCACAATGCACAGCGGAATTAAGTAGAGTGGCTCAAATGAAAAGACTTGAATTACAAGCTATGGAACGTCCACACTTCTTTAAGTGAATTACAAAGCATAACACATAGATGAACATGCAATAGCTTGCAACAACCGTGTGTGTGTGTGTATGCTATGTTGATCACTCAAAGTGCATATGTGTGTGAGCAATATAACCAAGTGTGGAAGCACACGAACCTGCGAATGGGGTTAGAAGATATAGATCAATCACACACAATAAACAACCCACAACACAGGGATTTTTAAGGTGGTTCGGTTGCA
Organism: Amorphophallus konjac; assembly: GCA_022559845.1. Taxonomy (NCBI): domain Eukaryota; kingdom Viridiplantae; phylum Streptophyta; class Magnoliopsida; order Alismatales; family Araceae; genus Amorphophallus; species Amorphophallus konjac. Next base: position 8,364,341 of record CM040121.1, on the reverse strand, counting down.
ACCCCGCAACCTACGTCCACCCCTCACCAAAACCCGGTGAGGCTTCCTTGCTGACTCACAGTTTGACACGGGGACACGCCCCAAACCACAGAACAGAGAAAACTCTCTTTCTGTCTTCCTACACACAAAGCCGGCAGGGACGGCTACACCGCAGATCGGAGAACTCCCGATTACCTTCCTACTAATCACCGGTAGGGACGCCAACCGCAAATTGGAACACCCTCCAATTGCCTTCCTACTAACCAGGTAGGGACGTCAACCGCAAATTGGAACACCCTCCAATTGCCTTCCTACTAACCACCTGGTAGAGACGAATCACAGCTTCAATGTTTAACAATATTGAAAGTAAAACAGATGTGAAGGAATTAAAACAAGAGATTGAGTAAGAAGGAATTGGCCCTTGTATCGATATGCTTTGTTGATCAGCAGCAGGGATCTCTTCTTCTTGCAAGTCAATCTTCTTGTAATCACCTTTGAATGGATGATTGTTCTTCACGGAGTACTGTTCATGTGAACAGTAACTGTTCTTCCAATCTCCTCTCTTGATCTTCTCTCTTTGATCTCTTTGATTTGATGAAGAAATGAATAGATGCTACCTTGATCCTTGCTTCCTTTTTCACAGATCTTGGAAGATGATCTCTTTGATATGAGCTTGAATACCTTGGATTGGATGAAGATGTTCTTCACGGAGTACTGTTCACGTGAACAGTAACTCGAACTCCTCTTGCTTTGAACACCCCTTTGAAGCCTCCTTTGATCTTCCCTCTTAGCCTTACTTGCTTCTACTCTTTCTCGGAGGTTGCTGGATTGAAATATAAGCTTGAATCACCTTGAGTTGATGGAGAGGATATTGGATGTAGCTTTGATCTTCTCTTGATCCTCTTGAGTTGATGAAGCGGTTTATGGATGCAGCTTTGATCACCTTTGAGAGGCTTGAATGCTTCTTGCTTCCTTGGATATTGAGATAGCTTCAGATCTAGGCTTGAATCTCTTGGAAGGATGAAGAACTCCAGCCGAAGTACTGTTCACGGAGGTGCTACAGTGCTCTCGAAATGGCCTCCCTTGATTCACTTCATCAACTCCATCAACTAGGGTTTCTAACCCTCTTGTAATGGTTTTATAGACTTTGAATGGTCTATAAACAAGCCCCAGACCAGATCCACAAATCATGGGAAGTTAGGTGAGGTTTGATTAAACAAAACCATAGAAAGGGGCTGGCCACGAGGTGGATTTCAAAGTCAAATAAGGTTGGCTCGGGGCTGGCGGTCGACCTAAGGTTCTTGGCGGTCGACCGCTACTGTAAAACTTTCATTCGGGTGATCCATGGGAATTTCGGTCGACCGCCACTGGCTGGAGGTCGACCGCTACTGAAAAAGCCTGTAGACGGTGAGGCTCTGGCTGGGGCGGTCGACCGCCCCTGTGCTGGCGGTCGACCGCCAGCTGGGCAGAGCCCGGGTCACCCCGGGTCGGTCTGTTGGCCGCACCAGCTCCGTCGCTTGAGTCCGTTAGCCGCCCGTTCATGTTCGTGGCATCTCCCTTGATAGTCTTGAATGTATCAACGCAGTCTTTAGCTTTGGATTCTCTTGGCTATACTTCTTTGTGCATTGAACTTGGATTTGGAACATGTAAACCAAGTGTTTGAACCTTGATCATCTTGGATGAATGCTCGGACCTTGTAGAAGCTTGCTTCCTTTCTTGGACGCGTTCCTTTCATCGTGACAACTTCATTCCAGTCATTCACCATCCAATGATTTATCACATGACAAGAGTTCTTCTTCCTTAGCTTTCACCTTGACATCTTCACTCCATTTCTTTTGGCTTAGCTCAACGAGCTTTCACCTTTGACATATGGCTTATCTTGTTGAGCTTCTATCTTGCTGAGCTTCCACTTTGTATCTTGAGTGATCTTTTGCACTTGCATCTTGAGTCTTGAGTGATTTGTTGCACTTCCTTTCCACTTTGCATCTTGAGTGATCTTGGCGCCTTTGGATCTATCTTGATTTCTGTGCGGCCAATTGGTTAAGCGTTGCAAGCCATTCTTGATATGTTGAATTGGCAATATGATGACCTGAAATGTATGCAAATGGATTTTATCAAATGCATAGCAAAAGCATAATAAATAGCAAAATGACTTAAGGACATACATCATCAAAGCACTAGAAATGAGTCATAGTTGAGTCATAGTGGGAATCACATCAAAATAATAGAACCAATCATTAGTTGAGTCATAGTTGAACATCATCAAAACAATAGAAACACTCACGTTCCACACATGCCCAACTTGAGCACAACATTCTCCCAACATTCTACATAGTCCTTTGTCACAAGGACACAGTAATAGTTCATCCACCCACATGAAGAACTGACATGACTTATCATTCCCAAGCTGTGAGCAAATGTATAAGACAAAATGACATACGTATGGTGGAAATAACATACGCCAAGTGGGCAGCAATAATAGGGACGTTGGAGATTCCTACTGCTATGAGAAATCTTGGTAACACATTCCCCTATGCCACATTCACACTGAATACGATCATATTTAGCCTCACCCATCACTACAAGAAAAGGCGCGATTTCAGACGAGCGCATTCCGTCGGAAATCCGTGTGAAATCCCGTCATAAAACCAGTTTGTAACGGATTTCCAACAGATTTCCAACGGAAAGTGGCCGTCACATATTCTTGGTCACAAATTTCACACGGAGCGATTTTCCGTCAAAATTTCCGTGTGAAATTTCCGATGACCAATTTTCTGTTAGAATTTCAGTAGAAAATTTCACACAGAATATCCGTCACAAAATCCGTCTGATGTGTAATTGCGTGAGAATATCTGTGTGAATATTAATTAGTGGGAAATTCACACGCCTTTTCCGTCAGAAATGACGTCTGATATAAATCCGTTACAAATGGCGTCTGTAAGTTCCGCGTGGATTGATGTCGGAAATATCACACGGCTAGTCCGTTACAGATTGTGTCGGAAATTCTGTCTGATATTTCCCAGAAATTACCCGTTGGAAATAATACGGTGGGAAATGGCGTATGAAATTTGTGACGGATCGGTTAAAAATATCGTCCTCTCGTATGAAATTTGTGACGGATCCGTCGAAAATTCCGTGTGAAATAGTTCAGTTATTTTTTTAAAAAATTATAAATTATTATTAAACATGTTAAAAAATACATAAAATTACAAAGAACTAAAACTCAAACTCAACACATTTCACACAAATCACACAAATCCTCCACCTCCGCTGATCATCAAACACGTACATAAAATTAAATACAATAAAATAAACTCCCCTGCTGATCACCAACGTACAGAAAATTAAATATAATAAAATAAACTCAAGAAATATCCTCCATCTGCTCATCTCCTATGACGTCACCCGCAGAAGGATGCCCCTACAATAAAAAAATAATCATATAACATTCATTCAAAATATAAAAAAATTAGTGCAAATATTTGATTAAATTGCATAAATTAAAAAATCAAACATGCTCTCCTATATCGCCGCCCGCAGAAGGATGCCCTTACAATAAAAAAAATAATCATATAACATTCATTCAAAATATAAAAAAACTAGTGCGAATATTTGATTAAATTACATAAATTAAAAAATCAAACCTGCTCTCCTATGTCGTCGCCTGCAGAAGGATGCTCCTATAATAAAAAACAATCAAACATAATCAAATATAACATTCATTCACAAACTGAAAAAAATCAGTGTAAATATTTGATTAGACTGCATAAATGAAAAAATCAAACATAATCAAAATGATAACTGCATAGATTATCTAGCTGTGATCAGTATTTTAAATCAATTACAAGAAGAGATTCTAAGCGTTGAACCGATCCCAAGTGAATCCCTAAGTTTTGACAAGTCACATTCATCTCTCAAGTTGTGTTGCAACGATCGAGACGCTGATCCGACATATATTTCAAAGGTTAGATCCCAGAACTTAACTTTTTAACTTTTAACTAATTACATTTACAAAATACACTTTTGAGCGCCGGGCCCAAACCGAGAATCCGATTTGGATTCCGCCAGTTCTCACAAGTCAATTTTACCTCCCAAGTCGTGTTAGAATGATCGGCACGCCGATCAGAGCCATATTTTATATTTTGGACATCTGAGGTCGACTTCTTCAATTTTAAACTAAGTGGATTTGAAGAATCCACTTCTGAGCACCGGGCTCAAGCCGGGTATCCGATTTGGATTCCTCCAGTTCTCACAAGTCACTTTCATCTCCCATGTCGTGTTGGAATGATCGGCACGCCGATCAAAGCCATATTTTATATTTTGGACTCCCGAACCCAGCTTTTTCGGTTATAAACTAAGTGCATTTGAACAATGAACTTTGGAGCGCTGGGCTCAAACCGGATATCCGATTTGGATTCCGCCAACTCTCCCAAGTCAATTTTACCTCACAAGTCGTGTTGGAATGATCAGCACGCCGATCAGAGTGATATTTCAGATTTTGAACCTTTGAACCCAACTTCTTGATTTTTTTAACACTGATGGCTTATACAAGCATCATAATTTTATATACACCTTAAGCTATATTGCTATGGAATTGATTGTTTTCTTTTCCAAGTTTCACAGTACCTGTAAATCTCTTATTTGGAATTTGTACTGCTTCCATTTTTTAATCAATGTACCTTTTCCCCTCACTTTGTATAATGCAAAGAGAGTTGTTATCATAAGAGCATATGATGACGTTTGGCCTAAAAGATCCACCATCCCACACAATTCACATAGCATTTGTTGCATACAACATTATTCTCCTAGGGGAGTTTATGCAGCCTGATTGGGACATGTTCTATGTACACCAAAATTATTTTGTTTTCATTAATTATAAAAGAATCAATCCTTTAAGACTTAAATTGATCTTTTTTGTCATCTATCAGAGCCTTCATCTTATTGTTGAGTACCATGGAGCAGCTATGCAATTTATGTGAGGTTGCACATGATAAGTTGTGTCTGTCTACAATTTTCACACTGTTTTGGTGGGGACAATTGTCTCATTCAGCAACATTATGACAAATGCAGTGACAAACTGGGTAATCATGATTTCAATTTACTGAAGAAGCTTGTTGTTCGTGATGGATCTATATTGAGAGGAAAACTTCCAGGCAAACCAACAAGGGACTGCTTGTTTTCAGACCCTGCTAGGGATGGAAAGAGGTATCAGTCATCAAGGCGTGCGATGTGCATGCATTGAAGTCACTTATGTATACTCATCAGTTTGTTCTGTCATTTCAGTCACCTAAAGATTTAAAATTTGAATGATTATTCAGTTAAAACTCTATTTCCATACAAATCATGTTGGAACGATCGGCACGCCGATCAGAGCCATATTTTAGATTTTGGACCCCCGAACCCACCTTCATGAAGATGTAAACTAAGTACATTTGAACAATGGATTTCACAGCGCCGTGCTCAAATCGGGTATCCGATTTAGATTCTGTCACCTCTCCCAAGTCAATTTTACCTCCCAAGTCATGTTGGAATGATCGGCATGCCGATCAGAGCGATATTTTAGATTTTGGACCTCTGAGGTAGTCTTCTTCAATTTTAAACTAAGTGGATTTAAATAATCCACTTCTGAGCACCGGGCTCAAGCCAGGTATCCGATTTGGATTCCGTCAGTTCTCACAAGTCACTTTCATCTCCCAGGTCGTGTTGGAACGATCGGCACGCCGATCAGAGCCATATTTTATATTTTAGACTCCCGAACCCACCTTCATGAAGATGTAAAGTAAGTGCATTTGAACAACCCCAGACAGTGCTCCCAGATCGGATGGCTTCACTGGGCACTTTTTCCATGCTTGTTGGGATTTCAATGGGAAGGATGTAGTGGCGGCTGTCCAAGCCTTCTTCTGTGGACACCTTGTTCCACGCAGTTTCACTTGCTCCCTCATTGCATTAATTCCCAAGGTGGACTCCCCAGAGTATTATGCGGACTTCCGTCCTATTAGTCTATGCAACTTCAGCTATAAGGTCATTCCCCGTGTTCTCAGTGACCGGTTGGCCGGTCTCCTTCCTATCTTGATTTCCGAGGAACAAGGGGCATTTGTGAAGGGACGGTCCATTGTTCAAAACATCTCCTTGGCCCGGGAGATGGTGCAACACCTATGCCACAAAGGAAGAGAAGTAAATGTCATATTCAAGCTCGACATGGCCAAGGCTTATGACCGGATGGAATCAGACTTCTTATTCGCGGTGTGGGGCAAATTTGGGTTTGATCTTTCTGTTATATCCCTCCGTTAACCTCTTATCACTAACTATTGGTTTTCTATCCTCTTCAATGGGAATTCTCATGGTTTCTTCAAATCCTCAAGAGGCCTCCGCCAAGGGGACCCCATTGCTTCCGCCCTCTTTATCTTGGCAGAGGAGGCACTTAGCCGTGGGTTGACCTCTTTGTTCCATAGAAGCCGTGGAGGGACCTACTTCACCCTCAAGAGATGTCCTACTATATCTCACTTGTTATATGCCGATGACACATTGGTTTTCTCCAATGGCTCCGTTAGACACCTGAGGAGGTTATTTGAGTTTTTGAAGAAATACGAGGTGGCATCCGTTCAACTTATCAACACTTCCAAAAGTAGCTTTGTCATTGCTCATGATGCTCCTACTTCTCTCAGGCAGTCCATTGAAGCACTCACGGGGTTCAACAAGACTAGCCTTCCAATCACTTACTTTGGGGTCCCTCTCTACTCAGGGCATCAAAAGTCGGTGCACTTCTCCTATATTCTATCTAAGACAGCGGCCAAGCTGCAGGCGTGGAAGACTGGTTTCCTCTTTTCGGGAGGGCGGATTATTCTCATCCGCCACGTCCTCTCCGCATTGCCACTTTTCACCTTGTCTGTCATCCACGGCGATCCCTAAGACCATCTTCAAAGCATTCCACATGCTAATGGCAAATTTCTTTTGGGGATCCTATGAGGGCTCGCCAAAAAAGCACTGGAAATCTTGGGAAACCATCTCCCGCCCCATTGAATCGAATGTGGCAGCCTGGGGGTGCTTAACCTTTATGCCATGCAAATTGCTATGAGAACAAAGCTTTTATGGGAAGCCATACCCTCTCCATCATTGTGGGCCACCTTCTTCCAGGCCAAGCACTTGAAATCTGAACACTTCTTCCTGGCCACTTTCAGTCATTGTATTGCTGCGGACAGAGTTCTTTGGCAGCAGGCCGCAAGCACCATCTATGCTCATCATCGGGTACTCATCTCCCCACTTGATGCTCATGCATGTTTCTGGCTGGATAAGTGGACAGGTGGCGCTCCTTTGAAGACATTTTTACCCCCACATGTGTGGGCTGCCATGAGGGGCAAATCATGCTCAGTCCACCAAGCAATTTCAGCCCCCTCGGGTGCTACTTTCCTAGCCGCTGCTCAATACTGCCCACCTATCTTGCTTCAGCAAGTGTTTGCCTCCACCGGACAGCATGACAAATGGGTGTGGACCCCCTCTTCAGATGGCCTATTCTCCTCCAAAAGCGTTCGTCTTATGCTTTCTCACGCTGCCACCCAGCCAAGGGCCCAGCCGTGGGTTGCACTTTGGAGCAATGTTATTCCTCTCAAGTGGTCTGTGCATGCATGGCGGCTTCTCCATGGTTGCATTCCAGCAGACGAGGTCATCTCTAGCTACGGAGTACCTTTATGCTCCAGGTGTTCCTGCTGCACCCGCCCACAGGTTGAAGGTTGTTTGCACTTATTTTTTCTCAGCCGGATTGCCAAGGAGATGTGGGGTGCCTTACTTGATTTCCTTCGGTGTAACTGTCCGAGCACCACTTCAGTTTCCGCTGCCATCTTTGGATACTTGGGCAGCCTTCAGCTCTCCTCCGTGGCTGGGAGCCTTTCTCGCTGCATCTTCATGGCCGCTTTATGGGAAATTTGGCTCAGTCGGAACCGTGCGAGGCTTGATGGACAGCCCATGGAGTCTCGCTTTGTCCTTCGCCGGGTTATGCTAGCTGTCCGCTCTCTTGCCGTTCTTCACCGGTTCAAGGGATGAGGCATCAATAATGCCCAGCGTAATTGGCCGACCTCATGGGGGGTTTCTCCTACTTTGGTGCAGCAAGGTCTTCCATGGATCATTCGGTGGCTACCTCCGCATCCGGGCAGGCTGAAACTTAATGTTGATGGCACGTTCAAGCGTGATATTGGCGTTGCCGGATAAGGTGCTATTTTTCGGGATTCTCTAGGCCAACTTGTCTTTGCATTTGCTACTCCATACCACAATGTTGTTAGGGTGCTAGGCCCGGATACAGAGGGGGGTGAATGTATCCTTCTATGTATAATGGCCAAATAAAACTTGGAAGCTAGAGATGGACACAGAAAAGAACCAATTTGATTCAACTCAAATACAAACACTTGGAGCGTGCCTATCCAAGCATCTAGCGGAAGCAAATCAAGCAATCTGATGAACCAGTTGAAAATCCTTTTAAACAAAAGAGCAAATATGTAACTGGCCCCCAAATAAACAACTAGCGGAAGCAGCACTAATGAGAATAAGAAAACTCAAGACAATCTGTGAAGGGTGGTAGGAGATATGGAAGAACACACTACAAGCAAACCACTGCTCAAGGATTTTAAGGTGGTTCGGTCCTCCAGACCTACATCCACCCCTCACTCCCAACCGGAGTGAGGCTTCACTAGCAAATGCTAGAACCAAGCAGACTCAGTCTGCAAACAGTTGCTGCCACACAGCTTGACCAGGGGAACAGCCTCCCCTCTTCCTCCCAACCGGAGGGACACCCAAGTGACTCCCAGCCACTTGGAAACTAGAGGTCGAAGACCTCTCTTCCTCCAGACCAGGAGGGACCACTGGACTTGCAACCACAAGCCCAGAACCGGAGGACTAGCCTCCCTTCCTCTAACCAGAGGGCAACCCACAAGTGACAACCTGTCACTTGCAACCTGGAGATCAGATCTCCCTTCTCCTGAACCAACAGGAGGAACCCGATCCCCAACAGGGCAATCGGAAGAACAAAGATGATCAGAAAACAAAGAAAAACAATAAAGGAAAATAACACAGCAATCAGAAAGCTGTAAAACGAAATGCACAATGTGGCTCTCAACGGAGCTGACTGGCCTGGATCTGATCCACGGTCCAGTGAAGACAGATCTTCAAGCAGCTTCTTCCTTCTTCTCCACGAGCTCTCTCGCTCACTCTCTTTCTCTCTTTCTTTCTCTTCTACTCTCCTAATCTCTCACTCACTGCTCTCTCTTCACGGCTTCTCTCTTCTATCTCTTCTTCCTCTCTTTTCCTTCTTTTTCTCTTTTTCTGGATCGAAGCGCTTTATGCTCTTCAGGCTTCTGCTTCGATCAGTCTTCTTTAGTGGAAGAAGACTAGAATATATAGTAGCAACAGCAACACACTGGCGCGTGTGGCTTCCACGTTTCCAGCCCTAGAAATTCGGACCACGTGGCAGCTTCCTTGTTCACGAGCCAGGCACCTCGGATCACGTGCCCTACAATTCAAGGACATTCGTTCAGTAAAACTCAAGACTGCTGCGTTGACTCTATCAGCCCATGGCGTTGACGCATCGATGATCCAGTGATCAAGTCTTTAGCAGATGGGCGTGCTGCGTCGACGCCGCTCCACTGCTGCGTTGACGCATCGGTGTGTACTAGCAGCTAAAAGGTGTCGTTCCATCAACCTGCTGCGTCGACCCAACGAGCTGCAGCGTCGACGCTGCCAAGGTACTCCAGAGGTTGCAAGGAGTTACTTGAACTGCTGCGTCCACACTGCCAGTGGGTGGTGTTGACGCATCTGAGTAACCCAGTAACCCATTGGTTCTCTTTTTGTAACTGCTGCGTCGACGCTACTTGCTCAATGCGTTGACGCACCAGAATAATCCAGGAGCTTCTTTCTTGATTTGCTGTGTCCACGTGTCAGCCTCTCAGCCAGCTTCAGCACACGTGTCACAATCCTGTCTGCCCTTCCAGCCTCGAATCACGTGCCCTCCATAAGCTTCACGATCAGAACACCTGTCAGACAGAGTATCGGATAAGTCATCAGTTTAAGTGAAGAACTCTGTGTAGACTTGTAAAGACGATCATGCTGTATAGACTAAGTGTGTACAGTGTGAGGGAGTGTATAGACTTAGTTAGAAGGAGCCCGATGTACAGACTTGCCTATGCGAAGCCACTGTACAGACATTGAAAACGTGAAGCCAAAGTGTAGACTTCACGCTGTACAGACTTGAGGCTTTGATGAACGAAGGTTCAGTGTAGAGTTGGAATGTTAGGCCCAATGTATAGACTTTATGATATGAAGCCAATGTCCAGACTTGAAGAGAAAACAAATGTATGGTCTTTGACGGAGTGAGACAATGTTCAGACTTTGTTCCACCGACCAGAGTATTGACTTTGCAAGCGTGAGACGCTGAATGAGACGGTGGCTGAGACGAACGCTGTATAGACTTTGAAATCTGAATCGACAGAGCAGGCTGTACAGACTTTGAGAGTCTTGAAGGATGTACAGACTTTGAGGGCTTTGACGGCCAATGTACAGACTTGTTCGAATGTCTAGACTTTGCATGAACAGTCGATGTGTAGGCTTGAAGAACTGAAGCCCACGTTGTATAGACATGACCTAACAGTCCAGTGTATAGACTTGAATAGCTGAAAGCTACAGTGAGAGAGTGTATACACTTGACCAGATCAAGGGCAATTCGAGTGTACAGACCTTATGCCATGAGACGCTGAGAGAGACAGTCCAATGTACAGACTTATGAAGACTTATGCATGAACAGTAATGCATAGACTTAGGAGCATGAAGGCCAATGTGTAGACATCAACTATCAAGACGCTAAGGAAGACGGACAATGTACAGACTTCCTGTAACAGTCTGATGTACAGACTTCATGAAGCTAGACCAGCGGCTGTACAGACTTTGAAGGAGGACAAATGTATGGACTTGGTGACGTGAAAGCGATGTACACACTTATAGCGTTGACGCTAATGTCTTGAGAATGCTCACAGCGTTGACGCTGCATGAGACGTAGGCTGTACAGACTTAGCATGTGAAGACTGATGTGCATACTTGCTGAGTTGACGCTGCAGCCCAATGAGTTGACGCTGCAACGTATATTCTTGATGATCAACTGATGATGTATAGACTTCATCAAATGAAGAAACTGAACTGAAGCGTCGACGCATCAGCTCAAGGAGTTGACGCACTACTGTATGGACAGATACAAAAATGACCAAGGGGTCGACGCATCGGCACACTGAGTTGACGCACTGCAGTGACAACTGTGCAGACAGAGTGTAGCAATGAATGCTTTATGCATCAGTTAACATGACTGAACATCAAAATATATTAAACTAAACTGAGCAGCAAGATGACTGAACATTTGATTAACTCACATCAACAACCAATCATCAAAACCAAATCAATCATCAAAACAGAACATCAATGCATGGTGACTCACAGTGTATGACTCACATCAAAACCAATCATCAAAACCACAGAGGCACAACAATCTCCCCCTTTTTGATGATGGCAACTCTACACAGTGAGTCAATCTGATGGTGAGTCAATCTGATGCTGATGACTCAAACTATTCTCCCCCTTTGACTTCATCAAAAAGAAAATAGTTTGAGAAATTATAGCATGTATAAAAATTCAGACAATTTCTCCCCCTTTAGGAGTTTCAGCAAAAGCATGAGTTAGAGATACTCAAAATGAACCTGCATGCACTTATTGAATGATATACTCCCTCTTTGGCAAACAATCTCCCCCTTTGGTATAATCAAAATAAACCATGGGAAGGGGTGAATGCAGATGCAGATACCAGAATGCAAGAACATAATTCTCCCCCTTTAAGAGTTTCTATGCAGCATGATGCATAAGACATGGAAGCTCCCCCTCAATAAGTGGAATCTTATGAGATGGATGAGAAGGAGACCACAGGGGCAAACAAGGAGAAGTTCAGGTCAATGAACCAAGGACAATAAGCAGAAAAGGTTCAAATAAGCAGATTTACAAATAAGCTCCAAACAGAAATAATTCAGCAAGATTTTCAAGGAGATATCAATCTCATAAATCCAAAACATAATTTTTCAAAGTCTTCCATTATAGGGACTTATGAATGAGCCTTTTGAACAGCATGGTTTAAACATGATGTATGCAGAGTTTATCAATAAAATTCTGTATTGATATCTAAAACCATGTTTTAATAAAAATGAACCAAGCCCTCATATTTATCTTGATTGTCCTCCCTTTGTCTTACACAATCAAATTTATTGCCTTCTTTCAGAATTACATGCACTAGTATTGAGATTAAGCAATTATGAAGTCATATTATTTTGTCTAGGGTTGTAGCAATTTGATTTTAGCATCAATATTCAGATATTTCAATTTGTTCAACAATTTTCCATGCTACAAATTTTACGAGCACTCTAGTTCAGTGCACACATTGTAACTAGAGGATATACCTTGATCAGAGGCCAATATCCCTAAGCCCTTAGTGTGACTAACTGTCATGCTTTATGTGAACAGAGTTAGCATTTACACATCATGACACACTACAACTCATTTTTTAATGAGTGAGTTGTATTTCTCAGTGTGCATGCCATTGCTCTGCCTGATTTTCAATAAATTTTATGCAGAGTTAACTAAGGCACCTCATGACACAGTCCTTTGGACATGTGTTTCTCAGTGACCAATGTCATTGCTCTGACAGATATTACCCTTTAGACATTTCAGAAAAATTCATTTGCTTCAAATCAATAATAGTTTCATGTACTTAATCAGTTGAAGTCATGTATTCAAAAGTGCAGATTTCAGAAGTTTTCACAAGACACAACATGAAACAGATGGTTAAGGTTTATTAAACATGCTTCAGATATTTTAAAGAGATTTTAAAGCCAAACTCATTGAGTACATTAAACTTAAACCACATGAGTTATTTCAGTCATTCATAAAAATGTATAATAGAAGATTTCTAGTTCAAGAATTTTCAGATTTATGATCGAGATAGTCCCATTGAAATCTTCATGACAGACTGATAGAATTCTGAAGCCAAATGATACCAATTGATAGGAGAAATACCAATTGTTAAGAGAGATTGTGAAGCTCAAAGTTTTCAGAATATGATTAAGGTTTGTCAACAAAATCAGTAAGAAAGGATATGCAATGAGTTCTGACACATGTATGCATTTGACAACCTATATGCAATGCATTGACTCCCCCTCACAATATGCATTCAAACTCTCTCTTTGGCATTTTCAATATAAGGAAATGCAATGCACTATATGTATGCAGGGACATGCAAAGACTCAACATTGAATGATATGCAAGGATATGCATCTAACTCCCCCTGAAAACATGCAATGTTTGCACTGAAAACTGAACATATGATTCCAAATGATTCATGCACAATCAGACTGTCCTATCAGCAAAGTGACCCATGGTACTAGGCGGAGCACTTGGTCTAAAAGACCACCTCACACATAGTAAGAACCTCCAGACAGACTTCCCTGCCTTTTGGTACCTTACCATTTATATACCATTGAGGTCATGCATAATTATTCAACATGCAGTCCTATATGCAATTCAGAATTTCAGTGAGCTATTGCAACACACAAGTTTCAAGTCACACTCATATGCAGTTCAGATTTTTCAGAAAATTCGAAATGTAATTTGTTTTCAGAGTCTATGCATAACACAATTATCAAGCAATTGAAATTAGCCTATGTATGCATCAGATACAGACAACCCTTCTTAATCTGATATTTGCACAGAACTCTCAGCAAATGCATGATCAGAAAATAATGCACATGGCAAATGATGAATGAAAATGCAAAAACAGATTTAACTTGCTATGCATTAAAACTAAAAACAAGAAGAGCAGGAAGTTTACCTGAAAAGTTCAGTATGGGGTTTTCTTCTTGAGTGCCTTGGATCATTACCCCTTTTTATTTCATTCCAAGGCACACCTGCATAGCAATGTTATTTTGCACAAACAGGTACCCAAGAAGTCTTGGGTCCTGACAAAACAGTATTACTCCTAGCAGGTTTTCTCAGCACATTTCTAGGAGCAGTTTTCAGATCTGATTTATGCACATTCTTGTTAGCATGAATTTTATGTGCATAAGCATGAGATTTCTTGTTAACAGAATAAAAATTCTGTTTGCCAAAACCAGTTTGGTTTTGATATCCTGCCAGCCAACAGGTTGCAGCCCTGTGACCTGGCTTCCCACAGTTATAACATGAAAGTTTTGCAAATTGTCTTACAGGGAATTTAGCATGTTTGAGATTCACATTTCTACCCTGAATATGCCAACAGTCCTTGACTGTATGGCCATGCTTTCTACAGTGAGAGCAATAAGAGGCATTCTTTTTAAAATTGAGTTCATTATTGCCATAGCCTCCTTGGGCATGCCAACAATCAATGGCCCTGTGGCCATCCTTTCCACATTCAAAGCATGAAATAGAATTTCTTTCAAAAAAGCCTGACCAGCATTCAGAGGCCCTGTGACCCCTTTTGTTGCAATTAAAACAGATGATATGCTGGTTCATTGAAACAGATTTGTTTTTATTAAAAACATGTTGGTTTGCAGGGAATTTAGCATGATATGAATAAAAGGTTTTCTTACCACTAGCAAACCAGCAATGAGCAATTGAGTGTCCTAATTTGCCACAATTAGAACATGTGACACTCCTTTTCTGAGGTGAGGGATTTTTATCATGAGACCTCCTAGCATTCTTATCATCCTTCTCCATCAACTTACACTCATGCATCAGATGTCCAACTTTATGACAGTAATGACAGATAATCTTCCTTTTAGATGCATGTGAGTGTGTGTGAGGACTGTGATCAGCAAACACTGATGAACCCTTTTCATTTATTTTCTGATTTACAGTCCTTTTCTGATTTTTATCTCTTTTCCTGTTTTCTTAGCCTTGTACTGACTTGGAGATGAAGTGGAAGGCTTTTCCTGTTCAGAAGATTTAATGAAAATATTTTTCAGTTTGGATCCATCAACCTTTTTCAACTTTTCAGTTTGTTTCTGATTCTTCTGAACATTTGGTTGTTTATTTTCTGAGGTTGTGGCTATATCAGATGCTTTGATAAAGGATGTCGTCAGCTTGTTTTCAAAAGCCTTTTTATTGACATTGTTGTAGCCTAACCCTTCCTTTTTGACATTTACTTTTGTTCCTAGCAATTTGTTCAGATTATCTTGCCCACAAACAAATTTAGACAAAGAGTTTTTTAAGTCTTGAATTTCATTTTCTAGTGAGGAAATGTGTAACTCATAACTGGCAATCTCTTGCTCACTGCAGTTCATAGCTTCATTCAAAACTTTGTTAGCAGTTTTATACTTCTCAATTTCATTTTCCAGATTGCTCAGTTTATCAGAATCTTCAATACAAACAGTTTTTCCTCTTTCCAAAACTAGAAGTCTCTCTGACATAGTGGAGTTCAGCATTTTTAATTTCTCATTTTCTTCCTTAAGCTTGTCATTTTGAATTAACTCATTTATCAAGATCTGATCATCTGAGTTAGTTTCAAGTTTTCTTCCAGCCTTGAATTCCTTCAAATCTTTTTCCTTCTTTTCAATGTTTTTCTGTAATTCCACATTCACAGATTTGATGGCTTCAAGTTTTTCAGCAAACAAGTTCTTCTCCTGCTCAGATTTTTTATCATTTTTATTAGTAGATATTCTCAGAGAATCATTTTCAGATTTCAGCTTGTTTAAATCAGATTTAACACATTCAAATTCTTTCAGCAAATCCTTACTCTGAACAGACTCATGATTAGCTAGGCTAAGCTTCTTTTCAAGTTTAGAGATTTCCTTTACATGATCTTGATCTTCAATTTTCAGCAATGAAATTTGTTTCTTCAACATTTGAATATCAGACATAAAAGTATCATGAATATTTTTCAGTTCAGCACAGTTCTTACATGGAGAATTGAAACTGTCTGACCCACTATTCTTCTTCAATTTTTTGTATTGTTCCCTTAACTGTTCATGAGAGTCTAATAATTCAGCATATGAATTCTCCCAATCATCCAAGGTATAGTTCTCAAAAGGGTTTACCTCCTCATCATTATCATCTTCACTTTGATTGCTGCCTTCATCGCTTCTGTTGGCCATCATGCAGCTTGTTTGATTTCCTTTCCCGGCTCTCTTCATCATTTCCAACATATCCCTTGCAGATCTGCAATCAAGGAAACATGAGTGAAAGGCTTTGTCAGTGGCTGCTTTCATCAGATTTATAGCTGTCTGATTCTCCTCATACATTGATTCGTGACTGTCAGTCCATTTGGACCTTTTCTTTGGTAGTTCATGAGGACCATGTGAAATTACTTTCCACAGGTCTGGATTCACAGATTTAACATAACTACGTAAGCACTGTGCCACTGGTTGAAATCAGAACCACTGAAGATCGGTGGACAAGCCATTGAAACAATAGCAGATAGATTCAATGCAACAGGAATATTGATGCACTAAAACAAATTAGCACCTAAGACTGCAAGATCGAATCTGCAGGTCGCTGGACCTTGTATGCAGACACCGCTCTGATACCAACTGTTAGGGTGCTAGGCCCGGATACAGAGGGGGGTGAATGTATCCTTCTATGTATAATGGCCAAATAAAACTTGAAAGCTAGAGATGGACACAGAAAAGAACCAATTTGATTCAACTCAAATACAAACACTTGGAGCGTGCCTATCCAAGCATCTAGCGGAAGCAAATCAAGCAATCTGATGAACCAGTTGAAAATCCTTTTAAACAAAAGAGCAAATATGTAACTGGCCCCCAAATAACCAACTAGCGGAAGCAGCACTAATGAGAATAAGAAAACTCAAGACAATCTGTGAAGGGTGGTAGGAGATATGGAAGAACACACTACAAGCAAACCACTGCTCAAGGATTTTAAGGTGGTTCGGTCCTCCAGACCTACATCCACCCCTCACTCCCAACCGGAGTGAGGCTTCACTAGCAAATGCTAGAACCAAGCAGACTCAGTCTGCAAACAGTTGCTGCCACACAGCTTGACCAGGGGAACAGCCTCCCCTCTTCCTCCCAACCGGAGGGACACCCAAGTGACTCCCAGCCACTTGGAAACTAGAGGTCGAAGACCTCTCTTCCTCCAGACCAGGAGGGACCACTGGACTTGCAACCACAAGCCCAGAACCGGAGGACTAGCCTCCCTTCCTCTAACCAGAGGGCAACCCACAAGTGACAACCTGTCACTTGCAACCTGGAGATCAGATCTCCCTTCTCCTGAACCAACAGGAGGAACCCGATCCCCAACAGGGCAATCGGAAGAACAAAGATGATCAGAAAACAAAGAAAAATAATAAAGGAAAATAACACAGCAATCAGAAAGCTGTAAAACGAAATGCACAATGTGGCTCTCAACGGAGCTGACTGGCCTGGATCTGATCCACGGTCCAGTGAAGACAGATCTTCAAGCAGCTTCTTCCTTCTTCTCCACGAGCTCTCTCGCTCACTCTCTTTCTCTCTTTCTTTCTCTTCTACTCTCCTAATCTCTCACTCACTGCTCTCTCTTCACGGCTTCTCTCTTCTATCTCTTCTTCCTCTCTTTTCCTTCTTTTTCTCTTTTTCTGGATCGAAGGGCTTTCTGCTCTTCAGGCTTCTGCTTCGATCAGTCTTCTTTAGTGGAAGAAGACTAGTATATATAGTAGCAGCAGCAACACACTGGCGCGTGTGGCTTCCACGTTTCCAGCCCTAGAAATTCGGACCACGTGGCAGCTTCCTGGTTCACGAGCCAGGCACCTCGGATCACGTGCCCTACAATTCAAGGACATTCGTTCAGTAAAACTCAAGACTGCTGCGTTGACTCTATCAGCCCATGGCGTTGACGCATCGATGATCCAGTGATCAAGTCTTTAGCAGATGGGCGTGCTGCGTCGACGCCGCTCCACTGCTGCGTTGACGCATCGGTGTGTACTAGCAGCTAAAAGGTGTCGTTCCATCAACCTGCTGCGTCGACCCAACGAGCTGCAGCGTCGACGCTGCCAAGGTACTCCAGAGGTTGCAAGGAGTTACTTGAACTGCTGCGTCCACACTGCCAGTGGGTGGTGTTGACGCATCTGAGTAACCCAGTAACCCATTGGTTCTCTTTTTGTAACTGCTGCGTCGACGCTACTTGCTCAATGCGTTGATGCACCAGAATAATCCAGGAGCTTCTTTCTTGATTTGCTGTGTCCACGTGTCAGCCTCTCAGCCAGCTTCAGCACACGTGTCACAATCCTGTCTGCCCTTCCAGCCTCGAATCACGTGCCCTCCATAAGCTTCACGATCAGAACACCTGTCAGACAGAGTATCGGATAAGTCATCAGTTTAAGTGAAGAACTCTGTGTAGACTTGTAAAGACGATCATGCTGTATAGACTAAGTGTGTACAGTGTGAGGGAGTGTATAGACTTAGTTAGAAGGAGCCCGATGTACAGACTTGCCTATGCGAAGCCACTGTACAGACATTGAAAACGTGAAGCCAAAGTGTAGACTTCACGCTGTACAGACTTGAGGCTTTGATGAACGAAGGTTCAGTGTAGAGTTGGAATGTTAGGCCCAATGTATAGACTTTATGATATGAAGCCAATGTCCAGACTTGAAGAGAAAACAAATGTATGGTCTTTGACGGAGTGAGACAATGTTCAGACTTTGTTCCACCGACCAGAGTATTGACTTTGCAAGCGTGAGACGCTGAATGAGACGGTGGCTGAGACGAACGCTGTATAGACTTTGAAATCTGAATCGACAGAGCAGGGTGTACAGACTTTGAGAGTCTTGAAGGATGTACAGACTTTGAGGGCTTTGACGGCCAATGTACAGACTTGTTCGAATGTCTAGACTTTGCATGAACAGTCGATGTGTAGGCTTGAAGAACTGAAGCCCACGTTGTATAGACATGACCTAACAGTCCAGTGTATAGACTTGAATAGCTGAAAGCTACAGTGAGAGAGTGTATACACTTGACCAGATCAAGGGCAATTCGAGTGTACAGACCTTATGCCATGAGACGCTGAGAGAGACAGTCCAAAGTACAGACTTATGAAGACTTATGCATGAACAGTAATGCATAGACTTAGGAGCATGAAGGCCAATGTGTAGACATCAACTATCAAGACGCTAAGGAAGACGGACAATGTACAGACTTCCTGTAACAGTCTGATGTACAGACTTCATGAAGCTAGACCAGCGGCTGTACAGACTTTGAAGGAGGACAAATGTATGGACTTGGTGACGTGAAAGCGATGTACACACTTATAGCGTTGACGCTAATGTCTTGAGAATGCTCACAGCGTTGACGCTGCATGAGACGTAGGCTGTACAGACTTAGCATGTGAAGACTGATGTGCATACTTGCTGAGTTGACGCTGCAGCCCAATGAGTTGACGTTGCAACGTATATTCTTGATGATCAACTGATGATGTATAGACTTCATCAAATGAAGAAACTGAACTGAAGCGTCGACGCATCAGCTCAAGGAGTTGACGCACTACTGTATGGACAGATACAAAAATGACCAAGGGGTCGACGCATCGGCACACTGAGTTGACGCACTGCAGTGACAACTGTGCAGACAGAGTGTAGCAATGAATGCTTTATGCATCAGTTAACATGACTGAACATCAAAATATATTAAACTAAACTGAGCAGCAAGATGACTGAACATTTGATTAACTCACATCAACAACCAATCATCAAAACCAAATCAATCATCAAAACAGAACATCAATGCATGGTGACTCACAGTGTATGACTCACATCAAAACCAATCATCAAAATCACAGAGGCACAACAAATGTTACCTCCAGCCTTGAAGCCGAAGCCCTCGCTCTCCGAGACGATCTCTCTCTTTTTTTTGAGAGGGGGGTCCCTGGGGTGGGAGGAATAGGGCGGGTGACTAGCTCGGGTCGGCCATGGTGTATGGCTAGTGACTTTAATGTAGTGACAGCGGCTTCAGAGAGGACAAGGGCCACCCCCCACATGGGAGAGATAGAGGATTTCTACGACTTCATAAAAGAGACAGCCCTCATCGACATTTATTTCATCATAATCAGTGGCATCAAATGATGTCCCATCATTCTAGACAGCATGCTAGATCTGACTGCCAGATAAACTGATGATGTTAGTCTAGAAAAATTATCGCCGAAGTTCACCTTTTCCTGGCTTCTAAAACTTCAGAAAGAACTACAGGAGTTTAGTATAGTGGACCTAGTTTCATAAAGAAAACAAGCCTCAACAGAATTTACAGATTACTAGATCAGCATTAAATTTCATTTACAGTAATAGATCTTAACTTTTGGCAATGAATGAGAAAAAAAGGCATAGGTCTACATTTCATTCCTTTCCTCTTTCTCCTCCTCTCATAGTAGATACTACTGCAGAAATACAAATATCGGACGCCTTGTTGCAGGCACTGGTGTAAATCTAATCCAGTTACACCATTCAGTGCTAGACAATTAGTCCAGAATGGTACATAGGTCCACTCTATTCATCCTATACATTATCATCCAATGTTAATGAAGATTTTATCGGGATAAATAATATGCCTATGCATATACACATTCCAAAGTAATTTATTTAAAACAAATTGTTACTCTTAGCCCAGTCAACCAGGTCCAGCTTATACTGCAGCCGTATATGCTGCACAGGCAATATACTGTATGTAGAGAAGCACAGCAGAGGACAGAAGCAATAAGAACAAGGCTAAAGTCAGTTTCAAGTTAAAAATAGGGGACAGTCAACTGGTAACAAAAAGAACTAGTGTTTATTGAACTAAAATTTTCTACAGTATTATCCTTATAAACTTTCATTTCTTACTCCAAATGAACTCCTGAGACTTGTTTCCTAATACATTGTGCAGTGAGCACATACCACTGTCCCTACCATCAAACACCCTATTCTGAGAATGCGACTTCCCACCAAGTCCTAACCATTCCAAGTCAGTAACATGATAACTTTATTTCAAAGTGAGATGCAGCCAAACACTTATCGCTGTCCTAGTATAACCCTCAGAAGATGCAGTTCTTGTAACATGAGTCTAGTTACAATAATGATTCCTGATGTAAATAAAATTATAAGAAGCTGAAAATGATACTAGCCAGATATAACAGTAGAAAGGATAGGCTTTAATTATGGATGTTTCTTCTCTATAAGACAGGAAGCAGTGCTAGACATGGGTTCTCATGAACTTTAAGCTGGGTGAAAAAAGTTACCTATGGGTTCAACTAAGCACTTCTCTTCGGCATATGACATCCTTTCATTATGAGAGGTTAATGGTTGCACTAATTTTTCTCTTCGTCTTTTTAATATTTTCTAAATAAATTCTCTATTGGGAAGCACACATTATCCATGAAATGCACACAGCTTGGTAATCCCATATCCTCATGATCCTTTTGGGATTCTTTCAGACATATGTATTGATGATTCATGCGCGCCTGCCATATTAGAAATTTATGGACCTCTTGTACTTTGGATTAAGATATTCATGCCATTAAAGTTGGCTGCTGTTACAGCAAGACCTGTACCAATGAACCTGTGAACCAACACTCCTTTTGGCCTTTTCAGATACATCTACAGGTTTCTCCAACATGTGCAATGCATATAACAGGATATATCACTAGTTAATCCAAGAACGTCCACTGCCTGCATATCAAGAACGTCCACTGCCTGCATATCTTGGAATATTAAGTTAGTTGGGAGTAAGAAGAGGAGGGCGGTGAAGGAGTTTGTTAGAAGATGCAAGATTTATATCTTATATCTCCAAGAGAACAAGTGTGAAGGGGTTGGGGAGGGGTTCATAAGGGAGATTGGGAGTGGCAGACTTTCGAAGAGGGCAGCCTCCCCGACAATGGGGAGGGCACGAGACATCATGATTCTGTGGAACCCATTTGAGATGAAGGAGCAGGAGGTGGATAGGCAGGCAGGCCGGGGGCCTATCTCCCTCCACTTTAGATGATGAAGGATGGCTTCTCCTGAGAATTCTCGTGAGTATATGATCCCCAAACAAGAGAGGGGAAGAGAGCACTTTGGGAGGAATCACTCCTTATCACCATAGCTCGGGTCGGCCATGGTGTATGGCTAGTGACTTTAATGTAGTGACGGCGGCTTCAAAGAGGACAAGGGCCACCCCCCACATGGGAGAGATAGATGATTTTGCTGTGGCAACTTGAAAATGAGTCAGTTTATTTGCAACATAATTCACTAGCAATCTTTGAATGCTTTTATAAAAGTTTCACTAAGATCATCTAAGAAGTTTTTGACCTACAGAACTTGTCTCACTTTCTTGCTGAACTTAACAGTAGATATCCACCAACTATGTTATCATTTTTTAATGACATACTTTGTAAAAGTCACAGTTGAGGCTGATGCTTGAGTAAATACTTCTGAGGTTATTGAGACTCTCCTTTTGAAAGTGATATGTGAAGATGCAAAAAATGCTTATGATCAATGCATTTATTATTATTTTTTGTGTGGTTATGAGTACAGTGAACCTCCTTTATGTATCACAATTTGGCCGTCAGATTTTGACCTGCTTGTCCTTGAATGAAGTAGAACAATGCCATGTTCAGATATATTGCAAGCTGTCAAGCTTTTGTTACTCATCTTTTCTCATCTGTTGGCGAAGTCATCCTCAAAGCGTGAATAGCTTAATTCTGTTGTGTAAGTATAGAAGAATTTGTTTTGTTGACTAGGCACCATTTCTATTCCATTCTTTGACATTGATATCTTTTTCATTCAGCTACTTGATTGCCTCCATGGGACTCCAAGTGCTGTGGAGCATGGGACTTGCATGTCTTGATGTCTATGCATTAAGAATTAAGAGAGATCTTCATAACCCAGTTTCAGTGAGCTTGTTTGTGGTTGGTGATTGGGTAATTGTTTCACCCCTTATACCTTACATGAAAGTGACTTTCATTTATATGCACTTCATGGTTAGGTTGTTTCAATAAAATCCTTCCAAGTTGAAATAAATGGGTCATTGAAAGTGAGCTTGAGATTCCTTCCAAGTTTACCAATGGACTTTGGTGTTGTTTTCCACCTGAATACCTTGCTCAATAAAATCCATAGGCCAATTAAAGGCTCCTGGCATACAGCAAACCTGCTATGTGTTACACCCAAAATGTTCTTTCAGTTAGCAATAACAATTAACAAATTCTTATTCCTTCACACTCAGATTGAATGCCACAGTTGCATTGACTTGCGCCCCTCCCAACACTTTACACCTACTCAAGCTCCTTCTTGGCCACCCAGATATCACTTACACAACAAGTCCAAAGCACAGATACCATTTTTCATGGCCTGAATTGGGTTCACTCATTCTGTGGCCGTGTGGTGTCCCCACAGCCCATGCCATTATGCCAAGCCACATGTAGGCCAGCTTTCAACCTCATCAATAACACTTCCTAATTCTGAATAAGGACTAAGAGAACATTTGGCCTTAGCCCTTGGCACCTTGCATGAACAAAAAACATACTTGGACTTATGGAAGGATCTGGGACACAAAGGCAAATAGTTGGAATGGAAAGGCTGTCACCATACAACAAATGCTTTAAAGCACTTAGGGGAGAGGAGTGGGCCTGGCCAAGTGGTGGACCATGTCTGATATTAGGCTCGATATCTCTATAAGAGACACTAGCATTGAACATTGATGCTCAAACTTGGATGATTTGCAAATGGGAGGATATGGTCATAAGCTACCCTCCCTAGGATCATACCATTCAATCCCCATCTAATAGCCAGGAATTCTCTAGAATAGGTTGATGCCTCTAAAAAGCATGATTGAGGTCCTGAAAGGTGTGAAATACAATAAAACCCAAAAGTTATACACATGGATATGATGGTATATGAAATACTAAACTGAGTCTTCAAGATGACCATACACATGTCATGACATCCTTCATCACAAGTTCTTGCAGGACTACAGATGATGACAAGTTAAAGATTGCTGTCTACATTAAGTGGAACCTGAAAATGCATTTCCTTCAAAACTAAGTTGCTTATGAAAACTAACTTAGTTGTGATTATAACTTGTTTATAATTGAGTAATTCTGTCAAAAAAAAACATAATAAACACTCACCTGATGGACCTGTGCCGTGGTGGTGGATCCACGCGGGAGAATTCTCGCCTGGGAGAGGAGGCCAGTGAGGGTCTGCAACATGGTTGTCTGCTGGGTAGATATCTCATCTCGGATATGCCGCTGCAACTGTCGCTCCCAATAATCTTCCATCGCCGATTGGACGATGTCTCTGACATCGATGGCAGAAGTACTGGGGGCGGGTGGAGGTGTACTGAAGGCACTGCTACTAGTTTGGGCAGGTCCTGGACTCGCACACGATGATATCACCGCGCTAGAGTCCAGGCTCTCCCCAAAACCATATAGCCTGCCTTTCTTCGGTACGCCAGCTGCTGCCACCCATTCCGCCGGATCGAACTCTGGCTGCTGCACGACTCCTTCCCCGTACTTCTCTGTCACAGCTTTGGCATATGTTTCCTATAAATTGAATAAAACAAATAGTCAATTTCATATGAATCAATCCGATTTAAATGAATAGTAGAAGTTGCATATGTAGATAAACTTACCGATGCTGACTAAGCTCTCTCACTCACAAATGAATCTGTCCCCTTCTTTCTGTGTGTTCTGTCGAACACCTCGAGGAACGATGGAGATCGATTAAGTTCCACAGCCTGTTATACAATTCATAGTAAAAAGCCGTCATATATATTAATAAAATGTACAAGGATATAAATTGAAACATTACTTACCATTTTTTGTTTATGTGCTGCGAAAGAGACGGACCCACTCGTATGCTTATTTACGCCCGGTTGTGACGCCCTGTTTGCTTTGGCTTTTTGTGACTTTTCTATCAACTTGGGGTCGGCAAATTTGTCACACAGTATGTCCCAATCCTCCTTCCTCAACCATAGACGGCGGTGCTCCTTCCACAGCTCTCGGTCTTCACTCCCACCAGTCATTTTTTTAGCGTGCTCTCGGGCCTCATGTAATTTCCTTTTGTAATTACAAAGCATACTAAACTCCCAGGCACGACGACATCTCAACGCGTCATTGTCACACGTGAATTGAAAAGTCTGCTGTAAATAAATTTAGTTTCACACTTAATATATATACTATTGTGAATTGAGTTTGGAAAATACTTAAATCAAATGACGTAATTAATTACTAAGAACATGTCGAACAATCTATCGCAGATGGCCACCGAATATTCTTTGAAAGACTCTACTGGCCCAGGCACATGTGCCAGTACTAGTTCTATCCCATGATGGATAGCTTGGTAAGGTTCTACTTTAACACTGCAATTGCAAATGTCAAAATATTCATATTAGACAGTTGATGGCTAAATAATGAATGTAATAACCTTATAAGATTACCCGGAGACCCAGCATGAGCGACATCCATCATGGGTCGTGCCTCCCTCGGCCCAACTACCAGCATCGTCAAATGGCCGATTGGTGGGGGTGTGCCCTGTACAAGTGAGAGGTGGTGGGAGGACACTAGGACCTGTAAGAATTAATTTCACAACTAAAATAAAAATTTTGCTGAAATTTGTAAAATACATACCTGTAGCGGGAGGTGGTGGGGGTGGCGCATGTATAATTGATGGGAGGGCACTAGGACCTGTAAGAATTAAATTTCATAACTAAAATGAATATTGCGCTGAAAATTAAAATAGTCATACCTGTGCTGGGAGGTGGTGGGGTGGCGTCTGTATAACTGATGGGAGGGCACTGGGACCTGTAAGAATTAAATTTCATAAGTAAAATGAATATTGCGCTGATAATTAAAATAGTCATACCTGTGCTAGGAGGTGGGGGGGTGGCGTCTGCATAACTGATGGGAGGGCACTGCGACCTGTAAGAATTAAATTCCACAAGTAAAACTAATATTGCGCTGAAAATTAAAATAGTCATACCTGTGTTGGGAGGTGGTGGGGGTGGCATCTGTATAACTGATGGGAGGGCACTGGGACCTGTAAAAATTAAATTTCATAAGTAAAATAAATATTACGCTGAAAATTAAAATAGTCATACCTGTGCTGGGAGGTGGGGGGGGTGGCGTCTGTATAACTGATAGGAGGGCATTGGGACCTGTAAGAATTAAATTACATAAGTAAAACGAATATTGCGCTGAAAATTAAAATAGTCATATCTGTGCTGGGAGGTGGTGGGGGTGGCGTCTGTATAACTGATGGGAGGGCACTGGGACCTGTAAAAATTAAATTCTATAAGTAAATCGAATATTTCGTTGAAAATTAAAATATACATACCTGCAGCGGGAGATGGTCGGGGTGGCACATGTACAACTAGTCGTGAGCCGACACTTGGACCTATAAAAAATGCCTTTAATTGAGTAAATAATTAAATTGGTTATATAGCTAACTATCTTAATAGATATACCTGTGCCGGAAGAGGACGCCAAAGGGGAAGATGTAGAGCCCTTGTCACTCCCCTGTCTCCTCCCACTCCCAGTACGACCTCCTCGGACCATTTCTTTAAGACTAACAAAACAATTAATACAAATTAATCCACAGTTATATAGGGCTAGACATATGTTATTAAAATTTATGCAAAAAAATAAGAATATCTTACTAAATTATCAAAACATGCCTCCCTCATGCTGATGACATATCTAACTCATCATCATCTTCATCATCCATAATAGCCTCATCAGATTCGAACTCTTCCTCTTCATCCGATTCCTCCTCCCCTCTAACATCAACATTTAGCTCCGTCAGATCGACTTCTTCCACTTCATCTCCATTACATAATGACAGTGGCTCATCAGATTCATCCAGATCAATATGCGTGGAACCGACAACGCCAACTTCGTCTGATTGAAAATATTCAGCACTGACAACTTCTGAGACATTTTCACTCATATTTAACTCATAAGTGGAAAAGAGTTTCGGTTTAACCCTGCAAACTGCCCACCAATCTTTATTCTTAGATGATGGATAGCTTGAATAATACACTTGCTGGGCTTGTGCGGCTATAATGAACGGTTCATAGGTATTAAGTTTAGACTTATGTTTGACATCGACAATCCCATAAGTTGTGTCATGTCGAACAGAATTAGGATCAAACCAATGACACTTAAATAGGTATACATGATTGTCTCGTCTCAAATATTGAAGCTCTAAGACTTCCTCAAGAATACCATAGTAGTCCAACTCCACTTCATTGTATACACTCCCTTTAACAGATACGCCGCTATTCATCGTAGACTTACTTCTTCCATAATCCCTCGTATGAAATCTGTATCCATTCACAATATATCATGGATAGGCACGTGCAAATTTTGAGGGGCCATAACTTATCTCTTGTACTTTTTGATCAGTAATGAGACCTTGTGAAACTTATATTAAAAATTAGATTAGTTACAATAATAACTAATCTCTCAACAAAAGTAAATACAAACATATATATTCAATGTTTGAGACTAACTCGATTTCTCAGTCATTTGGCAAAAAAACTTCTCGCGTTCTTTTTCAATCTCCACGTCCTAGATATTTGGACATTTTTGTGCTAATTCTGAATCAAATTGTCTGCAATACAAATACACTACTACTTTAAATGAACTGCAGAAGAAGGATGAATAACCTATGGACATGCTGGAAATGTGAGTTAAGAACTTACTCAACATAAGGTTCAATCTCGATATAATTCATAAGAATATATATCTCAGCGGTGTACAACTCTCTATCTTCGAGCATGCGAGTTGAGCAACGTCCGAACGCACGTCCAGGATGCTTAAATATAGAGAGCCGATGGGACAAATCATCCACTCCCCCATCATCAGTACGTGGAGGTCGAGTACGACGAGTTAGAATCTCTGGCTCAAAGTACATGGAACAGAAGTTCAAAATTTCTTCAAGAATATATGCCTCAGCAATCGAACCCTCCACCTTCGCCTTGTTGCGAACTTTCATTCTTAATTCATGCATGCACCTACAACAACAAGTCAGATGGCAATGTCATGTACCGACCATGTACGACATGTAACTTAACAAAAATTCTCACATATCTCTCAAATGGATACATCCATCGAAATTGTACTAACCCTCCGACAATAGCCTCGTATGGCAAGTGGACGACCAGGTGCTCCATCGAATCAAAGAATGCCGGGGGAAATATCTTCTCTAACTTGCAAACGGTTGTGACCACATTTTCTTCAATAGTTTGTACATCCCGAACTCTGAGTTCTGATGCACATAAAACCTTGAAAAAGTGGCTCAGCTCGGCCAGTGCTCCCCATATATACTTTGGCAAGAAATCACGAAATGTAATGGGCAATAGCCTCTCCATGAACACATGACAGTCGTGACTTTTCATACCATATATTTTCCCCTCATTAACATTCACACAGCAGGCTATGTTGGATGTATATCCATCTGGAAATCTCAATTGTTTCAACCACTGGCACACTGCCTTCATCTGTGTATCATTAAGCACATAAGTTGCTTTAGGCTGCACAGTTTTCCCACTTACGTTCTGTAGTTCCAGTTCTGGACGTTTACAGAGCATCTTTAAGTCCATACGCACTTTGACATTGTCCTTTGTTTTGCCTTTGACATTCGTGATTGTATTGAACACATTATCAAAAACATTCTTCTCGATATGCATGACATCCAGATTGTGCCGTACAAGCACAGCTGACCAATAAGGCAATTACCAAAAAATGCTTCTCTTGTTCCAGTTGTGATACTTTCCAAAGCCAGGAAGTTGTCGTGAGTTACCTCCCAATTGTACTACATCTGGTAAATTTTGCACCTGTGTCACCATATGTCGGCCCGACACCCGTTGCAAGTCAGCTTCATCCATTTCAACAATATTTTTTTTAAACGAATCTTTCTGCCTTTGAAAAGGATGGCCACTTGGTAGCAACCGCCGATGGCAATCAAACCAACATGGTTTCCCACCACGTTTCAATACAAATGATTTGGTATCTTCCATACAGTAAGGACATGCTAACCTCCCATGTGTGCTCCAACCAGATAACATTCCATATGCAGGGAAGTCACTTATTGTCCAAATCAGTGCAGCCTTCATAATAAAATTTTACTTCCTACATGCATCATAAGTAACAACTCCATCAGTCCATAAAAAATTGAGCTCATCAATCAACGGCCTAAGGTATATGTCCAAATTTTTTTCGGACTTTTTGGACCAGGAATTATTAAGGGCAAAAATATATTTTCGCGCTTAATGCACATCTCCGGCGGAAGGTTGTACGGTGTCATGAACACTGGCCAATAAGAATAGGATGCAACTGAACCACCGAATGGATTAAAACCATATGTGCATAAACCCAGCCTAACATTACGTGGCCCCTTTGAGAAAGCAAGATGAGTATGACTGAAGTGGGTCCAAGCTTTACCATCGGCAGGATGACTTATTATATCATTAGCACGGCGTACTCTTTCGGTGTGCCATGTCATATGTCGAGCCGTCTTTGAGGACATATACAACCATTCCAGCCTAGACATAAGAGGGAAGTATCACAATACCTTGTAAGGTACATCTTTTCGCTTTAAATTGACCCCGACCTTAGGTTTGAATATGTCATGGCCATAAATAGAACATGATATCTTATCTGCATCGTCTTTGTAATATAACATACAATGATTCGGACATGCATCAATTTTCACATATCCAAGCCCTAGCTCATTGACCATCTTTTTTGCACGATAAAACGTTTCTGGCAACTTCTCGTCTCGAGGCAACATACTCTTGATCAAGAGGAGTAGACGGTCAAAACAAGTCTCACTGATGTGAAATTCTGATTTCAAGTTCAACAACTGTGACACTGCAGACAACCGAGTGTGATTTTCACAACCATCCCAAAGTGACTCATCAGCATCCCTAAGAAGTTGATAAAATCTTCCGGCTGTCTTATTCGACAGTTCTTCCGTGTATGCTTGTTCCTCATGAACATTAAAACTAGGACCAACAGCATCTACAACCTTATCCACGTATCCACTTGTGCCTGCAATGTTGTCAGCCGCATACCTCAAGAATTCCTCACCATGGCACGTCCACTTCGTATAACCATCCACGAACCCTTTCGTGTACAAATGATGTTGCACATCCCATGGTGAACGCCACCTCAAATTTCTACAACTTGAACAAGGGCATCGAATGTGACCATCCGAGTCCCTTGCTGCATTGGGATTCCCTAATGTAAATTGAATGAAACTCTCAACTCCATACTTAAAGTCAGCCGACACCACCCGGTCAACTATTCTACGATACATCCATGAACGATATGTAAATATTTTGTCTGCACCCAATAAATGTTAATACACATCCTAACTTTGAAATCATTACTCCTGAAAATAAACTCGACCCTTTCCTCACATCGTTCGCCATTGAGCATTTGCATTTGAACAAGGACTATTAATTAGATTTTCACTTGTTAACCCATCCATGAAGGTTTTATCGCACAATCGCTTACTATATGTGTTGCACGATTTGCTGAAAATTTCGGCAGCATCTCCCTACACTTCTCTGATATACCAAAAATATTTATTGATTTTGACATTTTCTTAAACACTTACAAGTAAGTGGTTAAGAAAACACTTTAAAATCAATAATGGTATATCAGAGAAGAGTGAGGAGACGCAACCGAAATTCTCAACAAACCATACAAACACATATAGTAAATGATTGCCTAAGTGCGATCAAACATTCACAGACTGTCCAAACAGGACAATTCAAGACTTTGAGGTAGATATATACATTCTCATAAAAAATGAGAACATACACATCAATCCCAAAGTCTTGAACGGGAAGGTTCATTGACACGGTTTTAACACGCTCTCCTGAGGTGCGTGTAATGTTAGGTCGCACCCACGCACCTCAGTTCACAGGAAATACCCAATGTATTTATATAACAAAAAATTAAATAGGTCCACAATTTATCATTATGCATACATCAAATTAAATAACATCCATTCCATAAAAAATATTCAAATTCAGAACATCAAAGCTAAATAATCCACATTTTTGAGTCAGAACAACATCAAATTTCTGTTAAAATCAGATTTAAAAACACATTTCTTTGCAATTAAAATCCACAAAGTTTAAAATCACAAGCAGAAATATTGGGATTCGACGTAACCATTCTAGTTTATACTCAGAATCTCATATTCGAATTACTCCAACTAAATCGGGGAAGGGTTCTAACGGTCTTTCAAAATTAAAAGCTGGGAAGGACTCATCGCAAGTGGGACTTTTATAATCTCATATTCGAATTAGTTTATATGATAATAAAGACTTTTTTCTGCCCTCTTAACAGTGTTTCTAGAAGCCTTTGGGGTCTATTGTGAAGGAGAGTTTAAATGGACATGCGGGTAACTAATACTTGTTACCTGATTCAAAAAATGCACTGGTCTCATATCCACGAGTCTAGCAAAATCTTTATATCCGGTTGGTAATGGAACTATCTCCCTTTACCTGTTCTTTCAAACAGTTTGTAACTAGTATCTTCTTTTGTCAGCATGCTGGCAGATGCCTATTTTTTAATGACCTTTACGATTGATACGCTGCCATGCTGATGGTATTGTAGCCATAACTCTTCTGGGTCAAAAAATGGACTAATGGGATCCAGCTCTCTATTGCTCATAAATAATGATAATGACAGTTTTTTTTTGGCTGCTGTAACACATGGATTACTTTGATTCTATGAGCTCTGAAGCTGCAGGTTATGGACTAGCATGTTTTTGAAAATTGTGTAGGTACCCATACATGGCTGTTGTTCTCAATTTCAGTCAATCGTGGGCTTTATACTGTTTTGCTTCAGCTCTATGCAGCTACGAAGGATGAACTGGAACATATAAAACCATTGGCCAAGTTTATTATGTTTAAATCATTCGTATTCTTAACTTGGTGGCAGGGGGTAGCTATTGCCATCTTATATTCTTTCGGTCTGTTCAAAAGCCCTATAGCTCAAGGCTTACAATTCAAATCAAGTGTTCAGGACTTCATTATTTGTATAGAGGTATTTTAATTTTTTAGTCCTATTTACCTTCATAGGCCACTCAGTCAATTCTATGTATTTTCATTATATTGCTCTTTGCTTTATTTAACATGATTAAGTGCATGTGTTTTAACTGAAAAGCAAATAGAACAGCTGGTGGTAGATGTTAATGCTTTTTATTCTCTCCATCTTCTCACTCTGTTCATATGATATCTCAAAAATACTTGAAGATTCATATCATAATTCAGCTATCTTCTCTAGATTTACATATCATATTACTGCAGGTGTGTTGGTCTCTGCTATTCAGGAATTTTTCAGATTTCGTAATATGATGCCTAGGTTCTTGACTACTTCTCTTATTGCTTTAATTCCCAAAGTTAGCACTGCTACAGACATATCAGACTATAGACCTATTAGTCTATGTAACATCGTTTACAAGGTCATATCAAAAGTCATAAGTAACAGACTTGTCACCATCCTCCCAAACATCATTTCTCTGGAGCAAACTGCAAATTTTCTTCCAGAACCAGATGGTCTTAACCTCTCCAAACTTTCATGATACTAGTCCTTGACTGAAAAAGAAATATCATACATGTTCTCTGGAAAACGAATATCATCCATTGAGTTATTGCCAACCATACCAACTTCCTCATATCATCAAATTTAGAGATAAGAAGGTCCTTGAAATTTCCACAAAAGCCTGTGGACTATGGAGTTTATGTATGTAGACCGTAGGCTATCCAAAAACAATGTGTGGTAGCAACCAAATTTAAAGTTAACACATATATCAGAGGACTCATATAGAACAGTCTACATTACTCTAGGACTCCAATCAGTTGTGACAAGACACCTGTCTATTAGAGAATATCTTTCAATCACTTAATTCACATCTACTTTGAATATGAAAACAAAACTCCGGAGTCACTAGACATCGTCATCATCCAACCGACATAGCGATTCTAACGACCACTTTTCCCGGGTCTCTACCGTTGCCCTCTATATGTTGGAGCTCCACAAAATTTTAACGAGAATCGAATAGGTTAAATAGATTAAAAAGGGAGAGGCCTTGTGAATCCGAGCGTGTTGTTAACATATTAAGGGAAATATAATCTCGTCGCGATAAAAGGAGATGGATCTCTCCTCTCCGCACTTGGGATTCGGACAAGATTACAACACAATGAGCTAGTAGTCTCAGTCACAATGCGATTCTATCTATATCTCTACCTACCATCTTTGTCAGAATCCAAAAGGTCTCAATTTAACTAGTAGTAAGGGACTGACTGCCTTCCATCACATGTCTCTCCACGTTGATAGCAGGCTACAAGAAACATACATACATACCAGCGAATTATGCCGCCAATCACCATCATAATGTTTATCCCTACAATTTACAGAACTATCTACAAAAATCAAACAAGGAAACAACAAACAAATGGCTTGAACCTAGATAGATGATAACAGATCTTAACAAAGCTGGCAGCACCGAGAAGAGTAGTACCCATACCCACAGACCACGAGCATTATTATTAATAAGTCTTGGCAAGATCAGACTTTTCAATGCCGCTGACTTGAACCAACACACCGGCAAGTCCCACTTCTATCTAATCTACTTTTACCCTTTCGGATGATGAGAGGAAAGCGTGTTGTGCTGCTCATCCACACCGATTGAGTGGCACCTACCTCACTTACCTTCATAGCGGCGGCCATGACTCGGAACCCTCCCCCCCACTGTAATTGTTTCTAAAGGTAATAAAAAAGGAGATGCAAGAAGTTTAAAAGAATTCCCTCCTTCGTGGCAACCAATGGAGACAGCTCTACTTGCATCGACAACAGTGGAAAACTTTGGAATTTAGACAATTGTAACTTAAGAGCACTCAAAGAAAACCCAATTTCCTCAGCACTTCTAATTTAATAAGCTGGCCTCCATAAAGGAGGTCAAGTTATTGAGGTCTCCAGAAAGGGACATTGTCATTAAATCATTGGCAAGGCTCAAAGACATCATTTATCTTCAAAAAGAACTATCCATTGTTGTCATTATTGAGTTTCCAAGTGGGCTCAATTGGGAATAACCTGAAAGGATGGTGTCCATCACTGGTCCAGACTCCGGGCTAAAGCCATCATTTATGAGTATCCTTCATTGGAGCTGGTCATTGAGCATAGGAGCACACTGCAAATCAGCCACACAGATCATGTATGACTGCTTGAAGTCCCATATGAACTCCTCGAGTCCAAACACCATCAACAGAGACTACATCTCTAAGTGTGCAACCAATCCACCAGCTCTTCTTAAAAAGAACCCTTTCACGAAAGAGAATTTATGATCTGAATCATGCATACTAACCCCCCACCCTCCCAGCCACCCCGAACCCCCAGCCGAAAGACCACTCCCTGAAATCCCCACTCCTCGAGCAGCCCCACACCCACCGGAACCCTCCTCATGACCCCCCATCGGAATTAAAACCCCACACCCTCCTACCCCGCAGCCCCCACCCCGGACTCCCTGTCGGACCCCCCCTACGCGACTGAGCTTCCCTCTGCCAGAGCACCCACCGGCCCTCTCCGATCCTGAACCTCCTCCCCCAACACCCATGCTGGAACCCCTCCCCCTCCCAGACGTCGACCGACCTCCCCCTCCCGGATCTAGAACCCCTGCCCTCCCAGATGATCCCCAAGCTAAAAATGGCGATGGTGGAGGCGCGGCGGTGGTGGAGACTCCGATGGACAGGCAATGGCGATGGTGGAGGCGCGGCGGGCAGGGAGAGTTTTACAGACACAGGGAGAGGGAGAGGGCTTACCAGACTGGAGAGGATGGCGTGGAGGATGGCGACAAGGGACACCGGCGGCGACGACGAGGATGGCTTCGACGGGGACGACGACGAAGGCTTGGACGGCGATGGCGAGGGCAGCTCTGGCGATGACGCAGACGATGAGGACGGCTTGGACAACGATGGCGAGGGGGGCTCTGCGGGCAACACCGACGATGAGGACGGCTTCGACGGCGATGGCGGGGGGGGGGGGGGGGGGGCTCTGCGGGAAACGCCGACGATGAGGACGGCTCGAGCCGCGACGGTGAGTGCGGCACCGGCAGTCTCTCCTCGGCAGGGAGATGGTCGAAAGAGAGAGTGAGAGGGAGAGCGGGGCAAGGGTTTGTGAATGGGGGAAAGGGGGGAAGGGTTTGCGATGACTGAAAAAACATTTCACACGGATTTCAAACGGATCATTCTCCGTCTGGAATTTCACACTTATTTCAGACGGATATAATTCCGTCTGATATTACAGACGTAAATTGTGACGAAATACCTATCCGTCGCATGGATTGGATATTTAAGAATTTCGTGTGAAATTGAGACGTCATTTCAGACGGAAATAATCCGTGTGAAATGTCCGTCTGAAATCCACTTTTTCTTGTAGTGCATTAATTTTGAATCCTTATTTTTGATATCCTAAAAAATAATTATATTATAAATATCTACGGTAAGTGTACAAGGCATCTATTTAAATTTGATATTTCATGTTATTTAGCTCAGATGGACAATATTCATAAATGATATTCATTGGAGGACAAGTGTTGTAGTCACTTCCCACAGAACCCCTACAGTAACACCATCCAACCTCCTAGTAGGGGCTGGCCAAAGGCCATCTAACCTACTATTATAGGTGTGGCCTATAAACAGAGAAATGGAATGCGATGCCCCCACAGTCCTCCTCATCACATGAATGCTCCTTCCCATCATCATAGCCCAATGTCCCATAAAAGGACAATATTCCTATAAGCAGCAAAAATGTAGAGACACACCAAAATAGCAACTATGACTACAGAGATATAACATAAATCAAGTAACAAGTCCAAGCATGTGTAGTGTAGCATCGACCACGTGGGCTGTGCAGTGTAGCAGCCTGAAGCCCATATTAAGTGGCAGTTGAGCCAGGCTGCTCCAAAAAAACATGTGAGCGTTCAAAGTGTCGTATCCAAGAAAGTGTGTAGAGTGTAAAGGCATTGTACGGGCGACCATGTCGGACTCCGCTCGATTGGTCTGAGGTTGGTGAGCGTGTTGTGACGGGGCCGGAGCTGGTGCAACAGTGCATTGATGTGGTGCATCTGGTCCGTCATAACATGTTGGCGGTGCAAAGTCGGCAGAAGAGTTGTGCCGATCGGAGAAGGCAGCCACTCTGTTTCCCGGTCGGTGACCGAGTATTTTTGCGGGTTTCTCCCATGAAGGGAGTGATGAGATTTGGACAGCGTGGGAAGCTGAGTCCCCGCTATATTGGTCCTTTTCCCATCGTGGAGCGCATTGACGAGGTTGCTTATCGGTTGTAGCTACCTCTTGAGTTTGCAGCGGTGCATGATGTGTTCCATGTCTCGATGTTGAGGAAGTATATGCCCGATGACTTTCATGTTTTAGAGGATTCCGTTTGGCCCGAGGTGACTCCCGATCTATCTCTACCGGAGTTCCCTATCCGTATTGAGGATCGACGAGAGCAGCACCTGCGGAACAAGGTTATCCCTCTGGTTAAGGTGGTGTGGCAGCGGCACTCTGGTGGTGAGGCTTCTTGGGAGCGTGAAGACGAGATGCGTCAGCAGATCCCTTACCTGTTCGAGTGAGTATTCTTTTATTTCCCCTGTGCTTTATTTTAAATTTCGAGGATGAAATTTGTTTAAGGGGGGAGGGCTGTAATATCCCGGACCCTTCGGATCCTTCTTCTTGGGTCCCGGATTTATTCTCTCGGAGAATTTATTCTCATTTTGTCCGAAATTATCTTTCGGACATTTTTTGGGTTCGGATCCGTGCGTTTCGGAGGTCCCGGAACGTGTTCCGCAGTTTCCCGTATTTTTCACTGACAGGACCCACAGAACTCCGTAGCGGGTAAACTGAGTCGTTCACCTACTCAGGGATGGTACCATGGCGATCAGCGTGTTCCAACGATCGTGGCGGTATATTTTTCTATTTTTTCAAATTTTTCAAAAAATCTGAATTTTCTATAAAACCCCCATTTCTTTTTCTTTTTCTTTTCTCCTTTCTCTTTCTTCTTCTTCCTCCTTCTTCCTCCCGTGAGCGACCGGCCCCCTCCTTTCCCCCTCTCCCGTGGACGCGGCGGCGACCCTCTCCCCGGCTGCAGACGGCGGCGAGGTGACGGCGCGGCGACAGCGGTGGCGGCGTGGTGATCGTGGCGGCGTTCGTGGTTCGTGGGAAGCTCGGGAAGAACGAGGGCTTCAAACGAGTTTTGAGGATCAGCGGCGATCCCCAACGTTTTGGACAAATCCGAGGTAGGGAGAGGAATCCCCATGCTCATCCCGTCGTCCCCCGCGATTTGTAGGCCGAGGAGAGGTCGAGAGGGGTGTTTTTGAGCCGGGTAGGGTAAAATCCATGTTTTGGGGGTTGTGTGCCGATCTACCGTTTCGTCGCGTTTCTGACCGATTCGAGGGCGTAGATGCATGCTAAGGGTCCCCCTTATTTTCCCCCTCATCCGTGGATGATCAGGGCGTGGAATGAGTTTTTAGATTTCTTCCCGCCGGCCTGTTCTCGGGTTGGTATGGCGGTCCTTCCAGAGACCGCCAGAGCCTTTGGCGGCCCAGGGTAGGTGGGCCAGAGCCTGTGGCGGCCCAAGGTGGGTGCGCCACAGGGCACTGCTTTGTTGGCAGGTCTCCATGTCGTATGGCGGCTGCACGATAAACCGCTAGACGGTGTGGCGGCTGAGGGTCAGACCGCCAGAGGGTGAGTTGACCGTTGATTTCCGACCGTTGGTTTTCGACCGTTGGGAATTTTTGGGGTCTGGCGGCCGAAGGTTTGCCTGCCTCATTCCCTTTGGCGGCCCTATATAGGACCACTATGTCTTTCGTGACCCAAGGTGTAGCGGCCTATCGTTGGACCGCTAGCTCTTGTGGCGGCCCAACGGTGGACCACCACTGGTTCATGTCCAACCGGAATTATGCCTTGCCGATTCGAGCCCCGGGTGAGTGGATCTCAATCCGCGTGCTGGCCCGTGGTCTGACTGATGCTGGGCATCATGTGGGGACCACACGTGAGGGTGCCGTGGGATCCCGGGAGTTGGTGTTCTCGGCTCGTGTCAGCGTGAGTCGATGTCGGTACGAGGAGCGGCCCTCGTACTTTGTCCGGTTTAGACGTTATTTTCCGTTGACTAGATAGTCTACTCTTTCAGTGACCCTCCACTAGTCGTAGCCTTCCGACACGCTAGTGGTCCCACTAGAGAGTGGTGGCGAGGCTACCCTGAGAGATAGTTTTAGACTGGTTTCCGTTGGGCCCCACGTCTACCAGCCAGAGTCTGGCTGAGGGGAAAACTAGTCAGAGGGCCAGATCAGGGACGCACGGTCTGTGTGTGCACATGTGGTTGGGGGCGGTTGGACCTGCGTTGACGAGTACGACCCCAACTAGTCACTTGTTCTGTGGTTACAAGTACGGTGTCCCCGTTCCACCAGGGGTCGAGGGGGACACCCGAGGCGCGGTTTAAGTCGTCAGTGGACGCATCCGGCCTTGCTTCTAGTGGGTTGGTACTCCTGTCTTTGTCTGGTAACAACTCTCGAGGTTTTGACGAGTTGTCTCGATTTTTCATGCCGTGCGTTCGGTACTAGTCGTAGCAGTAGCTCATAGTTGCCTTTCACGCAGTTTCTCGGTTTGTGAGGTGGGGACCTGATGATCCCTACTGAGCCTTGTGTTTTGAGGCTCATTCCCTGCGAGTTTTCCGTGTTTCAGGTGAGATGCAGCTTCAGGGGAGCGCTTCAGAGGCTCCACGTGGTTCAGGTGCCCATGGTTAGTTGCCAGTTGCCAGTTCCGGGGTATGCCCCGCGTAGTTGTACTTTTCCCTTTGGATTGTACTAGTTGTGGACTATTGTTATATTTTAGACTATTGTTATTATTATGGACCAAGTAATTTAATTAATGTCATTATTTATTTTCTGCTTATTCATATAAACTATGTAGTTCTACAATTATTTAGATTCTGGTGTATCTCCATGCCATCCTTTCAACCCTTCCGAGTCTTCAGGCTCGTGGGTGGCGGTTCGAGATTCGGGTTATCGGGTCTTCTCGGCGTTCGGATCTCGGGTCGTTACACAGGTGGCTCAGGGCCACCAGACTCTGGACAGTCCACTAGACCTCCTAAATCCAACGGTCCTTGAGTCACGGGACTCAGGTCAAGACCGTCGTACAGGACGGCTCCATGCCGTCAATCTGCCCTAATCCTAGGGTAAGAAACCACGGTAAAATAGTTTACGAGGCGGCCCACGACCGCCGAGTTTCATCCCTTTCAAAAGGGAAGCTAAGAAGCCTCATACACATGGCCCACATGGAAACCGCTTCCCGAGAAAGTTAACGGCGTGCGGGGACAGCCCTCCGCACTCATACCGATACACGGTGACTCGATCAAGCGTAACACGAAAGCCTAGAGCACGAGAGGTTACCCAGACCCTCAAAACCCACGGACACACTAATCGAGGTAACACGGTACCTCTGGACACCAAAAAACATGATCACAGTCCTCACGGGGTGTCCTAGACATCCACGGGGCCATAGGTCGACCAATGGGTCACAACCGCGTCGACCAGGGGCCAAAACGGGGCAAGACTACTGCATTTCGGCCGACCAATCTGCAGGGATTGGTCGACCAACCAGTTCGGTCGACCGAACTGGGCAGTTCGGTCGACCAAATTGGGCAAATCGTAGAGTTCGTGGCGAACATCGTCGGTCAACCGAACCCAACCGGTCAGTCGACCGAAACCGACGGAGAACCCACCCTAGGGGTTCGATTCCATGCCCCAATCACCCCCAGGTGATGGGGAAAACATGGGAAACTCATTCCCCAGCCTCTGGACCACCAAGAGGTGCCATTCAATCCCCCAAAACGTGATCAAAACGGTGAATCTGACGCTCACCCTAAAATCATGCAATTTAACCCCGGCGTGAAATAAACCCGCTAACGGCTCACCTTAGCCTACCAAAATCACGGGAAAGGAAGTACAAGGGCCAGGGATCCATCACCCTACCTCCACCGAAGTTTTCTCGCGCCGAGGACGCCGATTCCTCGCGAAACGCCACCGGGTTCACGAACTCGCGAACGAACCGCCGCGCCTCCACCGCCTCGTCTCTCGACCTGTGCTCGCCCACCCGTCGCCCTCGCGCCGCCTCCATCTTGCCCTCCTCGCCTCCGTCGGCCGCCCGGAGAAGAGGGGAAGAGAAAGAGAAGAGAGAGGGAGAGAATGGGGAGAGAGGGGGTGAGGGTTGTTTAAATAGGAAATCAATTCGGGATTTTAAAATTTTAGAAAATATAAAATTAGGGAAAATTATTATCACGATCCTTGAAAAATGCACAATGGGCCTGCAACGTCCTGGAGCCTAACAACATGTCGGTTCACCCTACACAGGGTTCCGAAGGCTCGACAGCCAAAAACCCCATTAAATCACAAAAGGCACTCCGGGACCCACAACAATGCTCCAAAACACACATATTCTAATCCAAAAATCCGGGTTGTTACAACCTATGTCCTATTGATATTGTCCTCTTTATCTACCTCATCATCACCAAGATTATCCACATCATCTTCGGCTTGTTGGAAAATTAAATCAACACCTTGCTCCTTTCTAATGAAATTGTGAATCACGCAACAAGCCATTGCAATCTTAGCTTGTGTCTTAATTGGATAATTACGACGTTTCTGTAGAATTGTGAAACGTGACTTGCAGACACCAAAAGCACGCTCAACACAATTGCATAGTTGCGCGCGCCTATGGTTAAACAAATCCTTCTTATCCCTATGTGCAACCCATCTCCTATTACCCCTATGCTCTGGCAGATGATATCTTGTGCCACGGTACGGTGCTAAGAAGCGGGGGTGCTTGCGTATCCTGCATCCACCAACCAGAATTTCTCTACGACAAGGAACGACATGGAATTCTAATAAGTATGTAAAGTAAACATAGATAGATCTATCAATTGAATAACATTTACCTTCTGGTACGGTAAATCCACCTTTTTCAATGGCCCACCTGAGGACTTTCATGTCTACAACTGATCCCTCCCAACCCACGACAACATAAGTAAACATTTGATCAAAATTGACACATCCCATGACGTTCTAGGATGTTTCACCCTTCCGATTTTGATAACGAGGATGGTCAATAGCCGGAACCTTTGCAGATATATGTGTACCATCAATTGCACCTAGTGTATTCTAATAACAAAGCAGAAGCATAATTAATAACAATTAACAAACATTCAAAGGAACTAGTCAATGCATGCCTATTTGCTAATGATCATAAAGTACATCACCTTGAAGAACGGGTAAAATTTAGGATCATGTCGAAATTTTTGATATACTGGATCTTCAACAGACGGCTTCTTAATATAGTCATGACGTAAGGATAACACTGCCATGAGTACATTGTTAAAATGTCGACTTATCGTCTCTCCTGAATGTTGGTACCATTCTCTAAGTAATCTATTGTCAACTCAATGTCCAACCTCGAGGAGGAATATAGCTAATTGCTCTCTGGCTGACATATTTTTAGTGTCATTAAGTACACCATTTTCCATCAATTTATCCCTTAACCTTAAAAATAAGTGTGGGTGCACCCGAAAACTAGAGTATGATCTACCTACATGACCAGCCATTAATTGTTTAACCCACTTATGACCTCAACCAACATCTATGTGCATTAGGGTCCTAGGGATACATATGTGGGAGGACAACATTTGAATGAGAACTATATGTTCAACTTCCTCCCAATACTCCTCCTCATCCATAGTAAACTTAACGAGCATGTCAAGTGAAGGACCGGTGTCAGTAGTTCCAAAATTCATTGATGATGCAAAAATGAAAATCCTATATAACAAAAACAAGCAACATTATAAGTGTGCAAGAGCATATCAAGAAGCAATTCATGGAAATGAAGCATCACAAAAGCTAAAGCTAATTTCGTTAAATAAGAAAATGTGAATAGTAGAAATTGCACATGTAATTAAAAGTATGAAAATGATATCAATGACGATTTCAATAGTATCCCAGGCGGGTAAATATCCATCCCAATTTCAAGTCTTCTAGAAGAGACATGAAGATGGAATAATCCTCGGTAGACCTGATAAGCTCAATATCTCTATAGATATCATGTTGAGGAAGTCAAGATAACTTGATGAGCATATTAATTGCCACATCCATTGACGGTATAGTTTTTTTCTGTAATTGGAGCATCTCTCTTGCCAAGGTCAACTTTTCATGACCCAAGTCTACCAACTTGTCAATTGAATCCTCATTATCTTGGGAAGTCCGCTTCCTCTTCCTATTTATATTACTAGATGAAGGAATGGTCTTGGACATAGAGGGAGCGGCCCCGATAGTCTCAACATTCAGAGGTTCCCTTTGCGATGGTTGCAGATTATTTTTAGGAGTATCAGTGTCATTCAGGAAAGTATTAATAGTGAAATCCAGCACTGATTCTTGCTCCACAGTTTGCTGCTCCTCATCACCAGGGTCACTGCATATGTCAAGATAAGAGGAACCTTCATTGCATACGGCGTCCTCCCCTCTTGACATAGAATTGAAGTAAATCAACTCCATTTGATCTAAAATCAAGAAATGCTTCCTTTGAATTGATTCGTACTCTTTATTAGTCTGAAAATTAAACTCACATGTTATTCATTTAAAGAAAGTTAAATTGAACAATTAACTATGCAATACGTATGTTACATACCGCTATGAGATCATCCCAAATTTCCTCTGTGCCTAGGACTGGCATTTTCTTGCCATCATCCCAGCCCCATCCTGATCTGTTATTTATAGTCACAATTAAATAGTATCTTTTCTTCATATTTTCAAATCGATTTTTCAAATTCTCCATTGAGTATCCTAACTTGGTCAACTCATTGAATTTTTTT
This sequence comes from Amorphophallus konjac, assembly GCA_022559845.1. Classification (NCBI taxonomy): domain Eukaryota; kingdom Viridiplantae; phylum Streptophyta; class Magnoliopsida; order Alismatales; family Araceae; genus Amorphophallus; species Amorphophallus konjac. Next base: position 8,321,459 of record CM040121.1, on the reverse strand, counting down.
ACTATTTGTCTCCATGCCTCCTTTGTGAAATTTCCATTAGCGAAACCGTTATTGCTCACCTTGTGTTTTACCAGGAGATCTACGAAAATCAAATCTATTTTGTTGCTCCAATTTGCCACTCTGATCTTCCCATCTTTAGATGCACTCATACTTTTTTTACAACAACATAATTAATTATTAGGAAAGGAGAAGTGAGGCGAATGCAAATACAACACATGATTGTGAAAAAAAATTCAGGCTAACACCTATACGGCCGGGGAAGGAGCAGTCCACGCATCGGAGGGGAAGGAGCAATGAAGGGGAAGGAGACGTCAATAGGAAGGAGCAGTCCACAACGGAACATAATTAATCATTAGGAAACCAGAAATGAGGCCAATGCAAATACAACATATGATTGGAAACATAAAATTTCAAGTTAACACACACAAATGACTAATTACATGCATTGGTATTTTACTACAAAAAATAGAATGCCCATATGACTATTAAATGAAGATAATATGAAGCACCCGAAGAGCTAAAAACTGCAGAAGATAATATCATATCATAGTGATAATAACATAGACTTTGACATGCGCTAACCAAAATTATTAGCATGGACTATAAAGTATTCATATAACAATAATATGAAGTAATCCAACATCATACTATGAAGTATTCATATAACATGCCCTAAAACAAGATAATATGAAACATTCATATGACAAGAATATGGAATGTTAAATGAAGATAATATGAAGCACCCGAAGATCTAAAAAATGCACAAGATAATATCCAGCATCATACTAATAATAACATGGGGGTATGACATGCCCTAAATAAAATTATTAGCACGGCCTAAAGAATACTTGAATATTAAGCATGTTAGGCATCACATTAGATTCATAAATAGCCATCCAAAAGACCATGATACACATTCAATCAAGACTTAAATCATACCCCATACGGTGGTATGAGGTTACCTTATACGGGGAAGGAGCAGTCCACACACCGGAGGGAAAGGAGCAATGAAGGGGAAAGAGACGTCAACGGGAAGGACCAGTCCACGGCATTGGGGGAAGGGGCAGCATGCAAACTTTTCACAAAATATGATTAGCAGTAACACATACGCATAGACGACGAATGGGAACATAGGCCGATCCGGGGTCTAGAGTTTGCTCTCGGAAGAAGATAGGGGAGAGGGAGGCCGGAGGGCACGATTAGTTAACCACAAGAGAGGGGAGAAACAGTGCGGTGGAGCTAGGGCACGAGTCGATCAAGCTTCACAGGGAGCTGGCTAGAGATGATCAAAAGTCATGACCAGCAAAGGGGAGAGGTCCACCATCGACAATCTGAAGAGGTGGCACATAGCAGAGGGAAGACATCCATCGGAGAGCATGATATCTAGGGTAATCGCGAGAGGAGAGAAAGAATACAACCGACTGACGGCACGTGTAATGCCCCGGATTTTTTTGGATATTTCACGGATCTAAATCCGTGGGTTCTGGATCGCCTTTTCGCGGTTGCGGATTGTGTCCGAGTGGGTTTCGAACTATTTCATACCGGATTGTCGGACCTGTTGGTGGTGTGCCCGTGAATTTCCTTGGGTCCGCAGTGTTGTGAGGAGCACGTCGGTAAATTTCCGTAATTTTCGGAGCATCTTTGTGGGTCCCGGGTTGCGTTTCGGGTTTTACGCGTGTTTTTGGCTGTCGGACCTTCGGAACCCCGTGTAGGGTAGACCGTTGCGTTCTCCGACTCCGGAACATTACCACGATGTTGTGTGTTCTCTGAGGATCACGCGGAGTATTTTTCATATTTTTTGATATTTTCCAGAATTTTTGGATTTTCTATATAAATCCCCCCCTCTTTCTCTCTCTCTCCCCTCTCATTTCTCTCTTCCCTCCCTCTCTCTTCTCACGCTCTCTCCTCTCTCCCTCTCTCTCCGGCGGCCGACGGAGTGGAGCACGGGTGAGGTGGGGACGGTACGGGCGAGGCACGGGCGAGGATCGAGGCGGTGGAGGCGCGGTGAAGCTCGGCCGCGGGTTCGTGTCCCGACGAGGCTTCAACGGCGATTTCTTCGCGGATCGGCGAGCTCGGGGCACGAAATCTTCGGTGGAGGTAGGGAGATGGACCCCGAGCTCATGCACTTTCTTTCCCGCGAGTTTTGTAGGCCGGGGTGAGCCGAGCGGGCTTATTTGAGCTTTTTGGGGAAAATCCATGTTTTTGGGGTGTGAGCCGGATCTCACGTTTTACGGTGTTTCGGACCGATTCGGGACTTTAGAAGGATGCTAGGAGGGTTGGGGGAGCTTCCCCCTTGTTTTCCCCATCATTGGGCGATGATCGGGGTGTGGAACGGAATTTTTGGGTTCTTCCCGCCGTCCCGTTCTCGGGACGATTTGGCGGCCCTTCCAGAGACCGCCACCTCCCTAGAGGCCCAAGGTAGGCGCGCTAGAGACCCTGGCGGCCTAAGTTGGGTGCCCCACTTGTTACTGTTTTGTCTGTAGGGCTGGCGCCGGCTGGCGGCCGCACGATAAACCGCCAGACCAAGTGGCGGCGGAGTCTTCGACCGCTACCCCGTTCTGACCGTAGGGAGTCGGGTACCCCTAGCGGTCGTAGGTTCGGGCGCTAGAGTCCTTGTGGAGGCACTAAAAAAAATTCAATTCGCTGGCGTCGCGTGGTTCGTCTATTAAGTGCGTGGGCGTGCCAGTCACAAAGTGACAATTTATTCGGGCTCCGAAGAGCCCATGGTGCGCCGTTGTCGATGCTGGGCCGAGCATGACATTTAGATGTGCGATTTTCGATGTCCACAGTCCTGTAGCGGCCTGGGGTAGGACCGCCAGGCCTAGTGTGATTCATCTTCTGGCGGGCCAAGGGCGGACCGCCAGAGGCCTTGTAGCGGCCTAATACTGGACCACTAGAGTCTGTGTGGCGGCCCAGGGTAGGACCGCCAGGTGATTCTCCGTGCCGGGTTCGCATGTGTTGGTCTCTGGTCGACCCGGTTGTGACCTAGTGGTCGACCTTCGGCCTCGTGAGTGTCCCGGACACCCCGTGGGTTCCGTGTCCGTGTTTTTGGGGTGTCGGGAGGTGCCGTGTTACCTCAATTAGCGTGCCCGTAGGTGTGTGTGTTTTGGGCTTTGTGTCACGCTTGATCGAGTCACTGTGTATCGGTGTGAGTGCGGTGGGGTCTCCCCCGCATGTTGTGGGTTTTCTTGGAAGATGATTCCTACGTGGGCCATGTGTTTAGCCTTGGACTGCGAGCCCAGTCATCCAGCTTGGGGCTGGAGGTTTCCCACTTTTCCCTAGGATAGGGAATCGACGAGGCGGCTCGTGAGCTGCCTTGGGAATCATGCTTATGTACTTTCCGCGTGGGCCATGTGTGTGGCCTTGGACTGTGAGTCCTATCATCCAGCCTGGGGCTGGAGGTCTCTTGAGTTCCCTTTTTGGGGGATGGTCTCGGCGGCTCGTGAGCGGCATCGGTATTCGTGCTACCGTGATTTTAGACCTAGGGATTAGGCTAGATTGACGACCTTGTGTTGTTGCGTGCGACGGTCTTGACCCCGAGTCTTGTGACTCAAGGACCGTTGGATTTAGTGAGTCTAGAGGACTGTCTAGAGTCCAGTGGCTCGACGCCACTTGGTTCTTCTCGACTTTCGCACAGGTTGCGTGCGTGTTTCTCAGAGTTTCTCCTTGGAGAGTGGTTACACCAGTGACTCCCCACTAGTAGTAGCCTTCCGACACGCGTGTGGTCCCACCAGGGAGTGGTGGCGAGGCTACCCGAGAGACGGCTTTAGGTTGGTTGTCGTGGGCCTCCTACTGTGGCGGCTCGAGTCCGGGGCGGGAGGACGAACCAGCTAGAGGGCCTGACGTAGCGCAGTCAGTCAGTGTGTGCACACATGGTTGGGGACTTCGGACGCGTGCTGACGAGTACGACCCCGACTAGACCCTTGTTCCGTGGTTACTTGTACGGCGTCTCAGTCTCCGCCTGGGGCGCCGCAACGAGACACTTGAGGTTGTGGACTAAGTCGTCAGTGGATGCATCTGGCCTTGCTTCTGGTGGGCAGGTACTCCTGTCACGTGAGACGTGACTCTCCTGTTTCCTGGTTCCGTTTCCCGTCTGCGAGACGTGATTTTCTAGATCGGCCGGTGTTTCTGATATAGTGGCCAGGGTGTTAGTAGCTTTACCGAGGTCGCGTCTTGTTGAGTGGTGCCTATGACCAGGTGGTCGGGGTTCCACCTTGGACAGCATGTCCAGGGCGGCCTTGTCCAGGGAGGACAGGCCTCTACGGCGGGGTTGCCGTGGGTTTTACCTCGGTAAGTGGTGTTAGTGTGGTCCGGTTCCCGATTGTGAGACCAGGATTTCTCTTTCTTCTTGACCGGTATAGTAGGAGTAGTTGTAGTGTCGGGTTTTGACCGGCCACCGTGTTTACTGTTCCTGCTGCTACTGCTGTTCTTGTAGTTATTGCTTTCCGTGCCGCCGTTGTTCTCAGTTGGGGTTCCGCAGAATCCCTACTGAGCCAGTGACAGGAGGCTCACCCCTACTTTTCAGGTGTGGCGGTTCTTCCTCAAGGTTCGAGGCTGCAGTGCGGAGGTTCTTAGTTGTCAGTTCGTCGGGCTGAGTGTTCACTTGGCATGTTGTACGCTTTACTGCTTTAGACTGTAGTTTCTGTTGGACTGGACTCTGTTGTAGTAGTTGTTTATTTATTTCTAGTTAATTGTTGAATTATCCTGCTTTATTTCTTATTTCTTTATACCTCCACACTCCTTTTAGCCCTTCCGAGCCCTCCCGGTTCGTGGGCGGCGGGCCAGGATTCGAATGTTATCGGGTTCTTCCCGGTATCTGGATCTTGGGTCGTCACAGCTGGTATCAGAGCGGTGGTTGTGGACGTACATTGGAATTCGAGATATTGCAGCAATCAGAGTCCAAACGGTCCAGTACAGTCGGCAGCTGGCTTAGGATTTCATGCATGTTTTTCGCTTGATTTTTTTTAAAACTAAAGCAATACCTAGGTAGATCCGGGGATCAGCTAGGCATTTTTATTAATATGACAAAAGGAAAATACAACCAGCAACAAAACCAAAGGATAGACACCCTACGCAGAGGGGCTATGGAAATTAAAGAGACACAAGAAAATGGAACATGATAAGTCCGCAAATAAGACAACCAAGGATCCACCATCATGTACAAACTCAAAGATAGCTAAGGACGGTGACGATGATTGTATCTACGACGGGCACTCCTTGTGACCCTGCGATGAGGGGAGTAAACCTCCCCCCCAAGATCATCATTAGCACCGTCTGTGTCCTCTTGAGTCACGGGTGCAATATGGTCGGAAGCAGGTGTGGGGCCCGAGCTAGAAGATGCTGACATCCTTGACATCATTTCTACCGCGGCGGCCCAAGATTGTGGATAGGGAGTCGAGTATGCCAGGGCTTTAGACTGACGAATGTCTTCTTCAATGGACTGCCAAGAGACGACCTTAGGGGGCACAGCCTCTGCAGGGATAGGGAGAACGACAACATGCACATTAGGGGCAGCCAAAGCGACCACCAATTGACGAGGTTACAATGGAAGCGAGTGGGCCGGCGCACTGCCCTTGAGAATAGCTTGTTGAGAATGGACTGGGTCCTGTTTCAATGCGATCCCTTTGCCTCGATGATGCCCATTCGTGGAAGAAACTGAAGGCCCTTCCACACATGCAGCCTCAACACAAGGCGAAGGAGGATGGGAAGGAGCATAAGGTGGACGGACGTTAGCATCAGGAGCATAACCAGCATGCCTAGCAGTCGTCACCATTGGGTAAGGAGCACGATCAGTCCCCGTCAACGCCGCATGATCAAAGTCTTGGATAGCACCAATAGCAGAATTAGATCTCGGGTCTTCCATGTTAGAAGGATCAGTTACCCTAAAGGATGTTGCAATGATTGGGCCAGCCATGGGGGCACAAGCGCGGGCGCCACCTGCGGTTGTCACAATCCCATCGACAGAAGGAGTACCATCATTAGGGTGGGACGGAGGGTACACCGAGTGGCCATAATCTATCGCAACTACTCCTTGGTGGGATTTAGGGGACACCAATGGGCCATGATCTTCATCATGTTGCACACCATGTAAACGAGGGCCCGTAGATAGCAACCCGGGGACGTACGCTACAGGATGCGTCTTGCAAACCGTTGCACTAGGAGCAACTTGTGGTGTAGCGGGCAGGTGGTAACCGGAGGGTCCATGAGCAGCATGTGCACATGGTACAGATGGGGCAGCATCAAGCAAGGTAGCTGCTGGCAGCATAGCAGGAAGTGGCCCCTCCCCTCCATAATGTGTTGATACGTGTGGAGAGGTCTCCAAAGAGGCCTGGTCCGCATACAGGGCCGCCGAAGAGGAATCACCAAAGTCACGAGCATTAAGTCCATCACCCAATAAAGCTTTAGTCATGACGGGCAGTGGGGAGCATGATGGTGATAGCACTTCCACAGCAATGGCAGGCCCCCCATCTAAAATGATTGATGGAGCGTCCGCAGCAGGACCAGGGAGGCAACCAGCTAGCACCGAAGGAAGAGCCTTGATTGATGGCGGATCCACATCAGTTGCAGGCCCCCCAACGGATGCACCAAAGTCGCCAATAGAACATCAACCATCTGTCATCTCTAGCGTGGGGCCAAGGAGAGAGACATGGTTCGCATGCTGAAGATAGTCTGAACATCAAGGGCGGCTGCGGGTAGGAGAGAACAACAACTAGGAGGAATGATATGCGTGGGCCCAAGGAGAGCACCAATTTCTGCGGGGACATCGTCGGTCTCTTGTGCTCCAGGAACAACATCTTCATGAAAGGAGTGGCCCACATGGACATCAGGTCCATGTGAGGAGTGCCCCGTAGCTACATTGACTCCATGTGGAGAAACGTTTAAGGAGCCCTGGTCCGCGCACATGGCAGCCGAAGAGGGATCACAAGAGTCACCACCATTATTTCCATCGGCCAATAATGGAGAGGGCAAGTCCTGTGCACTAATGGGTACGGTGCTATTGATAGAGGTAGCGCCACCACACTGTTCAGGTGTTGCAGAGGAGGGCCTAGGCAAAGAAAGACCAGTTGGAGCGTCAATCACGCTAGGGAAGACTGGGACATTCTTGGAAATCACCTTCCACGTTTGCTTGACTGACTTGGCCGGAGCAGACTTGCCGGATGCCGGATGAAGATCGCCGGAGACACCATTAATAGAACCACGTTTGGCACCAAGTTTTTTATGGTTGCCGACGAGATGGTCGAGGTGATGGCAAGCAGAACAAAATAATGGTATACAGGGGCAGACAATGGGCTGCCAAAATCCATCAGATCCAAAACCAATCCAAATTTTATCCGAGATTCTTTGAGCAATATCCAAGAGCACACATGCTCGGGCAACATTAGATTGTGCAAGAGAAGTGGTGTTGTGATCAATTTGTAGTACCGTGCCAACACTTCCCGTAATAGATCGCATCATAGCTGTAACGACTCGAGAATCTGATTACCGGGAAGGCCCGATAACCCGAGACTCGCACCGCCAGCCACGAGTCCGAAGACTCGGAAGGGTTAGAAGGATGGTGTGGGAACTACACAAGTATCACAAGTAATTGCAGAAATTAAACAGTTATAATATTAAGCATGAAATAAATTAGTATTTTACATGGTCCATAAAATGACAACAGTAGTCCACAACTAGTACAGAGACAAGAAAGAAAAGTACAGCTACACGGGGTATACCCCGGCTCTGACCTCTGGCACTACCTCTGGGCACCCGCACCACGCTGCACCCCAGACGCGCTCCCCCGGGGCGGCGCCTCACCTGAAACACGGTGAAAACACGCAGGGAATGAGTCTCGGAACAAGACTCAGTAGAGATCACTCGAACCCTACCTCGTAAAATGGGAAACCACTACGCTAGCGGTAGGAGAGTATCTCGGAAAGGAAAGCCCTGTACTCTACACAACAAAGACCCTACGGCACGCAAACCGGCACACGTGCCACGGTGAGACAACCGAAACTCAACGGTCGACCCGACAAACCCGAAGGTCAAAGCCACGAAACTGACAGCCTGACACTCCGTACTCGACAGGAGTACCTCCCACTAGAAGCACAGCCGGTAGCGTCCCCTGACGACTTACACCGCACCGTAGGTGAATTACCTGACGTGGTAGCGCCTACCCAAGGCACGAACACCGCGCAAGTAACCACAAACAAGTGACTAGGTGGGGTCATGCCCGTCGACGTGGGTCCAACCGCCCCCAACCACGTGTGCACACATAGACCGTGCGTCCCTGGTCTGGCCCTCTGACCGGTTTTCCCCTCAGCCAGACTCTGGCTGCAAGACGTGGGGCCCAACGGTAACCGGTCCACAAACCGTCTCTAAGGGTCAGCCCGTACACCACTCCCTGGTGCGACCAGCACACGCGTACTGGTAGGCTACGACTAGTGAAGGGTCACTGAAGGAGTAGACTCTCAAGTCAACGGAAAATAACATCCGCATCCGACGAGGTACGGGGACCACCCTCCCAGGCGCGTCACACGGCTGTGGCGGTCTATCGGGGGACCGTCACAGCCCCTGACCCCAAAGGCTAACAAAGGGCGTGTGACGCACCCTCCCAGGTGCGTCACACCCAAATGGCGGTCTATCGTGGGACTGTTACAGTCCCTGACCCCCAAAGGCTTAACAAAGGGCATGTAACGGCCCCTCCAAGGCGCGTTACATCATGTAACGGTCCCTGGAAGGACCGTTACACGCACCCGATGGCGAAAATGACAGAACCGCCCAAAAACTTCGACCACGCCCCCGTGCCTCCACCGGAGAGGGGGAAATCAAAGGGGAAGACCCCTAGGGACCCCTAGCATGATTCTAGGCCATCAAAACGTGAAATCATGCATCAAATCCATAGATCGGGCGAGCTCTCCCCAAATCATGGAAAACCCCAAACCCGCTCAATCACGTCCCTCTCGGCCTCCCCTCGGCCTATAAACCACAGAAATGAACGGCGGGGAGCTAGGGAACGTCACCCTACCTCAATGGAGCGAATGCTCCGCCGGATCGTCCCCGATCGCAAGAAACTGCTTTGAAAACCCTCGTTCTTCCTTGAGCTCCCACGACCCACGAACGCCTCCACGATCACCTCGTCGCCGCCGTCGTCACCACGCCGTCGCCCCGTGCCGTCTGCAGCCGGAGGGGACGTCGCCGCGGTCTCACCGGACGAAGAAGAGAGGAAGAGGGGGGCGGTGCTCACGGTGGGGGAGAAAGGAGGAAGAAGAAGAAGAAGAAGGTGGGGGAGAGAGAGAAAATAGGGGGGTATTTATAGGAAAATCCGGAAAATACTGAAAAATAGAAAATTACATTTTCGGAATCCTCGGGACGCACCGATCGCAACGGTACCACTCGTGCCCAGGTGAACGACCCGGCTCACCCGCAGCGAAGGTTCCGAAGGAATTGCCGAAACACACACCGGAAATCAGAAAACACGCGCGGAAAAGCCGCGGAACGCCTCCGGGCCTCCGAAACAACTCCGGATCGCACCGATCCGAACACGAAAGATGACCGAAACGAAATTTCAGACACAACGGAGCCGGACACTCCGAAAAACCAGATCCGGGACCCACGAAGAAGGAACCGAATGGTCCAGGATATTACAATAGCTTCGAAGAAGAAGTTGGCAGGGAGATTAGGGAATTCAACCCACACCGGAACCACTGAAGAATCAATATTAGGAGAGAAATTAAATGACCAGCCAGCAAACTTGAACAAACGCCCAATTAGAAGCATGGACCCTTTAAGCAAGACCTTAATAAAATCCTCACGACATTGGAATCTCATAAGAAGATGACGATTATCCAATGCACTAATAGCAAAGTTTTCTTGAAACTTAAATCTCTGCTCGATATGATTGCATATCTCTGGAAACGGAGGCCGACCATATGGAGTGTATGCTACAACGGAGTGCTCGAGGGGCTTGCACGATGCGCCAATCTCAGTCATGGAAAAGAAAATCGCAGGCTCTCCCATATCGGTACGGGCTGGAGGATGAACAGGTACATGTAGGACAGGGGGGCCAAGGCATGCTTAACAGCCTGCGTAGAAGAAGGGGGTCCATTAGTCCATACCGAAGGAGGATGCGCAATGGAGGCGGCTGTCGTAGGGGGGCCCAAAGATGCAGCACGGCGGGTAGAAGAGGGTCGATCAGCAAATGGGGGCAGATCTGCAGCACCATTGCCAAGGGTAGGGCCCCCTGTGCACTTCAAAAGCTCCCAAGGTGCGTTCACCATCAAGAGCACATGGCAGGGCCCCAGCCGCGGGTGCAATTGCAGCGTGCTTCTCCTCAACGCCATGAGCAAGAGGACGGGGCCCTGCTGCCATGCTAAAGCACCAAGGACGGAGGGGCCACCTGCTTGGAGAGAAACCTGAGGGGCTGAAGCTTGAGGAGGGGCCGACGCTGCAACAAAGGCTGCTGCTGCTGCAGGGTGTAAGGACGGCGAGCAAGGAACATCAACCGCAGGGAGAGCAGTAGCGCTCGGCGTGCAAGGACCAGGAGCTTGATGTAGGGCCGATGTTGAAGAAGCTTCCGCAGGTGCACCAGCGCGCAGGGGCTCCACCAGGCCCGGTGAGGACGCAGCAACACCAAGAAAGAGAACCGGAGCACCATGCAAGGACGAAGCTCCCACAGGAGGAGAAGGGGCTGCAAGGAGAGGAGGGACGGGAGGGGGAGGGCCCTCTCCCTCTCCAAGAACAGGAGAAGCACCAAGCGGAGAGAAAGATGCCACCAAGGAAGTTGGAAGCGCAGGGAGGGGAGGAACGGGAGGGGGAGGGCCAGGCCCTCTCCCACGGGTGGCCATGATGAAATTTCGCTTGATTTCTCTCTTGAGGGCTTGAGTGCGCTGCGTGGCGCTGTGATGATGGTTGCTGTTCGCGGCTTTCGTGCCGGCATGGGATCTAAGGATCGAGGTAGAGAGCTTCTCCCTCATCGGTGGTGATCCCGGTCGTGCTACGTTGAGCAGAGGTTGCCGGCAGGTGCGTTGCTGTGGTGCTACGTTCGAGATGTTTGCTGCGAGGTCAGGTGGCTGGCTAGGATTATTCGTGGTTAAGTGGCTATAAGCGTGCTCTGAGGGAGCTATCGTTGAGTTTGGCCACTTCAATTTGAGGTCTATCCAGCCCCTGATGTGTTAAGGTTGTGGGTTGAGGTGGCAAAGTGGGTGCTCTAGTCGAGAGGTGCGCTCGGATGAGCGGAGGATCTTCTATTGATCTGCTGTTTCGTCGAGCCTAATGTCTTGTCGTGCTATGTGGCATCAGAAATGATGTGTCGGTCCTGATTATTCTTATAGATTTCGAGGCAAGATTGGGTTGTGGTGTCCCAGTAAATTTTTACTCCTGCGCTCTTGCGTGCAAATGGGTTGTGTTTGCTTGGATTTGGTCTGAGTTATGGAGGTTCCGCGGTGACTTTCGGGACTCGAGGATGAGCGTTGACGATTGTCGATTATGGCTCGTGTTGCGGCTCTTGGCGTGGCGTGTTGTAGTTCGAGGAATTGCAGCGGTGGTACATCGAGAGATGTTGTGATTGTGGTCTGATGTGACACTCGCCGAGTGTGTCGGAGGCGCTGACCTGACGAGGTGATGGTTTTCGGGGTGCTGGGTGGTGCTGTTCCCAGCATGCGCGAGGTTTGAGGTCAGGTCGAGCGTGGAGATTTTCCGTTGGTAGGAGATGTGCTGGTTTCTCCCTTGGTTGGAGAGATTGTGTTTGGCTAAGGTTCGTCGTCTTGCATCGTGTGTTCGGATTGGTTGGCCTCTGGGTGCCATGAAGTCCGTGCGAGACGTGTCCTGCGTTTTTGGCAAGGTGGTTGCCTGCGAGGGTTGTGCCCATTTTTCTTGTGTGTAAGGGTGCTGGCGCTGTTCCGGAAGGACGAATGATGGTTGGGCGGTGTTCGCATTCTTGGCTGGTGCTGGAACTTTTCGATGCGTGGCAGTTCGGAGCCTGCAGAGTTGCAGAGGATTGCCAGACTTGGGAGTGAATTTGTGCCTTGGGTTCGAGGTAATAGAGCTTTCCTCACCCTATTTTCTGAAGTTGGCCAGCCAAGTTGTGGATTGTCAGGATGGTGAGTCTCGAGTTGCCGTGTTTGGCTGTGCGCGCGCGGATCAGAGTGCGCAGCGGAAACCTGGTGGGCCCATAACCCACAGGTTCAGGATCGTAGCGTTGGTTGCTATGAGTGGTTTTCCAGAGGTTGCGTTGAGCATCGGAGGATTGGCTCCTCGGTGTGAGACGTGTTGTTGCCGCGCCGTTGCTTGAGATGTCGTGGTTCTTGGCACTGGCAGGATGGAGCGTTGGGGAAAAATGTTGGCAAGTGTGCCGCATGAGTACCCTATTCCTGTGATGGAAGCCGTGTCAGGCGTTGGTGTTGACGCGGATGGGGTTGTTGAGGATGTCGCCTGACGGAAGCCGAGGACGTGTTGGTCAGAGTCGGTGGCTTGGTGCCCGACTTGTATTGGAGGTTGTGTCCTCGGATGAGATCGTGTTTTGAGGAAGTGATCTCTGGCAGACTATGGGTCCCAGTTGGTAGCTGCGAGTGACTGGTAAGCCTAGTCTCGTAGTCGACCATGGTGAGATGTGTATTGTCGGGGACCCGTGTGCATTGGTCGCGGTGTTGGCGACTAGGTTGCCGTAATTTTTGGATGGCACTTTCCTCCCCTAGAGATGTGTGCCATGAGTTGTTCAGGTGGTGTACCGTGGCTCTGTGGCAAGGGCGTAATCGGGATTGGCAGGTGTCCACTTGGATTAATTGAGATGAAGGTTTTGATGAGACATGACGGAAGAGTGACGCCTGTGCGTGGAGGTCCTTGATGGGACGTTGGTGTCGCAATGGTTATCCCTGGTTCGGTGACTAGCATGGGATGGTTCCCCTGTTAGTCTGAGTCGAGTGAGGTGATGACCGAAGACTCCAGGATCTTGTCATTTGGTTTCATCGTGCTCCCCGAGAGGGTTGGGTTAGCACAATGATTAAGATCGGATGCAGAGTCCGAGAAGAGTGCCGCTCGTGATGTGGTAACTGTCCCTGTGTGAGTCAGCGGATGGCCTGTTGTGAGTTGGATCGTGTTTATTAGGCCGGCGAAGGTTTCCCGTTGGCCTGTATTTGGCGACCAGTGGATGGTCTTTTCACAGACAGAAGATGCCGGTGGTTGAGCATCGAGGATGGCGAGAGCTATGTGCAGGTAAGGCCTTGGTGGTCGTTTCTGTGATGTGCCTTTCCATATGGGATCCGGGCTTTCTCGGAGTTTGTCTTCTGACAGAGTTGGCACAGTGATATGTTTGGCTTCGGCTTGCCAGGTGTGAACTGGTGGAGGCTTTGTTTTGGTTGTTCCCTTGAGAAGGGTGTGCGACCTGCCAGCTGGTTGTGAAGCTGACGTGTGTTTTATCTGTCGACCATAGGATGGATCGGTAGATGTTTCTCGTGACGAGGGTTGTATTTTCTCGGTGAGCGAGATGGTGGCAGCGGTGCCATGAGTGGTTTTCATGTTGTCTGAGGTGGTGCCAGACTTGTGCTTTTGTGTTGTGCCTGCTCTGATGGCCGGTGTGCGCGGCTTGCCAAGCGAGGTGTCGTTCGTGGTTGTAGTCTGGGTACGTCCCTGAGGGCTGGTGCTTTCATGAGAATCGAGGTTTTCTGTGTTGGGGCTCTGACAGCGTTGTCAGTTGGTTAAGGCTTTCTTCCCATGTGTTCCCGCGTTTGTCCTGAATTTCGAGGAGGAAATTCCTTTAAGGGGGGAGGGCTGTAATGCCCCGGATTTTTCGGATATTTCACGGATCTGAATCCGTAGGTTCAGGATCGCGTTTTCGCAATTGCAGATTGTGTCTGAGTGGGTTTCAGACTATTTCATACTAGATTGTCGGACCCGTTGGTGGTGTGCCCGTGAATTTCCTTAGGTCCGCGGTGTTGTGAGGAGCACGTCGGTAATTTTCTGTAATTTTTGGAGCGTCTTTGTGGGTCCCGGGTTACGTTTCGGGTTTTACGCGTGTTTTTGGCTGTCGGACCTTCGAAACCCCGTGTAGGGTGGACCATTACGTTCTCCGACTCCGGGACGTTACCAGGATGTTGTGCATTCTCCGAGGATCGCATAGAGTATTTTTCCTATTTTTTGGTATTTTCTGGAATTTCCAGATTTTCTATATAAATCCCTCTCTCTTTTTCTCTCTCTCCCCTCTCATTTCTCTCTTCCATCCCTCTCTCTTCTCACGCTCTCTCCTCTCTCCCTCTCTTTCCGACGGTCGACGGAGCGGAGCGCGGGCGAGGTGGGGACGGCGCGGGCAAGGCACGGGCGCGGACGGGTGAGGATCGAGGCGGTGGAGGTGCGGTGAAGCTCGGCCGCGGGTTCGTGTCCCGACGAGGCTTCAACGGCGATTTCTTCGCGGATCGGCGAGCTCGGGACGTGAAATCTTCGGTGGAGGTAGGGAGATGGACCCCCAGCTCATGCACTTTCTTTCCCACGAGTTTTGTAGGCCGTGGTGAGCCGAGCGGGCTTATTTGAGCTTTTTGGGGGAAAATCTATGTTTTTGGGGTGTGAGCCGGATCTCCCGTTTTACGGTGTTCCGGACCGATTCGGGACTTTAGATGGATGCTAGGAGGGTTGGGGGAGCTTCCCCCTTGTTTTCCCAATCATCGGGCGATGATCGGGGCGTGGAACGGAATTTTTGGGTTCTTCCCGCCGTCCCGTTCTCGGGACGATTTGGCGGCCCTTCCAGAGACCGCCACTTCCCTGGCGGCCCAAGGTAGGCGCGCCAGAGACCCTAGCGGCCTAAGCTGGGTGCGCCACTTGTTACTGTTTTGTCGGCAGGGCTGGCGCCGGCTAGCGGCCGCACGATAAACCGCCAGACCGGGTGGCGGCCGACTCTTCGACCGCTACCCCGTTCTGACCGTAGGGAGTCAGGTACCCCTAGCGGTCGTAGGTTCGGGCGGCAGAGTCTTGTAGCGTCCTGGGGTAGGACCACCAGGCCTAGTGTGATTCATCTTTTGGCGGGCCAAGGGCGGACCGCCAGAGGCCTTGTAGTGGCCTAATGCTGGACCGCTAGAGTCTGTGTGGCGGCCCAGGGTAGGACCGCCAGGTGATTCTCCGTGCCGGGTTCGCGTGTGTTGGTCTACGGTCGACCCGGTTGTGACCTAGTGGTCGACCTTCGGCCTCGTAAGTGTCCCGGACACCCCGTGGGTTCCGTGTCCGTGTTTCTGGGGTGTCGGGAGGTGCCGTGTTACCTCAATTAGCGTGCCCGTAGGTGTGTGTGTTCTGAACTTTGTGTCATGCTTGATCGAGTCACCGTATATCGGTGTGAGTGCAGTGGGGTCTCCCCCGCATGTCGTGGGTTTTCCTGGAAGATGATTCCCGCGTGTGCCATGTGTTTGGCCTTGGACTGCGAGCCCAGTCATCCAGCCTGGGGCTGGAGGTTTCCCGCTTTTCCCTGGGATGGGAAATCAGCGAGGCGGCTCGTGAGTTACCTTGGGAATCGTGCATCTGTGCTTTCCGCATGGGCCATATGTGTGGCCTTGGACTGTGAGTCCAATCATCCAGCCTGGGGCCGGAGGTCTCTTGAGTTCCCTTTTTGGGGGATGGTCTCGGCGGCTCGTGAGTTGCCTTGGTATTCATGCTACAGTGGTTTTAGACCTAGGGATTAGGCTAGATTGACGGCCTTGTGCTATTGCGTGCGACGGTCTTGACTCCGAGTCTTGTGACTCAAGGACCGTTGGATTTAGTGAGTCTAGAGGACTGTCTAGAGTCCAGTGGCTCGGCGCCACTTGGTTCTTCTCGACTTTCGCACAGGGTGCGTGCGTGTTTCTCGGAGTTTCTCCTTGGAGAGTGGTCACACTTGTGACTCCCCACTAGTCGTAGCCTTCTGACACGTGTGTGGTCCCACCAGGGAGTGGTGGCGAGGCTACCCGAGAGATGGCTTTAGGCTGGTTGCCGTGGGCCTCCTACTGTGGCGGCTCGAGTCTGGGCCGGGAGGACGAACCAGCTAGAGGGCCTGACGTAGTGCAGTCAGTCAGTGTGTGCACACGTGGTCGGGGACTTCGGACGCGTGCTGACGAGCACGACCCCGACTAGACCCTTGTTCTGTGGTTACTTGTATGGTGTCTCAGTCTCCGCCTGGGACGCCGCAGCGAGACACTTGAGGCTGTGGACTAAGTCGTCAGTGGACGCATCCGACCTTGCTTCTGGTGGGCAGGTACTCCTGTCACGTGAGACGTGACTCTCATGTTTCCGGGTTCCGTTTCCCGTCTGTGAGACGTGGTTTTCTGGACCGACTGGTGTTTCTGAGATAGTGGCCAGGGTGCTAGTAGCTTTACCGAGGTCGCGTCTTGTTGTGCGGTGCCCGCGACCAGGTGGTCAGGGTTCCACCTTGGACAGCGTGTCCAGGGCGGCCTTGTCTAGGGAGGACATGCCTCTACGGCGGAGTTACCGTGGGTTTTACCTCGGTAAGTGGTGTTAGTGTGGTCCGGTTCCCGATTGTGAGATCGGGATTTCTCTTTCTGCTTGACCGGTACAGTAGGAGTAGTTGTAGTGCCGAGTTTTGACCGGCCACCGTGTTTACTGTTCCTGCTGCTAATGTTGTTCTTGTAGTTACTGCTTTCCGTGCCGCCATTGTTCTCAGTTGGGGTTCCGCGGGAGCCCTACTGAGCCAGTGACAGGAGGCTCACCCCTGCTTTTCAGGTGTGGCAGTTCTTCCTCGAGGTTCGAGGCTGCAGTGCGGAGGTTCTTAGTTGCCAGCTCGCCAGACTGAGTGTTCACTTGGCATGTGGTACGCTTTACTGTTTTAGACTGTACTTTCTGTTGGACTAGACTATGTTGTAGTAGTTGTTTATTTATTTATGTTAATTGTTGAATTATCCTGCTTTATTTCCTATTTCTTTGTACCTCCACTGCGAGGCCCGTGCCTTAGCGAATCTTTAGTGGTTCGGACCTAGAATCTATTCTGGAATTTTCGGCTATTTTCCTGGATTTTTAGGAATTTTTCTGGCATTTTTAGGTTTTTTATTGGAATTATTTGGGTTTTTAAAAGAAGAAATCAAGGTTTATATATATATATATATATTAATCCTTTTTTTCTTTTATCTCACCCTCTCCCTCACTTCTCTCTCCCCCCTCGTCGATCTCGCTCACGCTCTCTCTCTCTTCTCCGATCGCCTCTCTCCGTCTTCTTGGGATTTCAGGCGGAACGGCGACGAATCGAGACGTGGAGCACGCCGGTGGATTCCTCGCGTCGAGAGGAACGCGTTGACGCCCTCCACGACGTGATTCGCGGTTCGTGGGTGCGAGACGAGGTGTGGAAGCTCGGTGAACCCTCCTCGGTGCTGTAGACACGCCAAAATTGACATTATTTTGAGTATATTTCATATTGTCATGTGATGCCCCATTTGGCCCTCAAATCAGCTTATTTGAGTGGTTTTTCCCACTTTTCTTGAATTTCCCCTATTTTCCCCTATTTTTCCTATTTTTTCTATTTTTCTGGATTTTTTGACATTTATCTCCATTTTTATGATTTTATGAATTCACGCCTTGATCCAGGGCGCGTTTTGATTCACGACCGGACCTAGGGCGCCTTTTAAAGAAGTGACGACCTCTGGAAAGGGCGTCAATTCCTGGCATTATCTAATTTTTGAAAAAGAATAAATGTTTGAAAAATGTTAATTAACGCCCTTCTTTGGGGCGTGTTTCAATTGACGCCTCTCCTGGAGGCGTGTTTCAGAATTTCCAAATAAAAGAAATATTTATTTCCAAAATTGATCTGGGAGTTGACGCCCTTGGTCAGGTCGTGTTTTGAATTAACGCCCTATGGTAGGTCGTCAATTCTTGAATTGACGCCCTGACCCAGGGCGTGTTTCATCTTCTGTCTTCGCAGCCCTTTCCCCAGAGAGTCCTTGCTTCGTTAGACACCTTCCTTGATTGGGGACTGGAGTCTTGCCTCCGTAGGACTCTTGCCGTTCTTACCTCTTCTTCAACCTATTTAATAGATACATTGTCTCTGTTAATAGGTTAGATTCTGCCCTTCCGATCCTTCCTCCCTCGGTTCTTCTTCTTCTTCTGTTTTTCTTCTGTTTTTCTTATGTGTTTTTTTTTCTTCTTTCCTTCGCAGGGTGCTGTTGCTTGGCTAAGGAGGAACTTCCTACGCTCAAGTCTTCATCCTTTTGAAGTTTTCTCCCCATCGAGTATCAAAGTCAAAGAAGCAACAAGCAGATTTTTTTCTTATCTCCCCCTTATCTCTTATTTTTCATTTTTTTTAGTAGTTCATGCATGCACATCATCTTATGTTAATTTTCAACTCAACCACGTTGAGTAACTCCCATAGTGCACTCTTGCACTCTTTCCCTTATTCATATATTTGCATCTTCATACATTCATATTTTTCCCACCCTCTTTTGCATAGGGGTTTAAGGGCAACCACCCTTAAGGTGTGTTCTTGCACAATTTTCATGCTCATATCTTTTAAGAATTTGATGCTACACTCACCATGTTTCTAATCCATATCTTTACTGGTGTTTGTCTTTGTTTGCAAGGGTAATTAATTGAAGAACTCTCTTCATCGGCCGGCCGATTGGAAGAGAAAGGAAAGCACTCACATCCCCGCGTTTTCAAGGTATTTTTCGCGATCCCTCCATGCTTTTATTATTATTTGTTATATCTTTTGAGGCCTCGTGTCTCTGGCGATCACAAATTTCCCTTAGCACCTCGTGCTATTTCCATGCTTGCCTATTGTTCCTTTATCTTTATTTTTATTTGTTTAAGTAGATCTTTTAAAATTAGAATCTACAAATTGGCGATCACGGTGGGACGCTTTGTGTTCTTCTTTTTTATTACCCCTTTCCCCTTTGGCACCCTCGCGTGCCCTTTCCCTTTGGTACCCACGGTACCCCTCCTTTGTGCCCCTCGGGCACCCTCCATTGTGCTTTGCACTCTCCCCAAGTGATATGTCAGCTTGTTAGATTTTCTTTTTGAAAATTCCACTTATCCAAAATTTTGATGAGCATGTTATACTCTGCTGCATTTTATTGATTGCCCTGTGACTGTGAGTGTTTGATATTGCTGGCCGTGGGGTCTTTCTGGGAATTAACGCCTCTGTCAGAGGCGCTTTTTAATTTCACGCCCTCACCCAGGGCGTTTTATGCATGTCTAACGCCTTCTGACAGGACGTCTTCTATCATACCCTGCTTATCTGTGAATTCACGCCCTTCTCCAGGGCGCCTTTTTATATTGTAACGCCTCACACTAAGGCGTTTTATTCATTCGGCCGTGCGTACCCCTGAGAGTTGACGCCCTCGACCAGAGGCGTCCATTTGATTTGTAGCGCCCCTTACCAGGGCGTGTTTTTACCTTGCCTGTGTGGGCCCTCACAGTGATTCACGACAGTGACCCTGTCGTTTCTTTTCTGGATAGCGCCCCTCTCCAGGGCGTCTTGTTACTTGGTAACGCCTCACATCAAGGCGTTTCTTTATCTCGGTCGTGCGCACCTCTGAGAGTTAACGCCCTGCCCCAGGGCGTGTTTTAGATTTGACGCCCTCTCTGTGAGGCGTCCTTTCCTCAGGTAGCGCCTCACACCAGGGCGCGTTTTTATTAGTAGCGACCTTCCCCAGGTCGTCTCTTTCCTGTGATTTCACAGAGCCTCCACTTCTTCGTGCTTCTTTGATTTATATTGATTATTTGGCTCTATTGGTGATTTGCATATCCCTTGCACATATTGCATTCTTCATTCATTTGCATTGGTCTGGGAGACCTCATCTCTCCTCACTAGGATTCCACACCCCCTCTTGGAATCGGGACGACCCTCCATTGAGCATTCCGTCTCTTTGGACCGGAAATCCCTTTTCCAAGCCTCCATAAGTCCCCACACCCGTGGATTCCCTCACGGACGCAGGGCAGGTTGTACCCTTTGAAGTCCCGAATTAGTTGGCCTAAACGTGGTGAGAGAGTGTTCCTAGTTGGCATTAGAGTTAAATCATATTGAAACTAGGATCCCCCCTTGTGTGAATCACATCAATCTTGTTAAAATTCATTAATTCACCAAGGTTCAAACATAAAAATCAAGGTAACCATTTCAACTTGGGTGTGTTTCTTTGCCAATTGTTTGCACATTAAATTGCTTGCATGGCTTACTTTGATAGACAAAACAACATGTTCAATTCAATTAATGTTCATGAGGGTGATCAACCTGGCACATCTTATTCCCCTCAAATTCAACATGTTCATCAATTCTCACCATACTTTCAAGGGACCACGTCCTCATTCTTATGGTCATGCCCGACCCATGGGCAATGTCCATCTCATGGTCCCCCTACTCAATTTCAGGCCACTACTCCCTCAGGGACCGCCTCGTCCCAATGATGAGAAGGTCTCCCGAATCTTGCACGCATTAGATCATCTCACCCCTCAACAGATCCAAGCCCTTAAGGCCGCCGTTGAGGGTGCATCTCATTCATCTCATCCTCCTTCCAATCCTACACGGGTGGCCCATCACCCACCTCCCTTGTCTATTCACAATCCTAATCGGGTAGCCCATTACCCATCTCCTTCTATTCACACTCCCCCTCGGGTGGCCCATCACCCGCCTCCTTCTATTCCTCCTCCATCGCGGCCCCGAGGCCCTTATATTCCTTGTAATCCGGTCCATTCGGGTTCTTTTACGGGTCATCCCGTCAACTCCCCTCCACGGCCTTTTTATGCGGCCCCTCCTCCTTCAAGGCCCTGCCAGCCCTCGGTTGTTCAAGTCACACCCCTCCAACAATCTCTGCTTGATAAGATTACTTTGATGGAGGAACAATTAAGAAGGGTCACGGCTCCCCCTACTCCGGTCAATCCTCTCCATGCCGCTCTGGACGAGATTACAAAGATGGAGAGAGAATGGAAAGATAGGAGGGATGATTATGGCGTCGGCATTTCAAGTGAACAAGAGCCGGCGTTTGAAGAATCCAAGGCAGTATATGATGAAGCTCCGCAGGCACCCCTTCCGAGTTTCCTTAACTTTCCGCTTTCCCCATTTTCATTCGATGAACCCCCTGCTCAGGAGGAAACCACTCCTAATTCAACCCCTATTTATGAGACTAATTGGTGTTACGACGATGGGTCGATATTCCAATCGCCCGCGCCGGCGCCTATTGAGTCTCTTCCCATTCCCACTCCCACTCCTAACACCGCTCGTCCCGTCCGGCATTTCCTACGCACCAAACCTTCACCCATTAACCCTCCACTAATTAAATCTCCACCTATTAAGCCATCAACCTCCACACCATCGGCCTCCACCGAGCCTACCATTGAACTGTCCCCAATTCAACCTCCCGTTATCCCATTACCACCATCCCTAAAACCCACTTTACCTACCCCACCATTTAACCCTTCACCATTACCTATGGTTAATCCTGAGCAGGATCCACCACTTTTTGCACTCGAGCTAACCCCGACCGCTTGCAAGTAAAGGGAGAAACTCGATGTGTTTGAACCTCCGCCTCCACTTACGCCAACACTTTCCATTATACCTCCACCACTCACAAAGCCTTCCGCCTCCGCTTCACCTCCTTCTACTACTCGGAATGTGGGTGCTTCTGCAAGTATATGTGCCGAAGATGATCAAGAGCCGGGCAAGACAGATTTGGCCATGGCCGTGATGTTCAAGACCCAAGAATTTATTTGCCGGATGCCAATCCGGATCATTGTGCCAAGCATGATTGAAGAGGCCAAGTCGCCACCACGCCAAGCATTGATGCTGCGTAAGGGCCGGGCAGGGCACTCTTTGTTCCAATTTCCAAATCTTGAACTCCTCGGCAACATGATGCTTCCAAGCCTAACTTTCCAACTCCCTCCCGCTATTACTTTTCACCTTCCAAGGGAGTTGTTATTTACCATTGAAGCTTCATCATGGGCTTATGCTTTGTCCATTAAGCCAGTTGGCTATACTCTTTCACTGCCGTGGAGGGGCAGTTATCTTGGCACTAAGGGGCCTTCCACTCCTTTTTCCACTCCATCCATGTTTTTATCCATCACATTCTCTTCATGGACCACTCCAAGGGGAAAGAGGAGGATCTCGCCCTCTCGCCCTTCATATTCCTCATATTCTTTGCATCTCATGCATTTTTCTTTCATCCATTCATTCTATTCATTGCATTACATTTGCATACAATTGCACCTCCTGATTCCCGATTTCCAAACCCGTATCTTCCCCGCCTTCCGGCACCCCCGGATCCTCCGCATTTCCCATCTTATTCATATTCATCTTCATTACTCGGGCATCGCACCCCTTTCCAACCTTTTCATCTCCCAGATTTCTCTCCCTTCTTCCCAGGGCATCGCGTCCCTCGGCATTTTCTTCCTCCGGAACCTCCGGACTTTCCCCTCGGGCATGACGCCCCTTTCCATCTTCTCCTTCCTGATTTGCTTCCTCCGGAACCTCCGGACTTTCCCTTTGGGCACGACGCCCCTCTCCACCTTTTTTATTTACTTCCTCCGGAACCTCCGGACTTTTCCCTCGGGCACGACGCCCCTTTCCACCTTCTCCTTCCTGATTTCATTCCTCCGGAACCTCCGAATTTTCTCTCCTCCCTGAGCATCGCGTCCCTCGACATTTGCTTCCTCGGAACCTCCGGACCCTCCATCTTTCTTCCGATTCATCTTTCTAATCTTCCTGAACATCACATCCTTCATTTTTTTCTTCCTTTTCCATCATCTTTTTCCCTATTTCGTCTCAGGGCATCGCGTCCCTTCTTTTGTCATCCCTCCGGAGCCTCCGGATGATTTCTCCTCTCATGATTCTCCTCTGCCTCCGGACCCTCCGGATCCGCCTCTTTCTATCTACCAATTTCTTCTTCTAATTCCTCCTGATTCTGGGTCCGACCCAACTTCTTCCACATCCACTGCCTTGGGCATCTGCCCATTCTCTCATTACTTTCGAGGCTTTAGTCCTCACTCCTCCTTCTAATTCTCCGCTTCTTCTGTAGACATTTCATGTGATCAGGGTCTCCGCGCCTTAGTGAGGGAGTTCTAGCCCTCGCCTCTTTTCCTTTTTTTCCTTATTCGTCTGAGTCTGGTCTTGGCACCACTCCTTCTTGTTAAGCCACTTTCAATCCTTTGCTTCCAATCCTTTATCTGCCTAAGAGGACTATCCCACGATGATCAACCTCTCGCGGCAGCTGCTTTAACAAAGGTTGCAAGGTAATATATTGACGTAAGTATGCATTTATATGATATCATTACCTCATTACTTCACGCATGATTTTCAAAATGAAGTGCTTCCTAACAAGATTAAGAGTGGTGTTTTAGATCTTTATCTTAGGCTTTTGTTAAATTAAATCATTGTTAAAAAGAGTCTTTAGGCTTGCTTATGCAGCACCTTGGTTAATAAGAACCCCGCGCTGGGAATTCAACATTCTCTCCCTGCTTGTTAAGATCAACCCTCAGCTGGGCACCTCACACACTTCACGGCGTCCTTAGCCGGCTCTTTTGGTTAAACACCGTTGCTACCTTGGCCATGCCATGAGTATATCTGAAAGTCTTTTCTCTTCTTTACTCGGCCACGTGCAGGGGCAAGAGGTTGACGGATGAGATGACCAACCTTGGTAATCCCCAATACGAGAGGAGTCTCAAATAGGGGCAGTCTTGACCCAAACTAAATATGAATTTCATGATATACATCTCGCCAAAAGGGCTATTATGAAAATCAAGTCAGAATTTCGATAAAAGCAAGATTGTGAATTATGGCATGACAAGAGTGACAAAGTCCCCGCAGGGAAAACCCTGGTCGTATGCATGTCAAGGGTCTAAAAATCAAAGGCACAAAGCCCCGGCGCAACAGACTACCTCTTTGAGGGTTAACACCTTGGAAGGAATTCAAGTCCTGACATCTCCCATCCTGCATAAAGCTTATCTCCAATTATTCTTCTCTTCTCCCTCCAAGACCGAACATTTCTCAGGTATGGCCTTGGTAGGGGTACCGTTGATCAAGGGCAGTCGGTTATAGGGCGCCACCCTTCAATGCACGCCCAGCTTTGGGCAGTTTTTAGCAAAAGGGGAAGAACGAGGACCCCTAGCCAGTGGTTTAAGACACCCTTTGATGCTGCTTTAGCAATGTCTAACCAAAATCAAACAAAAAATCAGATATTTCTACCAAAAATTCACAAACAAAATTGAAATATTTTTCAAAACCCATAAAAATTTACATATTTTTCCAAAATTCATAAAAATTTGAATATCTTTTTCAAAATTCATAAAAATTTACATATTTCAAAAAAACTCCATAAAAATTGCATTGTATTTTCTGATGGTGTTTTGCAGGAACAGCTTTGCAAGGACCAAGAGCACGGGATGAGTCCTATCTCCACTCATTGCTATCAATCTATTGATTCTCCCGATATTCTCATGACATGCCACCCTGGGCATTTTTGGTTATCACCTCCTTATATCATTTTGGTTATATCTCCTGATTATCATTCTGATTATTCATCTCCAGATCTTTCAATCAACTCCTACTAATTTCTCTTGATCAATTCTGCCGATGGGCATTATCAGATCTTGATCATTCAACTCCAAATCTTGATTAGCCAAGTTGGCATCCTCATGACAAAATAACAAACAATGATGCTTTGCAATATCATGATTCAACTCATAATGGTTACTATGTTATGACATGCTATTGATGCTTTGATTCATGCTATGCTTGCTACGCTTAAATGCCTTATTCATTGCTTGTTATCTTTTATATCTTGGCTGATGAATTTTTGAGCGCAGGATAAGAAGCTCTTGGTCCCACCGACTGGGCATCATCATCCAAGCCCCACGGTGCTTGCAGCTCAGTCTCAGTTCCCATGCTCATTGCACCACCATCTCCTGTATGCATTTACTATATGTTACATATGCTACTAGATTATATCAAGGACCTTGTGGCTTTGGTAAATCTGGAATTTGAGTTCCCCTTCATCAAAAACGATGACGATTCCAGAGGCATCTCAGTCATACGGATAGGCCGTTGAGCCGTCCGAGACTGGGGACGATGGTTCCTTTTTATGAGTTGGTGCGTGGATAAACGGGCTTCGGCTTAGTATCAGCTCGTGAAATCGGTTTCTTGACCCAGTCTTGGCAGCTTAGCAATATTATCCTTGATTATCTTATATTTTCATTTGATTTAATTTTTCCTTTTAAACCCAGCATGCATTCATGTAGGAATTTGAAACAATTGTTGAAAAATCATTCTGATGAGCTGACTTTGAGGGTTGAAGTTGATCTTAATCTTTCCAGATATGAGATATTCCATGCCGGATTGAATCTTCAGTTCGTTTTGTTGCTGTTTTGGGTGATTTTCTCGAAAGCTCCTTGTTTGGATTTTTATCATCTTATTTTATCTCCTTTCCTTTGATCCACCTTGGCTGCAGCACGTCCACTGGCTGGTAACCGCTCCCCAATGGTGAAACTTACAGGTTTGTGACCTGGGGTACTTCCACCGCGCTGGAAGTTGATCATTTATTTTATCTCCTTCGTGCACCGCGTGCACATCTCCCCGTTTTATCCAAACATTGTTGATTTCATTGAATTTCCCGAGATTTGCTTCATCTCGTGCTTTTGATTTGATTCTCATCAAGTGATGTTGATTGCGTGTCTCATCACACCTTGGCATCTACTTTTCAGTTTGCTACGCTCCCTTGCAAAGCAGACGCCAAGGCGGGGCAGCTGTAGACACGCCAAAATTGACATTATTTTGAGTATATTTCATATTGCCATGTGATGCCCCATTTGACCCTCAAATCGGCTTATTTGAGTGGTTTTTCCCACTTTTCTTGAATTTCCCCTATTTTTCCCTATTTTTCCTATTTTTTCTATTTTTCTGGATTTTTTGGCATTTATCTCCATTTTTATGATTTTATGAATTCACGCCTTGATCCAGGGCGCGTTTTGATTCACGACCGGACCTAGGGCGCCTTTTAAAGAAGTGACGACCTCTGAAAGGGCGTCAATTCCTGGCATTATCCAATTTTTGAAAAAGAATAAATGTTTGAAAAATGTTAATTAACGCCCTTCTTAGGGGCGTGTTTTAATTACGCCTCTCCTGGAGGCGTGTTTCAGAATTTCCAAATAAAAGAAATATTTATTTCCAAAATTGATCTGGGAGTTGACGCCCTTGGCCAGGTCGTGTTTTGAATTAACGCCCTATGATAGGTCGTCAATTCTTGAATTGACGCCCTGACCCAGGACGTGTTTCATCTTCTGTCTTCGCAGCCCTTTCCCCAGAGAGTCCTTGCTTCGTTAGACACCTTCCTTGATTGGGGACTGGAGTCTTGCCTCCGTAGGACTCTTGCCGTTCTTACCTCTTCTTCAACCTATTTAATAGAGACATTGTCTCTGTTAATAGGTTGGATTCTGCCCTTCCGATCCTTCCTCCCTCGATTCTTCTTCTTCTTCTGTTTTTCTTCTGTTTTTCTTCTGTGTTTTTTTTTCTTCTTTCCTTCGCAGGGT
Organism: Amorphophallus konjac; assembly: GCA_022559845.1. Classification (NCBI taxonomy): domain Eukaryota; kingdom Viridiplantae; phylum Streptophyta; class Magnoliopsida; order Alismatales; family Araceae; genus Amorphophallus; species Amorphophallus konjac. The sequence goes on along the minus strand of CM040121.1, from coordinate 8,295,014 downwards.
GCTGTTGCTTGGCTAAGGAGGAACTTCCTACGCTCAAGTCTTCATCCTTTTGAAGTTTTCTCCCCATCGAGTATCAAAGTCAAAGAAGCAACAAGCAGATTTTTTTCTTATCTCCCCCTTATCTCTTATTTTTCATTTTTTTTTAGTAGTTCATGCATGCACATCATCTTATGTTAATTTTCAACTCAACCACGTTGAGTAACTCCCATAGTGCACTCTTGCACTCTTTCCCTTATTCATATATTTGCATCTTCATACATTCATATTTTTCCCACCCTCTTTTGCATAGGGGTTTAAGGGCAACCACCCTTAAGGTGTGTTCTTGCACAATTTTCATGCTCATATCTTTTAAGAATTTGATGCTACACTCACCATGTTTCTAATCCATATCTTTACTGGTGTTTGTCTTTGTTTGCAAGGGTAATTAATTGAAGAACTCTCTTCATCGGCCGGCCGATTGGAAGAGAAAGGAAAGCACTCACATCCCCGTGTTTTCAAGGTATTTTTCGCGATCCCTCCATACTTTTCATTATTATTTGTTATATCTTTTGAGGCCTCGTGTCTCTGGCGATCACAAATTCCCCTTAGCACCTCGTGCTATTTCCATGCTTGCCTATTGTTCCTTTATCTTTATTTTTATTTGTTTAAGTAGATCTTTTAAAAATTAGAATCTACAGGTGCATGCGGCTTAATCGGCCGTTTCGGCTCGAACGAGGTAGGGGGATGGAATCCCAATCTCGCTAGGATCATTCCCTATAGTTGTTTGCTTAATTTAGCTCTTGTGGCATGCATAATGGCTATTTTTCATTTTTGGGGTTTAAGCTTCGTTCTTCATGTTTAATCCATTGTGAATGTTGCATGTGGGTGTTTTTGTTGGTATTGTGTTGTTTAGGACGTGTGGTTTGGTAGGAAACTATTTTTTCCGTTGTTACCCGGCGATTCCGGTCGCCCGGGAGGGAACCCGTTTTTAGATATAACCCGTCTGTAACCCAGTCGATGTGACGGTCCTACCAGAAACCGTCACACCCGTAACGGTCCATAGGGGACGCGTTACAGTCTTGTGACGGACCCAAGGGGGTGTGTCACAGGGAGTGTAACGGCCTAGCCCTAGGCCGTTACATTTCGTTTGTCTACCGTTGATCGGGTTTGGGGGTTGGCCTGACGGCCTGTCGGGCGGCCGTCAGGGCGCCGTAACGCGCCTCCGGGTGCGCGTTACATCCTGCTAGGGCGTTAAAATCTGTGGGTTTTGTTTTGGCGTCGGGTGGCTCTAACGGCCAGGGGCGGGTGCGTCACAATCGATGTAAAGCACCGACCCCCGACCGTCACACTCTGTGACGCGGTGGCAGTGGACCGTCACGCTCTGTTAGTCAGGGCTGTGAGCCCCTTTGGTCTCGGGTGGTTGTAACGGCCGGGTGGAAGTGCGTTATAGTTCGTGTAACGCACGACACCGCGACCGTTACGCCTTGTGACGCGGTGAGTGTGGACCATCACATCCCCTGGGGTTTTCAAAAGCCGCTTGTTCATTCTTTAATGCTTTCCACATATTTCTACGCCATGTTCAAGTTGTTTTATGAAATAATGGCATGTTTTTAGATCCCAATAGAGTAGCTTTTCTTTCTTTGCGATGGAGCCACTGTGGTAGCCCTAAGGCCTTTGAGTTGCCGACCCGCCTGGGGATGGTGGAGGGGTGTTCCCGTCACACGGTTTGTAAGCTAGTTCCGTGGGCTCCCGGCTAGCGGTAGCGTCCTACCGAGGGAGAAAACTAGCTAGAGGGCCTGGCTCAGGCGAGAGTCAGTGTGTGCACACGTGGTCGGAGGCTTTGGACTGACACTGACGAGTGTCACTCTGACTAGTCACTTGGTTTGGTACTGTTTACGCACTCAGCTTGTCGTGTTACAGACTGCGAGTGCTTGAGACGCAGTGTAAGCCGTCAGTGGACGCATCTGGTTTCTGCTCCCTGTGGTTGTCCTGTTCCCTGTGGCTTGGTTAGTTGAGGCATATTATATTGGTAGATTTAGTTTTTGTCATTTAGACTTATATATTATTGGCATGTATTAGCTGTTATACTTGTTCAGTACGTAGATTTACAGCTTTCAGTCTTATCATGCCATTGCCTGTTCATTTAATTAAAAGCATGCTCTAATTGCTTAATTTCGCATGATTGCATGTTTAGCATGAGGTAGGGATCCGCGTGACCCCTACTGAGTCTGGCTGTGACTCACCCTTCTCCTTTCAGGTGAGCCGCGCTCGTCGTCTCCCGGAGTTTCCCGTGTGCTCGGAGACCGTTCTTAGCTGTCAGCAGTAGACGGGCCACCTTTTTGGCTCTCTGGTATACTTTTGCCGGGGTATGCCCCGTGTAGTTGTACTTTTGGATTGGCACACTTGTGCCTCTGGACTAGTTTATATTTTTAGCACTCTGTTTATTTTGAAATTGCTTCCGCTCTTTTGCTAAATTTTATTGCTTAAATATATTATGTGCGCTTGTGATTGCAATTCGTTATACATCCCCTCGACAAACTTCACTAACCCTTCAGGGGCCTCATCAGCCTCTTGGGTGACTTCCCCAGTTCCTGGTATCGGTGTATCGATGTTATCGATATATCGGTATCCGGCGCTCCGGGTCGTCACATCCACACTCCTTTTAGCCATTCCGAGCCCTCCCGGTTTGTGGGCGGCGGGCCAGGATTCGCATGTTATCGGGTTCTTCCCGGTATCCGGATCTTGGGTCGTCACAGCACGAGCCGGAGCCGATGGCGAGAGGAGATAAAACCTTCGGATGGAGTTGGCTGGAGTCGATCGGAGGCGATCTCTGTTGGAGTTAGATGGAAGGCTCTATCACCACAGGATGTGGATCTAGAGGGGGGTGAATAGATCAACTGGCTATTTAAAAATTATGCCTAGAATCAAATGCGGAATTAGAAGAGCAGTAGACGACCACAACCAATGCGCTGAAAGAAACACACAAGAGGCACAAGGCTTTTAGGTGGTTCGGTCAATCCGACCTACGTCCACCCCACATTCAACTCGAATGTGGATTACTGCTGATACACAGCTTCAAACCGCTGGGCTTTACAGCTTGCCAACAACGGCTGGGGCTTACAGCTTATCCCGACCAGAGGAACACCCTCTGCAACAGCTGAGCATCACAGCTTGCTCTGCTGGGCATTACAGCTTAGCCGACCAGAGGAACGCCTCTGCAACAGCTGAGCATCACAGCTTGCTCTGCTGGGCATTACAGCTTAGCCGACCAGAGGAACGCCTCTGCAACCCGCTGCCTCACAGCTTGAAACCGCTGACTAACAGCTTGATCGAACAAGAGTTTTCAAAGGAAAATAACAAAGACTGAAAAGCAAACGAAACATACAATCGAATGGAAGAAAACCAAAAACGACTGTAGCTCAAGGTTGAGCAGTATCAGCTCTGGTAACTGGACCAAGAGACTGATTCACAAACTCTCACGATAACTCTCTCAACTCATCTCTCTTCTTCTTCTTCTCTCCTTTTCTTCTTCTCTGCTTTTCTTCCTCTCACAGTGGATCTCGGTGGCTGCTTGTTTCAGACTGGATGTATATACTTCGCCAACTTCGATCAGCCTCTATAGAAGATGAAGACTGATATTTATAACAGCAGCAGCTGGATAAGGGCGCGTGGCTTCCACGTTTTCCCGCCCAAGGAATTCTCCAGACTCGAGATGCTTCCATCCACGTGGCAGCATCTGGTCACCTTGTCCTCCTGGGATCACGAGCCATGTCAGCAATCTCAGTAGAGAGTCCCTGTCAAAACAGAGTATCGGATGATCAGGTTAAAGAACAACTCTGTATAGACTTTATATAAGTGAAAGCTATGTACAGACTTGCTGTATGAAAATGCAATGTGTAGACTTCACAAATGAAGATGCAATGTATAGACTTGCAATGTGAAGGAGTTGATTGTGTAGACTTCACGATGTGAAGACTTATCAACAAATGACTGTACAGACTTGACCAAGAGCCTGAGACACTAACGAAGACACTGGACTGACACCAACTCTAAGACGAAAGACAACACTGACACGAAGTGTAGTTACAAAACAGGAAGGACACGAGGTCTTAAGAAAAACAACACGAAGACAGAAATAGAAACGAAGACTCAGACGCAGAGACAGCACGAAGTGAAACGAGAACGACACGAAGTGCAGTAGTGACAGAAACACACACTACACAGAGAACGACACGAAGTGGCACAGAAAGCAACACGAGGTGCTGCGATGTCCTGCACGCAATAGAACAAAAATGACACGAAGATGATGAAACAACACGGAGATGAAACAGTAACCGACACGAGTTGAAAACAACACGAAGATGAAAACTGAAATCGACACGGAGTGTGGTCAAAGCGAGAAAGACACGAAGTCTAAAGCGAGAAACCAACACGAAGACAGAATAGAAACCGTCACGAGTTGAAAACAACACGAAGACGAAACAGTGATTGACACGGGTTGAAAACAACACGAAGACGAAAACTGAAATCGACACGGAGTGAAAACAACACGAAGATGAAACAGTAATTGACACGAAGTCAAGGAGAAAAACATCACGAAGACAATGTATGCAACAGTGCAATGTCTAGACTTTAAGTCCAATGCAAACGGCTGTACAGACTTGAATATGTGAAGCCAATGTACAGACTTACTATAACAGACTGATGTGCAGACTTTGAAGAACAGTCCAATGTATGGACATTGAAATCGAAGACCAAAGTACAGACTTTGGCGAAGCAAAAGGCTGTATAGACTTTGCCTAAGACAATGCATGAACTGACGTTGTATATACTTAGCCTATGCAGACCAATGTACAGACTTTGAAGAACATAGCGTTCAGCAGTGTATAGACTTAGCCAATGCATTATGGATGTATGGACTTTGAGACTTTGAGTGTGTGTTCAGTGTGAAGACAAGATAAAATGCATATAACACACAGACAATCTGATAAAGTGATATCATCAAAACATAAACAGTGTTGCCAATTCATCAAAACAATGTGTTGCCATATGAAGTATAGTTACATGTCAACATCATCAACATATAGGAGTCACAACAATCTCCCCCTTTTTGATGATGGTAACCCCCTATTATGTAGATTAGCAACATCCTGTCATACAGATGCATTTTTGATGAAAGACATGATTTATTATTCAGATTGTTATGCAGATGCATGTAGATGCTATGAATGACATGCTGCATGCTACAAAATGTAAGCAACTCCCTGCTAAAAAAAATTTCCCTCTTTGCCATGCCATGAGGTAATACACTCCCCCTGAATACACTCCCCCTGAATCTAATATTCAGACAATATTCTCCCCCTTTGCCATCAACAAATAGGAGGGAAAGTGAAGACAAGTGAAGAGAAAGAAAGTTTAGCTGACTGGCATTCTTGGCAAGTAGTTCAAAAATTAGGCAATTAAAGTACAGAACCTTCAGTCATATGAGCCTAGAGATGGCTTAGAAGACAAAATTTCTGGTTTAAAAGTTATAAAAATGAAAGTTCATGCACTACATTCATTGGATAAGGTTGATGTTCATGATAAAACAATAAACCAGAGTCATATGGACATGAGAGATTCAGTTTCAAAATATCTTACTTTAATAGACTCAGTAAAATGTGTTAAGAGAAGCCAGGGCATGTATTGAAATTAAACAATTGACATCCATGAAATTTCTTTTAAGGAACAGCATTTTCAATATTGTTTCATTTAGGGCATTCAGGTACCAAAAGTCTTTTTGCGTAAGGGTATACGTTTATCAGACGCCAATACCCCTAGATACTCAACATGATGGACCATCTTGCCTATGATCAAATTCAATAGAATTGATTGACACCTTTTTGTGTGAGGGTACACGTTTATTAGACGCCAGTTACCCCCAGGTACTCAGTGAAAAATAACCTACTGTTTTGATCATTTTATACAGAGATAGCTGATACACCTCATGACATGAGTGGTGTCCACTTCTTTGATGGATCACTCAGTTTCTCAGTGATTTACCAGTCATTGCTCTGTCAATGCTATTTCTCAATTGATTTTCAATGTTTTTCAAAAGCTTTCTTAGCTGCCCTTTATTTGTTTCAGAATGACTTGTTTAAGGACAATACACATACTTAGCTTCTCTGACAAGAATTCAGATGAGTTTTCAGATTTCAGATATAATCAGCTTTGTCTGACATGAAATAAGATAAGGGTTGAGAGCTTTATCAATTTTCAGCATCCTTATTTACTGATTGTAGTCTTTCAACTCTAAAGATTATAAATTTAAACCATTAAGTCAGTCTTTAAGCAATTAAGGTTCTTATGAAAGAAGAAATCTGTTTTCTATTGCTTAATATTAGAACTGACTCAAAGATTGCCATATTGTCAGACTCAACCATTTAGAGTCAAGGATTGAATAGACGCAGCAATTCACCTCGAAATTCTGACAAGACTCCCCCTGACTATATGCATGATATTTTGCAAAAGATGACAAATCAGATGATTTTTTGAAGTTCATGCTTAATCAGACTATCTTTATCATGAGTGCAATAAAGGATATGAGAGTCATGCATTATCACAAGTCTGTTGCACAATGTTTATTCAATCTATCAACAGCAAGTCCAAATCAGAAATTTACTCAAAGCAGCTCAAAAGTTTTATTCAAGTCAACAGAGAGTTCATTCATTATGCTGAAATTTACACAAGCCAAGTTCTCTTCTAAAAAATTTAAAATTTTCATTTCCAAGTGGCTTAGTAAAGATATCAGCAACTTGTTTGTCTGTTTCAATGAAGTCCAGTTCAATTTCCTTTTTGTTCACAGCATCTCTTAGAAAGTGATGTTTTATTTCTATGTGCTTAGTCCTAGAATGATGAACAGGATTTTTAGCAAGGCATATGGCACTAGTATTATCACATAGAATTGGAATACATTCCAATTTTATCTGATAATCATCTAGTTGGTGCTTAATCCAAAGTACTTGAGCGGCACAATTACCTGCTGCAACATATTCAGCTTCAGCTGTAGACAAGGCTACAGTGTGTTGCTTCTTAGATGCCCAAGATACTAGACAGCCACCAAGGAATTGACAGTAGCCACTAGTGCTTTTTCTATCTACTCGACACCCAGCATAATCAGCATCAGTGTAGGCTAGAAGCTCTAACTCACACCTAGCAGGATACCATAATCCTAGCTCCTGGGTGCCTAGCAGATATCTAAAAATCCTTTTCACAGCTTTAAAATGATTTTCCTTAGGACTGGCCTGAAACCTAGCACATAATCCTACAGCGAATTGAATATCAGGCCTAGATGCTGTTAAGTAGAGAAGGGATCCGATCATACCTCTGTATAATTTCTGGTCAAATGGGTTACCTTTAGTGTCTTCATCCAAGCTTGTAGAAGTACCCATTGGAGAAGCTATCTCTTTAAGGTTATCCATCTTGTATTTCTTGAGTAGATCCCTTGTGTACTTGGACTGAGTAATAAACATTCCTTCCTTAGTTTGTGTGACCTGCAGTCCAAGAAACAATTTGAGCTCACCCATCGAGCTCATTTCAAACTCATTAGTCATTGTTTCAGAAAATTCCTCACACAATTTGGGGTTAGTTGACCCAAAAATGATATCATCCACATAAATCTGTACAATAAGAATTTCAGAGTGACTCACCTTTGTAAACAAGGTCTGATCAACTACTCCTCTAGTGAAATTTTGATCAGTGAGGAACTTGCTCAACCTGTCGTACCAAGCTCTGGGAGCTTGCTTAAGACCATAGAGAGCTTTATTTAATTTGTAAACATGATTAGGGAAATCTAGACATTCAAAACCAGGGGGCTGTCTAACATAGACATCCTCGTTAATTTCCCCATTCAAGAATGCAGATTTTACATCCATCTGCTGGAGGATTATACCTAGGGAACATGCATAAGCTAATAAAATTCTAACAGCTTCTAATCTGGCTACAGGGGCAAATGACTCTTCAAAGTCAATACCAAACTCCTGGTTGTACCCCTGAGCAACAAGTCTGGCTTTATTTTTAACAATATTCCCTAATTCATCAGATTTATTCCTGAAGACCCACCTAGTCCCTATGACTGTTCCATGATCAGGAGGTGGGACCAAGTTCCACACCTTGTTCCTGTCGAACTGATTAAGCTCCTCATGCATGGCATTAATCCAATGCATATCCTTGAGGGCACAGTCAATGGACTTGGGTTCAATTTGAGAGACAAACGCATATGCATTTAGTTCATGTTGAATTCTCAGGAGACCTCTAGTCCTAGGGGGGTCATGCAGATTTCCAATTATATTATCTACAGGATGATCTTTAAGATATCTAATGTTAACAATTGAATTGTCATGTGTTTGATTTACCTCCCCCTGAACTGTAGACTCCTCTTCATTAAGTTCTGTATGTCCTTCTTCATCCTCTGAATTGTCTTCAGGATCTCCTTCCTTCAAGATTCCACCATTGTCTTCATTCCTGCATTGACCAACGTTAGAATTTACCAATGATTCATCAAAAATTATGTGTGGAGATTCTTCAACAGTTTTAGAGTTCAGATTGTACACTCTATATGCTCGTGTGTTTTCAGAATAACCAAGAAAGATTCCTGGTTCACCTTTAGGTTCAAATTTATCAAGGTCTCTTTTATCATTTATATGAATAAAACATTTGCAGCCAAAAACCTTGAAATGAGCAATAGAAGGTTTCTTACCCTTTAAGATCTCATATGGTGTTTGCTGGGTAGAAGGTCTTACCATGACTCTGTTAATTACATAACAGGCAGTGTTTACTGCTTCAGCCCAAAATTTCTTGGTAGACCACCTTCAGTAAGAAGTGTACGACCCATCTCCACTAGGGTTCTGTTCCTTCTCTCCACAACCCCATTCTGCTCAGGTGTCCTTGGTGAGGAGTACCTATGGTTGATTCCATTTGACCTGCAGAGTTCATCAAACTGTGAGTTTTCAAACTCACCTCCATGATCAGTCAAAATATTTTCAATTTTCTGATTTATTTTAACATAGAACTCCTGAAATTCTGAGAAAGCATCACTCTTATTAGATAAGAAATAAACCCAAGTATACCTAGAAAAGTCATCTACCATGACAAACCCATACCTCCTTCCTGATAAGCTGACAGATCTGGTTGGCCCAAAGAGATCCATGTGTATCAGCTCATAGGGTTTGGAAGACAGATTTTCAGTTCTAGACTTAAATGACTTTCTAGTTATCTTTGATTGAGTGCATGCATCACAGAATTTATTTTCTTTCTTGAAGGAAATTTCAGGAAGTCCTCTAACCATGCTATGCTTGTTTAGTTTATGCAAAATGGTATAACTAGCATGGCCTAACCTACGATGCCATAAAAATGCTAAATCTTCTCTATTGGCAGTAAGACATAGGTTAGAATGCTGAATATCATCTAGATCTATCATGTATGTGTTATTTATTCTTTTTCCAGAGAATTTTATAATTTCTGAATCAGGTTCAAAAACCTTGCAGCATTGAGAGTCAAATAAAACCTTATGACCCTTATCACACAACTGGCTGATACTAAGTAAATTGTAAGCTAACCCTTCAACCAGCAAAACATCATCAATGCAGCAGGTGGAACACTTACCTACCTTACCTGATCCAATGATCCTACCCTTTGTGTTGCTTCCAAAGGTGACAAGGCCTCCTAGCTTTTCAGTTAGCATGCAAAACTTGGCCTTATCTCCTGTCATATGCCTGGAGCAGCCACTGTCCAAGTACCACAAGTTGCTCTTGGCTGCCAGGCATACCTGCATACACAATTAGGGCAAAGAGTTTGGAACCCAAGTCTGATTGGGCTCCAATGCAGATGAAGTGCAAGTAAAGAAAGAAAGCATGGTTTTGGGAATCCACATTTGTTTGAAGCAGTTCTGTTCAGTTGATTTTCCAGATTTCTTTTTGTTTTGCTTTTTCTTGTTGACTTTCTTCTTATATGCACCAACAGAATTAATCACAGAATTTTGGTTATTGTGCCAATGCTTCGGCCAGGTTGCATTCATAAAGTTTTGGCCATGGTAGTTCCTGGGCTGGCTGTGGAAATGTTGGTAATTTCTAGGCATCCGACTACCATACCCATTTTCCCAATTTCTGACATAGGGTCTGTAAAGGTGTGTAGGTTGATGAACATACCCTGTATACATCCCTTGAGTTCTAGTCCACCCACGCCCATTAGAGTAGATTGGCTGTGTGGGGTAGTAGAACTGAGCTCTAGGTGGATTGAATTGGTTGGGCTGACTTCTGAAAATATTTTGTCTTCCCTGCACCCTTGACCCTGCTGACCTATTCATAGGTTTTGGTTGGGTCCTTTTCTGTGATGATGGTGGTGAAGACCTTTTGACATTGACATAGGGTTTGTTTACCTGAACAGGCTGACCCTTAACCTTGGGTTGAGCACTAGAGCTAGGTTTGGAAGTCCCAATTCTACTAGGCTCACCTACTTTCTGTTTGCCCTTCTCCTCTGCATTTAGCCTTTTCAGATTCAAATTTTTCTTTACAGCATTATTAGAATTCATGTTGATCAGAGGTCCTTTCTCCTTTTGTGCAACAAAGGAAATAGTTTTCATTCCAAAGCTTTTGGTTGCACTAGAGTTGAATCCTAGGCCCTCTCTTCTGAAGTTTACCTTTGATCCCAATAATGCATCTAGATTTTCAGATCCTTGGGTCATTTTCTCAATTGTTTTTAGCTTATCCTCATTGTCTTTCTGAACTTCATCAATAGATTTTTTCAACTCATTATTCACATTGAGGACAGCTTCATATTTTTCAGAAACAATTTTTATCTCATTTTCATAATTCTGAATTTTCAGTTTCCATGCATCAATTTCATTGTCTAATCTCACATTTTCTTCCTTAGACATTTTCAGTTCTTTATTGATTTCTTCAAATTCAGAACATGTGAGTTTCAGATTACTGTTCTCAGTTTCTAAGCAGGTAATTTTATCAGACAATGAAGTATCATTTTGCATGATTTTAATTTTTCTTCGTAGATGCCTGTTTTCTTTTCTGACCTCATCTACTCTATCAGCAAGTTCATCATAAGCAACCATCCAATCAGTAATAGTAAAATTTTCATAGCGAGAGGATACCTCATCAGATTCTTCCTCTCTATCTTCTGAGCTGGTTGCCATGAGGCAGATTGGCTTCTCAGCTTCAACTTCGCTGTCCGAAGTGACGCTCAAGGATCCCTCGTCCTCATCACTCCAGGTACTCACCATAGCTTTCCCTTTTGTGTTCTTCTTCTTGGACTTGTCCTTGAGGTTCTGATTTGTCGGACATTCAGCTTTAAAGTGACCCGCCTTCCTGCATTGATAGCAAACATTAGTTTCAGCTTTCTTTACAGGGTTTGATTTGTACCTTGTGTCTCGGCGGCCACTGTTGGGATTTCTTCGGCTGAATCTTCTTCCTTCCTTCTTGAGAAATCTCCGGAATTCCCTAGTAATCATGGCAATATCAGCATTTGCCACTTCTTCTTCAGACAAGCTCTCTTCTGTTGATGATCCGTTGGGGCTGGATCGACTGGATTTGCTAGCACCAGCCTTCAGAGCTATAGGCTTCCTCTTTCTGTCAGCCTCCTCTATCTTTGGCATATTCATCTCATAAGCCATTAGAGATCCGATCAGCTCATCTGCCTTAGTATTATGCAGATCTCTTGACTCTTCCATTACTGTGGCCTTGGTGTGCCAAACTGGAGTCAAGGATCGCAAGATCTTCCTGACTACTTCATACTCAGAATATTTTTTCCCGAAGCCTCTGAGACCATTTGTGATAATAGTCAGCCGAGCATACATTTCCTTGATGGTCTCATTAGGCTTCATCCTGAATGCTTCGTATTCTGAAACCAGTAGATTGGTCTTAGTCTCTCTGACTTGTGAAGTCCCCTCATAGATGACTTCAAGTGCATCCCACATTTCCTTCGCTGAGGAGCAGGCAGATATTCGTGAGAACTCGGTGGGATGCAGAGAGCACTGGATTGCATTGATTGCACTCCAGTTGAGCGTGGATCTTCTGATTTCTTCCTTGGTCCATACGTCTTCATTTGGAGACAGCTCGAAAGGTCCCTTGCTAACTACCTTCCAAATTTCATAATCTTTAGCCCTCAAAAATACCTGCATACGATGCTTCCAGTATGCGTAGTTGGTTCCATCGAAGTACGGGGGCTTGGATGTAGATTGCCCTTCAGCTATCATCCCTCTTCCGTCCATCTGTGCTTATCCTCTTCGGGCGGTAAGTCCCTGTAGAAGAGTCTAGCTCTGATACCAAGTGTTGGAGTTAGATGGAAGGCTCTATCACCACAGGATGTGGATCTAGAGGGGGGGTGAATAGATCAACTGGCTATTTAAAAATTATGCCTAGAATCAAATGCGGAATTAGAAGAGCAGTAGACGACCACAACCAATGCGCTGAAAGAAACACACAAGAGGCACAAGGCTTTTAGGTGGTTCGGTCAATCCGACCTACGTCCACCCCACATTCAACTCGAATGTGGATTACTGCTGATACACAGCTTCAAACCGCTGGGCTTTACAGCTTGCCAACAACGGCTGGGGCTTACAGCTTATCCTGACCAGAGGAACACCCTCTGCAACAGCTGAGCATCACAACTTGCTCTGCTGGGCATTACAGCTTAGCCGACCAGAGGAACGCCTCTGCAACAGCTGAGCATCACAGCTTGCTCTGCTGGGCATTACAGCTTAGCCGACCAGAGGAACGCCTCTGCAACCCGCTGCCTCACAGCTTGAAACCGCTGACTAACAGCTTGATCGAACAAGAGTTTTCAAAGGAAAATAACAAAGACTGAAAAGCAAACGAAACATACAATCGAATGGAAGAAAACCAAAAACGACTGTAGCTCAAGGTTGAGCAGTATCAGCTCTGGTAACTGGACCAAGAGACTGATTCACAAACTCTCACGATAACTCTCTCAACTCATCTCTCTTCTTCTTCTTCTCTCCTTTCTTCTTCTCTGCTTTTCTTCCTCTCACAGTGGATCTCGGTGGCTGCTTGTTTCAGACTGGATGTATATACTTCGCCAACTTCGATCAGCCTCTATAGAAGATGAAGACTGATATTTATAACAGCAGCAGCTGGATAAGGGCGCGTGGCTTCCATGGTTTCCCGCCCAAGGAATTCTCCAGACTCGAGATGCTTCCATCCACGTGGCAGCATCTGGTCACCTTGTCCTCCTGGGATCACGAGCCATGTTAGCAATCTCAGTAGAGAGTCCCTGTCAAAACAGAGTATCGGATGATCAGGTTAAAGAACAACTCTGTATAGACTTTATATAAGTGAAAGCTATGTACAGACTTGTTGTATGAAAATGCAATGTGTAGACTTCACAAATGAAGATGCAATGTATAGACTTGCAATGTGAAGGAGTTGATTGTGTAGACTTCACGATGTGAAGACTTATCAACAAATGACTGTACAGACTTGACCAAGAGCCTGAGACACTAACGAAGACACTGGACTGACACCAACTCTAAGACGAAAGACAACACTGACACGAAGTGTAGTTACAAAACAGGAAGGACACGAGGTCTTAAGAAAAACAACACGAAGACAGAAATAGAAACGAAGACTCAGACGCAGAGACAGCACGAAGTGAAACGAGAACGACACGAAGTGCAGTAGTGACAGAAACACACACTACACAGAGAACGACACGAAGTGGCACAGAAAGCAACACGAGGTGCTGCGATGTCCTGCACGCAATAGAACAAAAACGACACGAAGACGATGAAACAACACGGAGACGAAACAGTAATCGACACGAGTTGAAAACAACACGAAGACGAAAACTGAAATCGACACGGAGTGTGGTCAAAGCGAGAAAGACACGAAGTCTAAAGCGAGAAACCAACACGAAGACAGAATAGAAACCGTCACGAGTTGAAAACAACACGAAGACGAAACAGTGATTGACACGGGTTGAAAACAACACGAAGACGAAAACTGAAATCGACACGGAGTGAAAACAACACGAAGACGAAACAGTAATTGACACGAAGTCAAGGAGAAAAACATCACGAAGACAATGTATGCAACAGTGCAATGTCTAGACTTTAAGTCCAATGCAAACGGCTGTACAGACTTGAATATGTGAAGCCAATGTACAGACTTACTATAACAGACTGATGTGCAGACTTTGAAGAACAGTCCAATGTATGGACATTGAAATCGAAGACCAAAGTACAGACTTTGGCGAAGCAAAAGGCTGTATAGACTTTGCCTAAGACAATGTATGAACTGACGTTGTATATACTTAGCCTATGCAGACCAATGTACAGACTTTGAAGAACATAGCGTTCAGCAGTGTACAGACTTAGCCAATGCATTATGGATGTATGGACTTTGAGACTTTGAGTGTGTGTTCAGTGTGAAGACAAGATAAAATGCATATAATACACAGACAATCTGATAAAGTGATATCATCAAAACATAAACAGTGTTGCCAATTCATCAAAACAATGTGTTGCCATATGAAGTATAGTTACATGTCAACATCATCAACATATAGGAGTCACAACAATCTCGACTGCAGAGCACGGAGGCGAAAGATGGCAGGCAGAGCAGAGAGCACTCGCGAGAGAGGGGAGGGAACAGTGCGATCAACGAGGGCACGAGAGGAGGTCGTTCGGGAGATGAAACAGGGTTGGGGATGGGGGGATAACTCATTCCAAGTAAAACTTGGAATGAGATATCCATGGGGAAAAAGGTGAATTTTGAGGTTAACCTATTTTTGCTTAACCCAGCATATCCTTGCGATTTTGGGCTCTACCAAACAGTGAACGGGGATAAAACGGAGATAACCTGGCCCAGTTCCGATACCAAACGGGCCCTAAATCTCTAACGGAAACCCCCCTTTCTTAGAGCCACCTTCCTCCCCCTCGCCTCCTTTTTTATTATTTTTTTAAAAAATTTAAAGCATGGTTTGTAACCCAGCCCCTCTCTCCACGAACGAGGGTTTTTCTATCGTCATTTATACTCTCTCTCTTCTCCCAACCGTTGACTTCTCCCCTACAGTCGTCACTCTTTGCCGCACACCGAAACCGCCTCATCGCAGGGATTCTGTTTATTGTAGCAGATCGGCCGCCCGCCGCCTTGTCGACCTCCTTCGACTGCTCAAAGCGTAGCCCGCCACCTCGTCAGCCTCCTTTGACTGCTCAAAGCGCCACCTCATCACCTAGCATTGTAGCCTCGCTGGCCTCCTCGCCCCCCTCCGGCCACCTAAATTGCTGCCGACCTACACGAGTCACCCCCCTTTTGAAGCAGTGTTGAACGTCCCAGAGATTCGGATTATACATGTCGTGTGTGGGATTGTGATGTATCACGCGGTACATCGTGATAGTACGATTTCGTGCGATCCTCAATGTGACGCCTATGTCTCATGCCCTGCCTGTGCCGATCTATTGTTCGTACAATCTGACACTTGCAACATGCAACGTGCTAGATCGATATTGCAAACCATGATATGGACGGCTGAAAATGTTAGTGGTATCCGATAAACTTACAATATTTAATTGGCCAATCCGTCTCTTAACATTAACAATAACATAATAAGGGACCTGAATTGACATCTCCCGCTTTAATTTCTTATAAGAATTATTACAGATGAGAATGAAAACAGAAATAGGTGTTTCGGCTTTTGCATCTATTTCTTTTTATTTGAGTAAGCACCGACCAACAGAGTCAAAGTCCAGTCAAATGCACCATCCCCCAGCAGGAGACAATGTTCTCACTTCCCCAGACTGACACTATGGCCAAGGAAATTTTTATTAATATTGGAAAAGAATACATGCTCAGCGGGGCATACCCCTGTCAGTCTCTACAATCAACCATGAGAACCACAATTAGCTACAGAACCAAAGAACCAAAAAATCAAACTAATTACAATTGCGAATGGCAGGCAATCATGCATCTATTTCTACTTTTGAATGGGAATGAACATTTCCACTTCCATTATTTTGCAATTTTATTAAATTTTAAGTCTTCATATTATTTAAGTCCCAACAATTTTTATAGTATGTAAAATTATAAAGCCATAGAAGCCTCACAACACCTAGGAAAGATAACCTTCAAACTTACAAAACATACTAATTGCCTACAATAAAACAAGTTGAAAATTAATAAAATCACATCGTAAATAATGTTGTAGAGACAGAAAAATGGTTCTTAGTGCTTGTACCACACTTTCAAGATTTGTTTGTTTGGAAAAGAGTGGACGGTCACCCGAGGAAACCTGCAAGTAAGTATTAGAGAAACGACGTCAGAAGGAGCCCTGGGGTGTGACCCCATGGGACAACCCTCTGATACTTAAGTTAGAACCGTAGAGAACTAAGTGGATAGAGAATAAGAGAGGAAGAGAGTTGAGAGCCTATATCTCAGAGAGGATGCTTGGAGAGTGCTCAGAGAAGGCTGAGATTACTTGGCCTCTGCGCCTTACTCGGAGAGAATGCTCGGAGGATGCTCGGAGAGCACTTCTAGGGAGTGCCCGGTAGACTTGGAGAGCACTTCTGGGGAGTGCTCGATAGGCTTGCAGAGCACTCGGTAGGCCTAGAGAGCACTTCTGGGAAGTGCTCGGTAGGCTTGTAGTTCAATTGGTAGGCCTCGAGAGCACTTCTAGGGAGTACTTGGTAGGCCTGGAGAGCACTTCTGGGGAGTGCTTAGAGAGGTAAGGGGAGAAGAACCACAAAGGGACCTCCAAGACCCTACTCCCCCCGTGGAGATTCCTTCCGCCGGAGAGCCCCTCTATCCTCCTTGGGGTGGGGCTCTGTTGGCACGAGCATGCTTCTTACTCTCTCTATGTGTCTCTGTCTGTGTAGTTATGTCACAGTCCCTCCTACTTCCTCCTTGGCGTAGAGTTCAACAAGCACGAAGATGCCTCTCTCTCTCTCCTTTGTGTCTTTGCAAGACTATGACTATCGGGGTGCCTCTGCTGGTGTCCGCCCCTCTTATGGATCCAGTGGGGACCTGTTTATATAGGCCTTGGTGGTGCTGGCTGTTCCTCGACTTAGAAATAAGGTAGATTGCGGAGTGATGTTTCCTTGATCGTGGGGGTTGTCCGTTATGCGCTTGCCCATTCCTGGAAGGGAAATTTCGTGGTGAGAATCTCGGCAACATGGGTGTGACCCAGTCTGTGCCAGGGAAAGCCCTGTGATGATGGTGGCGACGCTCATCTGTTGGCGAGAAATGCGGCGTCTGGATCTTGCATGCGTAGTAATTTCACATTTGGGCTGGCGGTCCTTTGCAGACTCGGTCGAACTAGGCCGTGCTGGACCTGGTAATATTGGGTCATGCTGGGCCTGGCGAATTTTACCCTCTAGGAATTATACGAGGCCCGATGAGGGAGAAATTTTGGTGAAGCCATCGTAAAGCTTCTCATCGCTTGATGCCTTTCTTGGTGCGCAAGGTAGCCCCCCTACACATGTAGGGTGACGTCACTGGCGTGGCAGTCATAACTGCGAGGATTAGTCCTCAGTTGGGTCGAGCTCCAGTTTCTGTCTTTCTGAGGGGCTGTTGACACACTAAAAATAACGCTAAAACTATCAATACCCGTCTCCTCTGAGGAGGCTGCAAAAGAGTCATCCCAGACAAATCCAGATCTTACTCATGATAATATTCACCCTGGTTGGCACAAAGGCGTCTACTGGAGGTGGAGACAACGGACCTGTTCAACATCTACTTTGATATCTACAACAAGCAGGTTCTGAAGGCTCCATGTCCAGTAACAATCATGACAGTGCATTTGGCTGTGGGTTCTACCTTACTTCTATTTGTGTGGATGACCAATCTGTTGAAGAAACCAAAAATATCATCCTCACAGCTGTTGGCAATACTACCACTGGCTCTTGTACACACAATGGGAAATCTTTCACCAATATGGGTCTTGGGAAAGTGGCTGTTTCTTCTACACACACTACTAAAGCCATGGGACCATTCTTCTCAGTTGTCCTCTCAGCATTGTCTCTTGGGGAGACGCTAACCATCTGGATATTACTGTCTCTTGTGCCGATAGTTGGTGGTGTGGGATTGACATCATTAACTGAAGTTTCTTTTAACTGGGCTGGCGTCTGGAGTGCAATGACATTAAATCTGACTTTCCAGTCTCGTAGTATGCTCAACAGAAGTTCATGGCGAAGAAAGAG
The DNA here is from genome assembly GCA_022559845.1 of Amorphophallus konjac. Lineage (NCBI taxonomy): Eukaryota > Viridiplantae > Streptophyta > Magnoliopsida > Alismatales > Araceae > Amorphophallus > Amorphophallus konjac. The sequence goes on along the minus strand of CM040121.1, from coordinate 8,276,836 downwards.
GCATCACTGGATAAACATTACTCTCTTCTCAGTAATAACCATGATGCCCTTCGTCCTGCTGACTCCTGTAGCACTCTTGATGGAAGGCATCAAATTTACTCCCTCGTTCCTGCAATCTGCTGGTTTGAATCTCCGATGTGAGATCCCTCCTGGCTAGCCTCTGTTTCCACGCTTGTCAACAGGTTTCATACATGATCTTGGCAAGGGTGTCGCCTATTACACACTCCGTAGGGAACTGCGTGAAGAGGGTGGTAGTAGTCATCGTGACCTGGGTTCTCTTTTTCAGAACGCCAGTCTCCCCCGTCAACTCCCTTCAAACCGGCAGCCTTGTCAAAGGTTTGAACCGGCAGCTCTTCAAGAGCATACGGCGGCACCGGCAGGCCCTGAGCCCATCCGGCAACGTCCGCTTGATCCGGCAGCGTCCCGTCGATCCGGCAGGGATATCTCCATCCGGCAGCACCGGTAGGAGGTAACCAAACCGGCAGCATCCCCTGCTATAGCTGATCTAGCAGCCCCGCTATGTTCGATCTGACAGGTCTATTGGTAGCCCGCAGTTCCATTCGGTCCAGCAGCCCATGTCCTCATATAGTCGTCCCGGCAACCGTGAAACGGGTTGTGCCAAAAGTCCAGTAGGTACGGATGTTGCCACTTTTGTGCGCATCTTTTGATTAAGGGGGCGTCTCAGATTCTTCGAAACCGTCTTCTATTTATTCTCCCCACACACTCCGATCTAGGGGAGATGTTACCAAATTTTCATCAAAAATATAGACTTAAACAATATAATAATATAATAATAATAAAACACATAACAATGATACTTGACAGTAAAGGGACTCTAGGGAGATGAAAAGAATAAAAGAAATAATGCCAAGAGATGAGCATCATAACAAAAGACCAATGTTTGCATGCTTGGATGTTACATTTTCTCGGGATGTATCAAACGGTGTGAATAAATGCCTCTATCTTATAACAAGCATCACTCAGATAAATTTAACCCTGAATTCCACATATCGAATGAACTCTGCACGCTTGCATGTCGTGACTTGTCGGTATATTAAATGGTGGGTTGTGGAAGGTCGGGTCGTGCCCTGCTGAATACTCCCACAATACGCGAGGATATGACTCCGCCCAGTACCGCAGTCACACTGCATAATAAAAAATATACATATAAGAATAAGTTCATTGCTCAAAAGTTAAAAGTCATATAATCGACAGCCCTCTTCTTCCCCTGGACCCTATGTGGAGGGGACATTAATAAGGTTGCCGTAGGTCGTGCTTGGACCCATTATGGCCATGGCCCGATCATACTCTAAGCCGACATCCCGTAGCTTTGATTCGCCCTCTTCAGGGTTCGATCCTACTCTTTTTACATAAAAATTGCCAACATTCTGGCAGACATCTTTTATTGAAGTTCGAGTCTCCGCTCCAACATGGAATGTTAACAAAACAACATGTTCACCCCTCAATAGGGATGGTTTCTTGTCATTCGAGATTCTAGAGTCTCCTTCGTTGATATTAATTTCTAGTTTATAGGGCCCTCAATCTCTAGTGAGTAATCAAGAGTTTTCTCCCCTCTCGAGAGATGTAATTAACGCCAACACCTATATGGTGCGGCGGACTTCTGGTCCCGACACGGACACCACTTTTGCCCGGTTGGTCAGGACAAACGCATAATAAATTTGTCACGGAAGTGACGGGCACGCCTATAAAATAAATAAAACCCACAATAAATCATAAATTATAAAAAAAGCGCATCACCAGGGGCGCAGCTGGCTCTCTCCTGAGGAAGAGAGATGCTCAGGGGCCAAAGTACCCCACAAGGCACACTTGTGGACTAGCTAGTGGCCTACGGTCGTACTCGTGACCAGTGAGACCATGAGATGACTGACTCCATTGTGGAGGTGAGTTAGTCTCTCACTCCGCACAGAGTTGGGGAAGTCAAAGGTGATCAGAAGGAATTCCAGCAGCACTACTTGATCTCTAACAAGGAAAAGAGAGTCGAATTAGCTCCGCCCGAGAAAAACCCCATGGCGGATGAACCTAGAATTAACTGGTGGAGGAACCCCAACCGAGAACCTCTTCCTCATACAGATCGGAGAAATCCCCAACTGCACCCTGTGGATCATCTCTCTCCTCCCCGAGAAAGAGAGGAAGTTTAGAAATAACAATTAGCACCATTAAAGTGAAAGGACCATGTTAAGAAAAATATCCATTGAACGGAGACCAAGTATAGAACTTTAGGAAATTTTCATTAAATAACTTTAAGTAATCAATTATCAAGAATCCTTTATTTCTACACAGAATCAAGATGCTACATACTTATAAGAATGATAATCACGTTAATACACGGATCGGAACGCATTAAAATAGTCAATCAAAGATTTGCAAAACTTTGATAAAACTCAATCAATCGAATGGGCACGTCTCATGAGAACTGAGTTGAACGCAATCTACCTCACGGGCACGTTCATAACATATCATACAGAACGCAATCAGGGCCAGGCCGCGATTCGAAAAGGACAAGGAAGAACGTGGCTTGTTGGATGGATACGTTCAGACATGGTTCTCCTAAACGCGATCTATCGGGATGCCGCCTTCAGGGGACAGAAACTTGAACGCGATCTCTGAATACTCAAATTGAACAAAACAAAATCAAATCGAATCATGTTTCATGGTTCTAAAGACCGATTGAATCACATCTTAGATTAGTAAGACGAGATTATAAAAGATTTTCTAAAAATTTTAAAATACAATCACCTCGACGTCTATATGAGAATCCATGACTCACAAAGACTTACAGAGATTTTAATAAAGAAGTTCAAATCTAACAGAAAAAATAATAGATGAAAAGTCCTAACTTCACCGAGAAATAGACTATGCGAGAATCAAAACCAGAATAGATGGTAGATTCATGTCACCGGAGTGACATGATATTCAAGATAAAACAATAATAAAATCAAATAGTATATCAAAATGCTGATTATACAATAATTAAACAATTAAAAATCAAGATTATCATGTAATAACTTTAATCATAAGTTAATATCTAAATCTTTTAGACACGATGGAACCAATTTCAAAAGGGAAAAAACATGAAAAAAAAAGATAGGACACGGAGATAACACAAATCATGAGAGGAGTCTATAAGATAAAAAAAGACTTTAAGGAATTAATCATAATTTCAATATAAATTACCTAGCCAATTATTAGTTAAGACGACATGCTTAATGAAGAACATGATTTTGACATGAAAATTACACGTTAATCAAGTTGAAAAAATTGAATTAAACAAAAAAGAATCAAGACGCGATCAACTGAGAGTTGCATTTCCCCCTACCAGGCCTCCAAAATGCAGCAGTCATCACCAGCTCAACATCTCTTCAATTGTTCCTCACTCCATGCATACCACACCTAGTGACATGAAAACTAATGTAATTTTACCCAATCCCCGTTACAAAAATCTACCTTAAATGGCATCCAAGTGTCATGCTACCCTTTATATACAAAATTAGATGGGCGATTTGCAAACATCGACTTGCAGAGCACAATCCTATCACCAATAATAAGCTGAGAAGTTCACATGGCGTAAGCAAACTAAGATGATAACGCAAAACAAATTTAGTTGTTCTTGCTGCTTACAAGCATGAATGGCTAACCCACAGATCAAGTTCAGCGGAGCATTTGGTGCTGAAAATATTTCAAATCCATCTCTATCAGTGGTGGTAAGGATACAATACATAACATAGTACGATTTTCTAGTAGGTTTTGTATAATGTTTTATGATTTTTCAGTCACAACCAGCAAACAAGAAAACGTCTATCCCAGCACATAAATGTCTCCATGTAAATCCTGACCACGTTAGATGCCCATCAGAACTGTATCCAGTTCCAAAGAAAAGATGCCCATGACCACCAACAGCATGAAGACAACTGCGATCTACTCAAATTTCTTGATTAAGGATAAGTCATGCAGCATTTTCTCAATCGCATCATCATCTTCGAATCTTCCTTTAGTCTGTAAACATAAATAACAAATAATTCATGATTAAATGAAAAACAGCCTACATAAAGGTGACTGGTTCCAAATTAGAGGAGAACCCCAGAAATCACTTAGAAAGAATATATATATAGTGACAGAAACACGATGATAGAACATGAGGGTGAATTAAAAAGCCAGTACGCTAGCACAATAACTTCTCTCTTTTGTCTAAAGCCCTATTCATAACATCCAGTCAAAGGTTATAAAAAAACATGAGATCTAGACTAAGTTTCTGCATCATAATTCAAAAGGTGGTTTGGCATGCATTTATATATCTAAGCATACCTTAATAGTGGGGACCATAGCAATAGCTTCCTCAACAGTTTCTGGGCAAAGATTGCCAAGCACACAGAGCTGCAAATTAAATGCAAAATTGTTAGGTATCTTTACAAAATACTCTTTGCATTTACCTTGATACATATCAGTCACATGTATACCTCAAATTCAGCCAACCGATTCCTACTGAGCACTCTGAACAAATCTGTTAAGAATCACACTGATACAACATTCTTCCACCTAAAGGGGAGAAGAGATATGCATAACCGGCTTGCGGTATAATAACAATACGGATTCTTGGCATTGAAAATGTCTTGCAAGGTACTGTGAGGATAGATTACATCCCACTTCCAAGAAAGAGAAGCAAACCAGAATGACATGGCATCTTTCTTATAGCAATTTCCCCTTGTACTTGATGCACTTAGTAACTGAATGTATGGGGATGCAGTAGAAATTAGAAAGGATGTAAAGAATCATTCCCCCCCCATGCTTATACATTCAAAAGGGAAACAATGAAAACCTGCTTTAGAAAAATGTGCATGAATGCTAAGAGTTTGCTCAGTCCTTGATCAAGAGGAGGATAAGAGAGTTCTCATTCTCAACCCTTCTCCACTTTTCCAGCCATGCATCGGTTAAGGCCGAAACCGATACGTTTCGACCTCATTCTCTACCCTTCTCCACTTTTCTAGCCATGGATCGGTTAAGCCCGAAACCGATACGTTTCGGCCGAAACGTATCGGTTTCGGTCTTAACCGATCCGAAATTGGACCTACTCACTGTAGCAGGTTCAAAACTTGTAAAAAAAAATTTCGGGCGAAACCGGTATCGATTTCGCCCGAAACTTACATGTTTCGGCCGAAACCGTCCGGTTTCGGCCGAAACCCACGTGAACTCCCTCAGATCTGAGGAAGAAAACCGCCGACCTACTGCTGATGCCGCAAGTGCTACTGGTGCCCTGCTGCCGCAGCTGCTGCTCCTGCTGCTGCTGTTGCTTTGGCTGCTGCTGTGCGGCTGCTGCTGTGAAGGTGTAGAGGCAAGAGGTTATTTTGTTGAGGTTAATTTAGGGTTTGTTTGTTTTGTTGTGTTATTTTAGTTGGGTTGAAACTTTTATTTGCTGTTGGTTAATTATTTTGGTTGGGTTAATTTTAAACTTTGAATTATGTTAAGACTTCAAATTAAACCATAATTACTTCCTTAAAATTAGGTTAATTGCTAATTAAGCCCTAATTAGTTCATAAAAATTGATACTTTTGTCTAATTCGATTTGCTTAGGCTCAATTGAAGCTCAATTAAACTTCATTGAAGATTTTGGGGTGGGAGCATGCGGGTAATTAAATTTTTCCAAGGGTGATTAAGGGTTAATTACTAATTAAGCTCTAATTAGTTCATAAAAATTGGGACTTTTGTCTAATTCGGTTTGCTTACGCTCAATTAAGCTTCATTGAAGATTTTGGGATGGGAGCATGCGGGTAATTAAATTTTTTCAAGGGTGATTAAGGGTTAATTACTAATTAAGTCCTAATTAGTCCATAAAAATTAGGGGTTTTGTCTAATTCGATTTGCTTAGGCTCAATTGAAGCTCAATTAAGCTTCATTGAAGATTTTAGGGTGGGAGCATGCGGATAATTATTTTTTTCCAAGAGTGATTAAGGGTTAATTACTAATTAAGCCCTAATTAGTCCATAAAAATTGGGACTTTTGTCTAATTCGGTTTGCTTACGCTCAATTGAAGCTCAATTAAGCTTCATTGAAGATTTTAGGATGGGAGCATGCGGATAATTATTTTTTCCCAAAGGGTGATTAAGAGTTAATTACTAATTAAGCCCTAATTTTTTCATTGTACTTACAACTATTTCTCTTTGCCTGTCTTCATGCAGCATCATACCTAGACGTGAACAAAGTCAGGAGCAGCAAGGATAAGAGGATCCGGGGTGGCCCACCTCTCCTTAGTTGATACTAAGAGAAGAAAAGTTAAATGCAATTATTGTGGTAAGGAGTTACATGGCGGAATTACTAGAGGAAAGTAACATTTGACAGGGGTAAGAGGAGAGGTGAAACAATGTTGAAGAGGGGTGATCTCGCGTTGATCCTGAGCTGGAGAAGATGGTCACCAAATAGTGAACTGCAAGGAAGGGAAACGGATCAGGGGACCCAGGGGATGATTCCCTGGGGAAAACCCTCCGATGCCTAAGTCAACAGAGCAGTGGTGGAAGCTATGAAGGGAGGAAGAAGGAGATGCACGAGATCCCTCTCCACCAAGGTGGTGAAGTGGTTCCTGCTCAGGGAGTGTAGGCGTATGTTGGCCTTACCTTTCGCTGGAGGGAGTCCCCGGGTTAAATAGTGTGCCAGCCTTATGAGTCCCGTAAGCCGAGGAGTTTCAGGCGGGGGTTACGTCCTTATCGTGGGCACCTTTATAGCCTTGAGGAGTCGTGGGCCCCCTTATCCTTGTAACTCCTGCTCAGAAATGGCTCTCAATGGCAATGTGGATAAGCTATCCGTCGGTCGACCCCAGCTTGAAGGGTGCCAGCCCTGTCCCGGGCGATAGGCATAGCTCGGGTGAGAGTCGGTCGGAGTGGGCGCGGGGCGCTAGCCCTTATCCCGGTGAGGGGAATAGATCGGGCGTGGGTCTTCCTCCGACCGGACTGACGCTCGGCCTTCCGAGCCTAATGGCCGCCTAGGAAGTGCTTGATCCCGAGTGAACTTATTGGGCTTTTATGCTAAGTGGGCCCTGCGGGCGGTGACTTAGATGAGCTGGGCCTCGTTTGGTCTCGCTGGACCTAGTTCGGCCTGCTCTTAGATGGGCTACAGAAATCCCCCTCTCCAAATGTGACAGATGTCCCCGAGAGGTCCGAGAACAAACGCGCTAGTGCCTTCTGGGCAAAAAGGAGAGGACGCAACAAAGGGCTGAAGATAGGCTGAAATTGCTGAGGAGATTTCAGGCAGAAGGGTTAGGAGGGATGATGATGAGGAAGGCACCGAGTTTTCTGATTCAAAGCTAACTGAAGCAAGGGAGCGTGAACAAGCCGCTTGAAGGAAAGGAAAGGCACCCATGGGTTCAGGGACCTACTCCAGTACAGCTGCACGACATCCTGACACTAGAGCTGTGCCTCAGACAACAGGCCCCATGGACAGCTATCTGCACAGAAGGCCCCATGCTACGCAACCTAAAATCAAGCAAGTATTGAGAGGGGTAAAAAAATCAGCAGAAGTTGCAGGGCATGCATTTAAAAGTATCTACAAATGATTTTTTCATATAGGTGTCCCTGCACATGTAGCTTCAAGTGAATATTTTCAACCTATGCTAGATGCCATAGCAGATGCTGGCCCTGACTTGAAGGCTCCATCACGTCGAGACATATACGGGCGTGGCCTTGAGGGAGAGGTTGAGGAGCTCCATGGTTGGATTGAAAGCTTCAAACATATATGGATGGAGAGAGGATGCACCATCATGTGTGATGGCTGGACTGGTACCACGAAGAAATCCATGATTAACTTTTTGGTCTATTGCATTCAAGGTACAATATTTGTTAAATCTGTAGATGCATCAGATTATGAAAAAAATGTCAATTATTTGTTTCATTTGATGGATAAGATGGTAGACCAAATTGGAGAGGATAATGTTATCCAAGTAGTGACTGATAATGAAGCTAGTTATAAGGCTGCGGGGAAGAAATTGATGCAGAAGCGCAGTCACTTATATTGACTCCCATGTGCTGCACACAATATATCTATAGCCATCCTAGGATATTGAATATGTTCAGGGCGCATGCGAGTGGAGGGCGAGATATCATCCGTGCAGGCCCAACCATATTTGCTTCGAATTTTATTTCTTTGGAGTCTTTGCACAGGTATAAGATTGATCTCAATTCTTAATACTCGATCCTTATAGATATGTAACAGTATTTGATTCAAATTTCATTTACTTGCACAGATATAAGAATGAGCTGAAAGCTTTCATGTACCACAATGCCTTGCGGGAATACATCGACAAGGACAATGTTGATGCTCAGATGGAATATTTGGATGTCTGCCAAATCGTGAAAGACAACAAATTCTGGGGCAGGGTCTCACGGTACATGAAAGTAGTCACACCCCTCGTGAAGGTCCTAAGAATGGTGGATGGCGATGAGAATAATGATATGGGATATCTGTACGAGGCCACTGACCGTGCCACATTAGAGTTGCAAGGTTCCCTTCCCAGACATTATGCAAAATGGTGGAAAATAATTGACCAGAGATGGGACAACACATTACACCACGACTTGCATGCAGTTGGTGAGTGATTAATTGTACTTAAATGAGGGTAATGCCTATACGTTATTTTATATCTAACATTTAGTTAATTATACACAAATGCAAGTTATTTCCCCAACCCTCGATTTATGTACGATGTCGATGCACATGTTGATGGCGAGGTGCTCCAAGGGACTTTAAAAGTCATTGGTCGTTTATCGAGGACACCAGAAATGAGACTTCAGGCCGAAGTAGAGGTTGGCATTTATTGATTTTATCAATAAGAGGTATAGAATTTACTTAAGTAGTTATGTTTATCTATTACTTTGTCTGTGTAGATAAACAATTATAGAATATGGACCGGGACATATTCTGACTCCCAATTGCAATATGTCGTGGGAAGAGTGAGCCCAGGTATATTTTATTTATGTGATTTCTTAACCTCAATATGTATTTCTACACCTTACATTTATTTGTTTATGGTTGGTGGAACAGCTGACTGGTGGATAATGGTGAACAACCGAGATGTGGGCAGTAATGTATTGGCGTTCATTGCAATTAGGGTGCTCAGTCAAACAACATCGACAAGCCAATGTGAAAGAAATTGGAGCATGTTCAGCCTTATACACTCAAAGATTCGCAATCGGCTAAAGGCTGAACGGTTAGACAAATTGGTTTATTGTCACTACAATATGAGACAAAGAATAAAGAACATGAAGATAAGACAACAGCTGAGGGACAAACGCGTCGCAGAGGATGCAATGCCAGAAATTGATGTGGACGCTTTATTTGATGATGAGAATCCCTTGCAGTCTTGGGTGGAGACACGAGAGCAGATTGATGAGCCCATTTTTTATGATGATGATGATAGAAGATGGGTAGAGGGCATACTAGATGAAGATGAGTCGAGAGATCCAGAATTCAAAAGAGCAACAAAGAGGGCCAGAGAGACTCAAGCACACCAAAGAAGGGACCAAGGTTTGTTTGTTGATGACACTGAGCAACAACCTGATTTTCAGCCAGCTAGACACTCAGACTCAGATAGCAGGCCAGTCACTCCTAGAATGGGCAAGCCACCTTCATCCTTAAGAAGAAGTACATCAGTGCATGGGCTAACTGAGAGGACAAGTGCTGCTGCTCGAGAGGGCCCGACAATTGAGCAGTTGAAGCAGATTTATCTGAGGCACACGCCAAGGGGAAAAAGATTCATGTCAAAGGTGACTGAAGAAATCACACCAAAACAGAAAAAAACATCCCCAAAAGCTAAAAGGCGACTGGTTTCTGATGATGATGATCCCAGTGCAGCTGCAGGTGCTACTACTGGCGGTGCTGGTGGTCCTTCCTCCTTCCACGCAGACACAGGCAGAGGATACAGTCAGGGTGAGCGAAGACATGATTCACGGAGTCAATATGGGCATCCATCAAGTTATGGAGGTGGCCAACAAGAGGCAATCATTTATGGGTGGGGTCATGAACCAACATTCCAGTTCCATCCACATCCGTCCAGTTCCTCTTCTCTTCCTCAAGATTTTTACGCTGATTCTGGATTCGAATCAAGTCGACAACCTTACACTCCAAGAGGGATCCAAAGAGGGATGCAAGACTTGGCTACCTCATTGTTTGGTTATAGTGAATATATACAATACATGCAACCTTCTTATGGGTATAAACATCAAAATCCGAACGATGAGGGAGAAGGTTCTAGTTATTACCCATATTAGTGCTTCTTCATTTAGGTAAAGATCATTTAATTTCTGTACATTTACTGTGTCTAATTAGCTTTATTCCCCTGTGCTTGAACCTAATTAATGTTTAGTATGTACTCAAGAATATTAGTTTAACATGTTCAATGTTTGAACTTCAATGCCTACTTCATGTTTATTACACTTAATCTAAGTTCTTTACAATCAAATGCATGTCCAATGAATTTTCTGACTTTTATGTGATTATTTATTTATTTTTTCTATTTGTTTATGATTTTTTTTGATTTATTTTTATTTTTTTCAACCATTTCACTGTGTTTCGGCCGGTTTTGGCCGAAACCAAAACCGAAACCGACACTGCCAACATTGTTTCCAGCAGCAGAGATGGGCCTCATATCTTTTCCTTATCTTGGGTGAAAAACCACAAGCATTGTCACATTTATTTTCAACACAAAAATAAAGAATGGAAGAAAATTATGACTAATGCTAGGTCTCATATATTTTTTTCTAAAATACATGTCATTAAACCTTCAGAGTGTGAAAACTAGGATACTCTCGAACCTGCTTCGCAGTCTCGTTAGTTTTGTAACGACTGAAGCGCTTCACATACTGCAGTGACTTTTCAAATACTCTGAACCCAAAAAAGAGGATGATTAAACTCCAAAGAAACTTCATTCTTTGTTGACTTTAGAGAAAGTTGTTAAGGATGGACATTGTAGTAAAATCTGAACAGAAAATGGTCAGCACATCCCTGACACAAAACTGCCAGTCGTACAAATTGTTGCTATACAACCAAGGTGGTAAGGATGCTAAGCATCAGAACGCAACAATTTGAGAAGCATGTGAGAATAATATTCTCGCATACATAGTATCAGTACAAGAAATGACTCCCCTCGGATCAGCTTTTGATAATCATGAATATACACAAGATAACTGAAAACAACTCTCATATAACACTTACTGAGAAGTCTGGCTCATAGGATCATCAGATATGTTCTGAAGTTGTTCATACTTTTTATCAAGAATTAGTGCCACTTCGCAGTTCATCAGGCACTTGGCTTTCAAAAACTCTGTATAAGTGAAAGAAAATTTTCAATTATGTCAAAGTGCTCTGCAAGGTCATCAAGTATATGATGGTAAAACCAGATAAGATGAACAGAGAGAAAAATAAGTAACAAACAGCAGACTTTAAAAGGGAAATATCAAAGAGCCATTAGACTGAATATACATGGTACTCAATCTGTGCTAAACAACAAAGGCACTTGGTGGATAGGATCTGAGGAAATTTAGTCTGACCACATCCACTGACAGAGAACTAAAAACTTTAAAGTTATGCTAAATTCCTGAAAGCTAAAATCTTAGAAAGGAGAGATTCTATCAAAAAATATTAGTAAACATCAACAACTATCATATGTTTTGGACTCTTGGAGAGTTAAAAGGAGAGGTGAGGTTTATGAAGGAGGAGGCCACCTCTAAAGCTCGTCATCGAACCCCCAAAATTTTTTTTTCCATGAACATGTCAAACTAAAAAAAAAAGATTAGTTATGAGCCCTAATATTTGCACCTCAACAAAATATATGGATCTTAAAAGTTTTCACTATAAAAATGAGCACCTCCAAAAAACGACAGACAAATGAGTTTCTTATCAAAGATTCCTCTACACCTAAAGACACTAACTAATACAGGTAAGATATATGAAGAAAGAATACATCCCACGGCATATTCAAAAGGGGACGTCCTCAGGTGTTGGTATCATAGCAAAGTTGTGAGACTTGAAATTTTTCTGCAACCATCTGATTTATGCATCATACCGCAAGATTTTAGCAATTTATTTGAGAACTTAGAGTCAATTTTGAAAGTTAGACTAATTCTAGTTCGTTCTCCTTTGCCAGGTATGGTGGGGTGTGATAGGTAAGGGTGAGCACAGTTCGGTTTGATTCTTTTCGAAGAGTAGTTTTCTCAAACCAAACCAAACTGGATTAAGGGTTCAACCCGAACCAAACCAAACCGAATGACTTTGAAACCAAACCAAATCATTGAATTAATGCGGTCTGATTCGGTTTGAAACATAATTCTCCGAAACAGTGAAAAATGTGACTAATTATTGGCAGTATTGAGAAAGTAATCACTATTTGGAGAAAGACATCTCTATTCACTGCACAAGAATGAGACATGAATAAACCTCTCAAAGGAGTCAGGAATGTGACTAACAATATGGTTTATACCAAATTGACAAAAAATGCCATGAAACCGGCATATACAGTTTGGTTTGGCTATCAAAAATAAAAAATTGGACCAAATCGTTTTTATTAATACGGTTCGGTTTTAATCAGAATCGTAATTTTAAAATTTCAATCCGAACTAAACCGGACCAAATCGATCGGTCTGGTTTGGATTAGGGGTTCAACCCGAATAATGCTCATCCCTAGTGATAGGGCTATGGTGGATCGTGAGGAGATGACGCCCTCAAATGGGAAATCAGCTGGGGTTGTTGAAGAGTGTATGGCGAGGAGTCTCAAGGAGGGCAAGGTGTGGCGGACTGGCTGACTGGCGGACTGGCGTACGACTGACCGTATGATGTTCAATGTTGAAAGCATGAGGTAAATATCAGTATTATTGTGTTGTTTTGTACATAATTGTACTGCCAAGTCCCATCTTATTTTGAATCTTATACTTGATTTAAAAATATGACTATTCATTCATATTGATGATAAGATATTAAGCTGTTCTAGATGTTATTTTCATCATTAGTCTTGTCCACCTGGAACTCTAGTACAGGTTTGGGTTAATTGAATTTTTTGTCTATTAATTGTTTTTTGTAATAAATTATAAACTTCAATGTACAACAAGTATTTTGCATATTTTAAAAAAATAGGTATAAAGCGTACTGGGCCTAGGCTGTCCCAGCCCTACCTATGTTTAACTTTGGCCCAAATCAATGTGCAATTACGGTTCAAACCGAATCAAACCGAATTAATTCGGTTTAGTTTGGTTTAATTTCAAAGACGTTCGATTCGGTTTGGTTCGGGTTGACCACTCAATTCGATTTGGTTTGATTTGAGAAAAATTCTCCTCGAACCAAATCAAATCAAACCTCACCCATAGAGGGGAGGGCTAATGTTCCCAGTCCCCTCCACTTTCTCTCCCTCTCTCTCTTCCGCGAGCTCCTCTCCTTCTCCCCCTTTCTCTCTCTTATGCACTTGTACGACACCGCCGGGCGGGAACCGCACAGCCACCCCCGTGTTTTCCCCCACTCTCCCGCCACCTTATCTCTCTCTCCTACCCAGTGTGATCAACCCGCATGGCACGGCCCCCTGTAAACCCCCCTCCGTTTTCTCCCTTTGGCTTATTTACGTTCCCCCTTCTCTCCATGTGTACAGCAGCGACAGCAGCAGCGTCAGAACCCTGCGCCAACCTCTTCGGTTGAGCACGCTGCACGGTGCGAACCCAGCGCCACGCTCGCCTCCCTTGCCAAGCGCACGCCCTCAACTTCTGCCGTCCAGCGGCCCAGTGCGTGCCCTCGTGCCTGCCGAGGGTGGCCTGGCCGGCCCTGACCCGCACTACCCAGTCGGAGTGCACCAGTCTATCAATAGTAGAGATAGCATGAAGGTAAAGAATGTAAGTGAGATGTCAACAAATGTTTTTCATGCGATCAAGCATGACATATGATGAAAATTTTGTCTATTGACAAATAAAAGTAGAGACCACAACAACAGTAGAGAGTTCAGGCTAGAGTTTATGCGTTGACAAAGAAAGATGTTTGAAATGCCAATACAGTAGTTGAAGGTATTGCTCCTATCGATGACATGTATGCTAGAATTTTATTTAATCCGACTGCTACACATTCCTTTATTTATTTGAGATTTACTGAGTCATTGATAGAAAGGCCGATTGTAGAGACATGGAGAATGTCCATTGATACATCAGTAGGAGAGAACCAGAACCATTTGAACTACGTTGGCATACATTCGTTAGATATGAATGATTTTGATGTTATTTTGGAAATGAATTGATTAGATAAAAATTATACCCTTCTAGATTGTCAAGAGAAGAAAATTATTTTCCAAAAGTCCAAAGAGCAAAAACCAATGTCCAAGATATCATTCTAGTAAAATATTGGTCTCAACCATCAAGGCTATGAAGTAGTTGAGAAGTGGATGTCAATACTCAAAATTACTTAGCCAGTGTAATTATTGTTCTTGTAGAAGGTGGTAAACAATCAGTAGTACATGTTGATGTTATTAGAGAATGCTCATATATTTTTTCATATGATCTCTTAGATTTGTCACCACATCGAGAGGTAGAGTTTATTATTGAGCTTTTGCTACGGACTTTACCTATTTCCAAAGCAACATACAAAATGACCCCGACAGAGCTTGTAAAACTGAAGAAACGATTGCAGGAATTGTTAGATAAAAGATTAATTTGTCCTAGTGTGTCCCCAATGGGGTACACCCGTATTGTTTGTCAGGAAAGAAGATAGATCTATTAAGTTGTGTATCAACTACCGAAAGTTGAATCAAATGACAATAAAAAATAAATCTCCACTGTCGACAATAGATAATTTGTTTGATCAACTACAGGCAACTAAGGTGTTCTCCAAGATTGACCTCATATTAGATTATCATCAGATGAGAATAAGAGAATCGGATGTGTCCAAGGACACTTTTAGAACAAGGACATTATGAATTTTTTTATCATGCCTTTTGGATTGACTAATGCACCAACAACATTCATGTACTTGATGAACAGGTTTTTTTTCAGCCATATTTAGACAAGTTTGTGATAATGTTCATTAACTATGTGCTAGTATATTCCCCTATTGTTGAAACCCATTAGTAGCATTTGAGAATTTTGCCAAAGACTTTGAGGAATCATCAGTTGTATACTAAATAGAGCAAATGTGAATTTTACGTTGATAAGATACAATTTTTAGGACATGTCATTTTTGGAGATGGCGTATCTATTCATCCAGCTAAAGTTAAGACAATTTTGCATTGGGAAAGACAGAAGAATGCCAGTGAGATTGGGAGCTTTTTGAGCCTTGCGAGTTATTATAGGGTTGTGTTTTCTTCTATTGCATCTTGTATGTCCAAATTGATTAAGAAGAGAGTTGTTTTGAATAGTCAGATGAATATGAAATGAACTTTCAAGAATTGAAGACCAATTGACTAGAGCCCCCGTGCTTACTTTTCCATATGGTTCAGGAAGGTTTGAGATATATACAAATGCCTCCAGGAAAAGGCTAAGTTGTTATTGGTGCGGAACGACAAGGTAGTAGTATATACATCTAGACAATTAAAGAATCATGAGATGAATTACCCTACATATGATTTGGAATTGGCAGTAGTTGTATATGCTTTGAAAATTTGACGACATTATCTATATGGTGAGTAGTTTGATGTATTTATATATCATCAAAGTTTAAAGTATGTTTTCTCTCCGAAGGAGTTGAATCTAAGACAGAAAAGGTAAATTGAATTCTCAAAAGATTATGATTTCACAGTGATTTATCATCCAAAAAAAGTCAATGTAGTAGTAGATGCATTAAGCAAGAAGACATTAGTAACGATACAACTATACCAGGATTGGAGAAGATATCTAATAAAGTGTTCTCCAGTGTGCAAAAGAGAAATTTTATTTTTGGCTCAACTGACTATTCAGTCTGCAATGGTTGAACGAATTGTGAAAACCCAGACAAATGATCAACTGTTGTACAGGATCATTGGCAAGTCAGGGTTCACTCAAAATGCAAATGAAGCTATCAAATTTCAGGAGAGATTATGTATACTACAGAATGAGAAGATAAAGAAAGATCTATTGTCTGAGATACATAAATCACAGTATTCTATATACTTAGGTAGTACAAAGATGTACATAAATATAAAGATAATTTTCGTGGATTGGCATGAATAAAGATATAACAGAATTTGTCAATGGATGTTTCACATTCTAACAGGTGAAAGCCGATCATCAGAAGCCAACAGGGCCACTGCAAATGGACACTCCCCAGTGCAAATGGGAATATATAACTATGAATTTTGTGATGTGATTGTAAGGCCAAAAGGAGGTAGGATTCTATATAGGTGACTATTAATAGACTTACTAAGTTAACTCACCTTCTAACGACTGCAAAGACACAGTCATTAGATAATTTGGCTGATTTATATATTACAAAAATTGTGAGACTTCATTGTATGCCAGTGACTATTATTTCAGATCAAGATTTGAGGTTTATAGCAAAATTTTAGAGGAGTCTACAAAAGCCACTTGGCACTCAGTTGAGATTTAATTTAGCTTTCCACTCTCAGAGAGACGAATAATCAAAGAGAACTATCCAAACATTAAAAGACCTATTAAAAGCGTATAATTTAACTTGACATGGCAATTGGGATGAGCATTTGCCACTAATAGTTTGCATATAATAACAGTCATCATACGAGTATAGGGATGGCACCATATGAAGTATTATATGATAAGCCATGCACATCACCAATTTGTTGGGATGAGGTCAGCGAGGGTAAGTTAATTGGGCCACAGATTGTGGAGGATTGTACGACAAAAGTTGATTTGATCAGGGAGCAATTGCTTACGGCTCACAATAGACAGAAAAACTATACTAATAATAGGAGAGAGTTAGAATTTAATGTAAGAGATCATGCATTTTTGAATGTTTAACGCAAAGCAAAACTTATAATGTTGAGTAATGGCACGTGAATGTATCGTTTTCACAGAATGCTTGGCATGCTAGGATTAATATTTTCATTCTTCGAAGCCCACGATATTTATAGGCCCTTGGAACTTCTCATGTAGCCTTCAATGGTCTGATCCCTTCACAACGTTCGGCGGCTCTGATTCGTCCTTGGAACTTTAACCTCTGTTGCGTGTGCATGTCTTGATCAAGGGAGTAGGTGAATCAGTCCTTCTACCGCAAGAAGATATGCATGTCTCATATCTTCCCTTTTGTTACATGATGTCTATCCCTGTCACACTACTTGTATGACCTACAGATATACTTGAAATACTCCTTCCATAAAGGGCTATTAAATGTGACGTATGATAAAGCAGATAAATTTGAAATACAAAGCACAGGCGTGACTATTATAAGCATAAAGTAATACAGACTCACACATCATGTACATCTAACGTAAAGAAGGACGTGACAATACAGTTATAAAGCAAGTATATTTTATACGTCCAGGATAAAAAAATACCCTACCGTATACCTGGAATTAAATGTTGATGTATTTGGACGGTCAGCACCAACCTTTAGATATTGGACGATATACATCGTCTAAGTTCTACTTAGATCATGTATATTGGACGGAAGGGTTCGTCCAGTTTGTGTGGTGCTATTCACGTCCATATAAAGATTAAAGTGCATCAAAATAAATTTGTCGTTTAGTGTTTTTAGATGAAGCATGGTCAAAAGATTGTTTCATTTGACCAAGTCTGAATGCAGGCATTATATCGTCTAAAGATGTAACTATCGTTTATGTTCAGACTTGGGTGATATATCGCCTATATGGCTTTTAGATGGAAGGATTTAAGTTAGACGATATAGATTTTGTCTTTTAGTGGTCTTGGACGATGTATCCTCCAATCTTTTCGTTTAGGTGCTCCATCATCTACTTGTTTGCAATTTAGAAAATCTTCTTTCTACTTGACACTTGGACGATATGTCATCCAACTTCTATCACCTATAAGGAGTTAGACGGAAGGTTTCACTATTAGGCACTGCATTGTCTAACTATTCAACTTACACGATGCAACATCTAGCTTTTCGTTGCTTCATCTACTATTTGAGACTTAGGCGGCGTTCCGTCTATATTTGAGATTTAGATGATGTATAGTCTAACTTTTGCTCTTAGACAGAAGGTCTTAGATGGAACGTGTTGGCCTTTCAAAGTAGGCGGAGCATCGTCTAACTTCCAAGGTAGACAATGCTTCTATGAACTTATGAAATATTTTGACCTTTAGACGGTGCATCGTCTGTGAACTTAGATATAATGTTTTGGCCTTTAGATGGTACATAATCTATGCACTTTGACGGAATGTTTTAGCCTTTAGACGGTGCATCGTCTATGCACTTAGACCGAATGGTTTAGCCTTTAGACGATGCATAGTCTATGCACTTAGAACCTTTTAGTCTTGGTAGACGGTACATCATCTATGCGCTTAGGGGGAAGCTTTTAGCCTTGATAGACGATGCATCATCTACGCACTTAGGCAGAAGCTTTTAGCCTTAGTAGACGGTGCATCATCTATGCGCTTAGGCGGAAGCTTTTAGCCTTAGTAGACGGTGCATCATCTATGCGCTTAGGCGGAAGCTTTTAGCCTTGATAGACGGTGCATCATCTACGCACTTCAGCAGAAGCTTTTAGCCTTAGTAGACGGTGCATCATCTATGCGCTTAGGCGGAAGCTTTTAGCCTTAGTAGACGGTGCATCGTCTATGCACTTAGATGGAATGTTTTAGCCTTAGTAAACAGTGCATCGTCTGTGCACTTAGTCGGAAGGTATCCTATCGTCTTAGTTAAGTTTGTGGACGATCTACTGTCCAACTTATGTTTTTAGGCGGAATACTGAGTCGATATTCCATCTATGTTAAGGTCTTAGACACAACTGCGCCTAATTTTCTAAGGGGACTTCAATTATGTTAAACCTGCAAATTTACTTCGCCATCTGAGATAATATCAAAACTGAAATATTTTAAATATATTCATTTTGTCATAATCCAAAATAATTAATTTGTAATAAAAGACATTTTCCCAAAATTGTAAATCATGTAAAAGTCATTTAATATTAGTTGATTATGAATCATCTATTTATTTTGGATTTTGAGTTATATATTTAAGTGTGTTTAAGTTTCATTATTCTTTAATATATTTTATATATCTTATGATTGATATGACCACCTTAAGGGGATATTGGGATGACCCCATAGTTAGCGTCCACTACATGAAGTCAATTCGTTGTCCGAGGACGATAGACTTTAAAAATCCCAAAGCTAGACTGTTTTGGTGGATGGTTGGGTATTAATCTCTGATCTTGCGTAGTTGATCAAGACCATAGTATCATTTGTCTAAGTGCTTTGGTGCTTGTTTGGCCCCTGGTGTTGCGGTTTGGATATATGTCCGATAATTTGAGAAATTAAATTGCATATAACTTGGTTTAGTCAATTATTTTAATTGGTCTAAATTATACAATTTGATTTGTTAAGCCTATACAAATATGATTTGATATGATGTACAGGTTATTTATAAATTTAAATTATTTGGTAATTAATTGGGATTGTGAAATTGAGAGATTTATGCCTATTGTTTGCACTATCTCGTTAATTACATTTCCTTAACTTATGCTACATGCTTACAATGTGTTGAAATTCATGTTAAGTTTTGAGTCATGTGATTTACTAAATTATCACGTAGTAGTCATCTTGTTGGCTTTAATGCCTATTGGGTCATAAGACTCACACATGCGATTAACTATGCTTTTCAAAAGTTTAGTGAATCGTGAATTTTGGCTCCGACAATGAGTAGGTCAAAGAGTGTGACCTAAAGAAAATTTTGGAGTCTGCTGCAAAAAAGATATAGTAGGTTTAGTTTTGATCTATTTATAGAATGAGTTGAGAGATGTATAGTACTGTATATGATGTGACTTATGTGTATTTATGTTTATGAAAATAGTATGGTTGTGCTTTTCAGACATATAGATGGTTTGGTTTTTTGTGCCTTGCAGATTTTTCAGCTCACAACATTTTGATTTGAGGTGACATCCTCAGACCAGACTCGGAGAGGGGGCGCCACACATAGTATTTGCCCTCACTGCACAAACTTTCAAGCTTATTCAATGTGACAATATATTTTCATCTCAGAAATCTAAACCTCTAAAACTAACAAATAACACTTCCCAGCAAATAATGGCGATATAGAGTAGTCCTAAGAAATGGTAAAACAAGAGAAATAATACAAATGCAGAGAACAATGAAAGTGCATTATACGTAAGGTAAGAAGTCGCTGACCTTCACCAATTTTGAGTTCTGCAGCATTCTCTTCCTCCTCCCCGGACATCTTCAATTGTGAAAATTATGTGATTTAGGTCAAATCCCGAGTCCAAAAAAGGAAAAACAACTATATCCTGTAAAGAAGAGACCATAAATTATCAACTAATGAGTGAGCAAGTCCGATCAAGATCAAGGCATTCCCAAAAGTGAAACCCCCCATCATTGCTACACTAAAAGGTGTAACACATTTGAATCAGGGTGAAGCATATATGCAAGTACTAGCAAATCATTGATCAGCCAACTAAGCCACGAGGTAGAAATAAAAACTCCAATAAGAACATGACGTGAACACGCAAAGATCGTTAAGGGGAACAAGGAGTGAGCAAATATCCCTAGAAGCATACAACGGTTTTAAAAAAAAAATGAAGGTAGATCATACTACCAATAGCTTGATGTAAGGAATCAACAGTTGAAAAATTCCAGAGACCTTGGAAGGCAAAACCTCTCAAAACAATGGTATTATCCAACGTTAACGAGAGAGAGAGAGAGAGAGAGAGAGACCAAAGGAGCCTAAAGTATACACAAATCCTCTCAACATATACATCATCGTACTCAAGCATCACTCTTCGACAAACAGCAAATGAACAAAAAATCACAAATGAAATTACTGAGAGACACATTCAATATGTTGATTTTCTTTCCCAATTACAGAAAGCTTGCTTTGGTCACCCCCTGCTCTGAAAGCAGGGGTGAAGGTCTTCACAACAAACTTGCTGTAGTCATGGACTTCTGGCAGGGAAAAGATGATCTGCTTCAGGGACTCTGAGTAAAGATGACCTGCTGTGCAGAGATTTGAGGACCATTCAAAGGGTGTGGAGATTACGAGTGCAAATGCAATGTGAGCATAAGCTACTCCTTGAAGGGTTGAGGACCATGGGGTGTTAGCTTTACACAGAAAGGTAGGGGGGAATTGGGGATTATGATAATTTAAAAATATGATAAAATGAAGAGTTATTTCTGAACCATTTGATCTTCATCTAATGGCAAAGGATGAATTCTTCCAATCCCGAAGTCTGTTTGGATGACTTCTTCTGTCAAGCATTTGGCAACACCCGAAATAAGCAATTATGTGAAAATCCATAGTTTAAGGAAATTGAGGAATGCTAGTGGTATACCATACTTGTGATGAGCTATCAGGAAAAGCAAGTTTTAAACATGAAAATTTCTGATGCATTCCAATGGTTTGGACACATTAGGAATGACAAACATCAAAAGATCACCCATCTCCAAGTCCTATCTTCTTTAATGATGCTAGGCTGTTTAACTGAGAAGCTGTTTTGGCTGGTAGTTATCATGCTGCGGTCCCCAATCACCCACACATTCAGGATAGATTAGAAGCGAGTCTAAGAATCATCCTCCAACAACAGCCCACGGGCAATGTCTCTCTCCAAACCTATGATGCTAGAACCCAAACTATGTGATCTTGAATTCTGGAAAACACTGCTTCCTCCCTTTCTAATCGTAGCAAGATAATCTTGTGCCTCTGGTCATTCCGCAACAACAGTAATAGATCATGGATCTCCGGTCAGCTGATTAACATCTCTGAGACAAAAAGGCGCCTCATGCTTCCTGGCCCCAGAGGCATTTAAGATACTTCAAGAGGCAAGCATATTTGACCTTGTACAACTGTCTATCATACTACCTCAAAACCTTTTCCAAACCCCACTTTTAGGCACTTCACCTACCGAATGCAAATATGCACACAATACCAGACAACACAATTCCCGTTTGTCTGTATCAGAAGAAACCAATTTGCCGTCAGGCATCAGTCTTTCCCCATATATCCTTTAGTTTCAAAGTCTTGTGTTCAAACATTTGAAATGAATTTTTGGTAAACATCCCACTAGGTTTACTACATAGCACACTATCCAACTTCAACCACGACAATGCAGAAAGAAGAGAGATTCAACAAATTATACAACTGGTGCCATGGGATTCTGAACTTCAGTCAACATTTCTGAACGGACAGAAAGAGGAGGAATGGGTAAAATGTTGACAAAGAACCAAAAAGATGCACAACAACTTGGTAAATGTTCATCTCGATTTCATTACATCAGATTGATACCTGCTATGTACAACAATAGGCCAGCGTCAATATAAGTAAAACTAAATAATTGATGACCGTCAAATTTCCCCATCAACATCTAACTTAAGGGCAAGAACAGAACTAAACTACTTCAACGCTTCTGGGACAGGGGTCAGAGTGAGCAGTGGGGGAGAGACACAAGGTGGTGGAAGTTGCCCCTTGGGGGGAGGCCAGGGGCAGATGGTGAAAGTAGGGACTTCTCTGCCCGAAACAGATGGAGGAAGAAAGATGGGAAAGAGAGGAAGAGGGCAAGCATCTGGATCTATTTCAACAGAGGATGAAAAGGAAAGGAAGGAGATGAGGGAGACGAGCCCACATACTTAGAAGGGTCACACACCCGGTAACCTGTCCTCCGCCTGGTAGAGAAACCAGAGAGAGACGAGAGAGAGAGGACCGCAAACAAGCCGAATACCAAGCTGTTCAAGCTTGGTTTGTTTATTATCGAGCTCGAGCTATTTGAATAGTAAATGAGACAAGTATGAGCCGACTACTACTTCATTCAAACTCAGCTCATATAATAATCAAGCCTAATTATGAGCCGACTACTACTTCATTCAAACTCAGCTCATTTAATAATCAAGCCTAATTCGACCTCTTTCGATACTAAATAATCTAAGTTATTTACTGTTTGCCAACTTGTTTGAAATACTAAATAAATAAAATTGAATAAAAAAGTATTTCTCTCTTTTATCTATATATTAATTATATTATTAGATAGGATAAGGTCTAATTGTAAATAAATCATTAAATGATCATATGACAATATTACTAAAAAAACATAATTGGGTCTTAATCGAGCTTGTTCATGAACATAAACGAGCCGAATATTCCAATGTTCAACCTCAGCTCGTTTAGTAATCGAACCTAAAATTCTGTTCAAACTTGGCTCGTTTACTTAGTTGAATGAGCCAAATTGAGCTTTTATCGAGCCTGGTCACTAGTTATTCATCAAGCATTACTTGCAGAGAGAGAGAGAGGGAGAGGAACCATGCGGGGGAGGGAAGGACGGGAAGAGAGGAGGACATCACGATGGATTTCGTCAAAGAAAGTAGCTTTTGAGTTGGGGAAAGTTAGCAAAATATAAAATGCATTTTTTCTCTAACTTTGTTTGAGAAGTCCTATGGTGCCACACTTTGTGCCACCACTTTTGCCATGATCCTTTTCGACCATTTGGTGCTCCTGAGCTCAGGTGCACCAACCTTAAGTCGTTCATCTCGGCCCTCTACCATGTGATCGGATAGCCAAGGTGAGACTGGCAATGTGGACCAATTTTGCCACACTCTTTTCCTGCCGTTTGATTTGGCCTAATGGTCCCTTTTTGTTCAAAAATATATGGTCTAATAGTCAGCTTTCTGATTTCACATGAACTTATATCCTTTTGACTGACTTGAAAATTTGATTTGCAACAGCAAATAAATATTGTACTCCAATAGAAAATCTGAACCCTACACACGATTGACCAACATTAGTGCTGTATCTCTGGTTTTGAGGATGTCTAACTATGACTCATTGATTTATTGAGTCATGGATGTGTAGAAACAATAGATATTATTTGAAGAATCAATTTCAAATTTAGGCCCAAAATATGTTCAATGTCATAACATTCTGCAGGCCTAACAATTCAGAAGATTGGGTGAGTGCCCAGAAAAATCAAGCTAAACAGTCAAGAAAGCAGCTGGGAAAACAAGGAAAGTTCAGTCGACCTGAACTGAATTCAGTCGACAGATATTGTGAAATTCAGTCGACCGATATGCCTTCAAGTCGACAGATCTCTGTTTGCAACAGCAGGCCAGCCAGCTGACATTTGCAGAAAGGTAAAAGTGAAATGCTGAAGTATTTGAGGACTGAAGCAAGACCCAAGGTCGTAGAAGGAGAAGCTGAAGATGACATTTTGTGTGAGAACAAGATTGAAAGAAGATAGGCTGCATTAAGAAAGAATAGGCAGAAGGATACGAAAATCAGTCGACCCAGCCAGAAATCAGTCGGCAGATATTTACTAAGGTCGACTGACTTTTTTGTTTAAGTCGACACATCTGTGAATGTTGTGCCTTATGAAAAGGCCACTCAGCAGAGACCATGACAGCTGCAAAGCTATATGAAGAGGCCATCAAGCATCAACAGCAGCATTCAGCAACCAAGGCCACAAGGCTCTGCCAGGCGAAGGGTCGACCCCTGGAGTCGACCCCCTTCAGTATGACTTCTGTCTCTGCAAAGATAATACAAGTGTGCTGAGCATTCAACAGCAATAGCAATATGCAAACTACAGCCAGTAGCAGCAGCAACAACAAAGGATAAACGAAGGCTGCGTCGACTCAATCAAGCCATGGAGTCGACACAACTGATGAAGAATCACTGGAATTCAGAGGAACAGTCATCAAGCCATCAAAAGAATGCAAATTCAGTCAACCAAGTACTGCACATCAGGTGTTCGACCAAATGCTGCTAAGCACAAGTCAACTGAATTTACAAGCTCAAGCAAGCCAACAAAGGCCAAGCAACAACAGCTAGATCCTTGGCAGCATAAGTCGCAGCTCATCTGAAGCTCCAGAGAAGTCAGTTCAAGCCAGCACATCAGGGTGAGTCGACGCAAGTGGAGTTATTGCGTCGACGCAGCAAAGGCCAGCAACAGCAATTCCATAGCAATAGCAGGATTCTGTAGCAACAGCAGTATCCAAATAGCAATAGCAATATTCAGTGAGCAGAGATAATGCCAGCAGCATCAAGCTAGCATCAAGCCAGCAACAGTCAGCAGCAGAAGCTACAAAGTCTCTCTCGTCAAACCAACTCAGCAATAGTCAGTTTCTATAGCAACAAGGCTTTGGCAGGCAGAGGGTCGACCCCTGGAGTCGACCCCCTTTAGTCTAAGTTATGTTCTGCCCAGACATTAAACTAAAAACTTGGAAATTGCCAAGAGTCGACCCTGAGAGTCGACCCGTTCCGTAACGGGATTCATGTAAGCAGCGGGTCCCACACTGGGCTCATGATCCGAACACCAATCATTAGCATGTGATCGCAGACACGTGCCTTGGGTTCTGGAAAGCTCCTAGGAGAGGATATTCAGTCTTTACACGTGGACCTATCAAAAAAAGCTGGGAAATAAACTTTATCCATTGTCTTTCTGCCTTGGAGGAGAAGTAGCTGCATGTGTTTTGCATGAGCATCATTAACAGGCCAATCAGTGGCCATCGTACCTTAGATCTGGTGTCTTCCAAGGGACTGAACGATCCAGATTGAATCTCCCACGATCGAAGGCTCAGATTAACCCTCTCTTCTATAAATATCCTGCGATCACCATCTGGAAAGAGTGGCGAGCATATTCAGGGGTAAGCAGCAGTTGAGAAGATAGCCCAGCTCGTCCCAGAGAGAAAGGAAGGAAGAAGAAAGAAAGAGAGTGAGAAGGCTGAGATAGCAGAGAGCATCAAGAAAGAGAAAGAAAGAAGCAGCTGAAGTCAAGAGAAAGATAAAGAGCTTACTTAGAAGAAATCTGCTGCATTCGCAGCTACAGTTCTTCATTGTTTAATCTTCTTTGCTTTGATTTCTCAAACTTACGATACTCTGTTTTGGTTGTGTGTATAACTGTGCAATGTTGGCACAGGCTCAGCTCGACTGAGCACATTTGTGTGTGTGTGTGTGTGTGTGCTGCTGGGTTTCAGACCCAAAGCGTGTGGGGCTTGTCCCCGTGTCTTGCTGTGTAAACAGCGTGAGGAGTGTTCTCCTCGTGGGGAGTTTGATCCCCGTGTGTGTGCGCAGGGGTTTGTTTGCGTGCGTGTTGGAGCCTGGCTCCATGTGTGTGGGGGGATTCTTCCCCGTGCTCTTCATCAGCGAGTGAAGCCTCACTGGTTTGGTGAGGGGTGGACGTAGGGAGCCTGGTGTGGTCCCGAACCACCTTAAAAATCGTTGTTCAACTGTGTGAATGCCTGTGTGTTTGAATTCCTTTTCTTCTATCACCCATTCACGGGATGGCTTGTTGATTTCTATATTCGACTCTAAGCTCCTTATCAGTTGCCCTGCACATTGCATATGCAAGGTGCTCATCGCGAGCATTTCTTTTAGCTTGTGCACCAATCTCACTCACACTCGTTAGGTGTTTGATCCGGTGTCAGTGTAAGTCTTCCGCATTTAATTAGCTGATCAGATTTGTTTTTTAATTGAGCATAGTTTTCTTAAAAGGGTCTATTCACTCCCTCTCTAGATCCGTTTTGCTGCACTAAGGAACCTAACAATTAGGAGACCTCACCACCATGGAAATGGTGGTAGGGGCCTCGAGTGCGGTGGATATACCACCGACGATCTCCTTCGCCGTCAAAGAAGAGTCGTCCATCGTCAAAATCTCAGCGGTGCAAGAAGAACTGTGGTGGCGGCAGTCAGAGTTAAGGTTTTTGCCCGCGGGTCAAGAGATAGGGGACGACACATCAATAATGGTATATCAGATAAGAGTGAGGAGATGCAACCGAAATTCTCAACAAACCATACAAACACATATAGTAAATGATTGCCTAAGTGCGATCAAACATTCACAAACTGTCCAAACGGGACAATTCAAGACTTTGAGGTAGATATATACATTCTCATAAAAAAATGAGAACGTACACATCAATCCCAAAGTCTTGAACGGGAAGGTTCATTGACACGGTTTTAACACGCACTCCTGAGGTGCGTGTAATGTTAGGTCGCACCCACGCACCTCAGTTCACAGGAAATACCCAATGTATTTATATAACAAAAAATTAAATAGGTCCACAATTTATCATTATGCATACATCAAATTAAATAACACCCATTCCACAAAAAATATTCAAATTCAGAACATCAAAGCTAAATAATCCACATTTTTTAGTCATAACAACATCAAATTTCTGTTAAAATCAGATTTAAAAACACATTTCTTTGCAATTAAAATCCACAAAGTTTAAAATCACAAGCAGAAATATTGGGATTCGACGTAACCATTCTAGTTTATACTCAGAATCTCATATTCGAATTACTCCAACTAAATCGGGGAAGTGTTCTAACGGTCTTTCAAAATTAAAAGCTGGGAATGACTCATCGCAAGTGGGACTTTTATAGTCTCATATTCCAATTAGTTTATATGATAATAAAGACTTTTTTCTGCCCTCTTAACAGTGTTTCTAGAAGCCTTTGGGGTCTATTGTGAAGGAGGGTTTAAATGGACATGCGGGTAACTAATACTTGTTACCTGATTCAAAAAATGCACTGGTCTCATATCCATGAGTCTAGCAAAATCTGTATATCCTATTGGTAATTGAACTATCTCCCTTTACCTGTTCTTTCAGACAGTTTGTAACTAGTATCTTCTTTTGTCAGCATGCTGGCAGATGCCTATTTTTTAATGACCTTTACGATTGATACGTTGCCATGCTGATGGTATTGTAGCCATAACTCTTCTAGGTCAAAAAATGGACTAATGAGATCCAGCTCTCTATTGTTCATAAATAATGATAATGACGGTTTTTTTTGGCTGCTGTAACACATGGATTACTTTGATTCTATGAGCTCTGAAGCTGCAGGTTATGGACTAGCATGTTTTTGAAAATTGTGTAGGTACCCATACATGGTTGTTGTTCTCAATTTCAGTCAATCATGGGCTTTATACTGTTTTGCTTCAGCTCTATGCAGCTACGAAGGATGAACTGGAACATATAAAACCATTGGCCAAGTTTATTATGTTTAAATCATTCGTATTCTTAACTTGGTGGCAGGGGATAGCTATTGCCATCTTATATTCTTTCGGTCTGTTCAAAAGCCCTATAGCTCAAGGCTTACAATTCAAATCAAGTGTTCAGGACTTCATTATTTGTATAGAGGTATTTTAATTTTTTAGTCCTATTTACCTTCATAGGCCACTCAGTCAATTCTATGTATTTTCATTATATTGCTCTTTGCTTTATTTAACATGATTAAGTGCATGTGTTTTAACTGAAAAGTAAATAGAACAGCTGGTGGTAGATGTTAATGCTTTTTATTCTCTCCATCTTCTCACTCTGTTCATATGATATCTCAAAAATACTTGAAGATTCATATCATAATTCAACTATCTTCTCTAGATTTACATATCATATTACTGCATGTGTGTTGGTCTATGCTATTCAGGAATTTTTCAGATTTCGTAATATGATGCCTAGGTTCTTGACTACTTCTCTTATTGCTTTAATTCCCAAAGTTAGCACTGCTACAGACATATCAGACTATAGACCTATTAGTCTATGTAACATCGTTTACAAGGTCATATCAAAAGTCATAAGTAACAGACTTGTCACCATCCTCCCAAACATCATTTCTCTGGAGCAAACTGCAAATTTCCTTCCAGAACCAGATGGTCTTAACCTCTCCAAACTTCCATGATACTAGTCCTTGACTGAAAAAGAAATATCATACATGTTCTCTGGAAAACGAATATCATCCATTTAGTTATTGCCAACCATACCAACTTCCTCATATCATCAAATTTAGAGATAAGAAGGTCCTTGAAATTTCCACAAAAGCATGTGGACTATGGAGTTTATGTATGTAGACCGCAGGCTATCCAAAAACAATGTGTGGTAGCAACCAAATTTAAAGTTAACACATATATCAGAGGACTCATATAGAACAGTCTACATTACTCTAGGACTCCAATCAGTTGTGACAAGACACCTGTCTATTAGAGAATATCTTTCAATCACTTAATTCACATCTACTTTCAATATGAAAACAAAACTCCGGAGTCACTAGACATCGTCATCATCCAACCGACATAGCGATTCTAACGAACACTTTTCCCGGGTCTCTACCGTTGCCCTCTATATGTTGGAGCTCCACAAAATTTTAACGAGAATCGAATAGGTTAAATAGATTAAAAAGGGAGAGGCCTTGTGAATCCGATCGTGTTGTTAACACATTAAGGGAAATATAATCTCGTCGCGATAAAAGGAGATGGATCTCTCCTCTCCGCACTTGGGATTCGGACAAGATTACAACACAATGAGCTAGTAGTCTCAGTCACAATGCGATTCTGTCTATATCTCTACCTACCATCTTTGTCAGAATCCAAAAGGTCTCAATTTAACTAGTAGTAAGGGACTGACTGCCTTCCATCACATGTCTCTCCACGTTGATAGAAGGCTACAAGAAACATACATACATACCAGCGAATTATGCTGCCAATCACCATCATAATGTTTATCCCTACAATTTACAGAACTATCTACAAAAATCAAACAAGGAAACAACAAACAAATGGCTTGAACCTAGATAGATGATAATAGATCTTAACAAAGCTGGCAGCACCGAGAAGAGTAGTACCCATACCCACAGACCACGAGCATTATTATTAATAAGTCTTGGCAAGATCAGACTTTTCAATGCCGCTGACTTGAACCAGCACACTGGCAAGTCCCACTTCTATCTAATCTACTTTTACCCTTTCGGATGATGAGAGGAAAGCGTGTTGTGCTGCTCATCCACACCGATTGAGTGGCACCTACCTCACTTACCTTCATAGCGGCGGCCATGACTCAGAACCCTCCCCCCCCCCACTGTAATTGTTTCTAAAGGTAATAAAAAAGGAGATGCAAGAAGTTTAAAAGAATTCCCTCCTTCGTGGCAACCAATGGAGACAGCTCTACTTGCATCGACAACAGTGGAAAACTTTGGAATTTAGACAATTGTAACTTAAGAGCACTCAAAGAAAACCCAATTTCCTCAGCACTTCTAAATTAACAAGCTGGCCTCCATAAAGGAGGTCAAGTTATTGAGGTCTCCAGAAAGGGACATTGTCATTAAATCATTGGCAAGGCTCAAAGACATCATTTATCTTCAAAAAGAACTATCCGCTGTTGTCATTATTGAGTTTCCAAGTGGGCTCAATTGGGAATAACCTGAAAGGATGGTGTCCATCACTGGTCCAGACTCCGGGCTAAAGCCATCATTTATGAGTATCCTTCATTGGAGCTGGTCATTGAGCATAGGAGCACAGTGCAAATCAGCCACACAGATCATGTATGACTGCTTGAAGTCCCATATGAACTCCTCGAGTCCAAACACCATCAACAGAGACTACATCTCTAAGTGTACAACCAATCCACCAGCTCTTCTTAAAAAGAACCCTTTCACGAAAGAGAATTTATGATCTGAATCATGCATACTAACCCCCCACCCTCCCAGCCACCCCGGACCCCCAGCCGAAAGACCACTCCCTGAAATCCCCACTCCTAGAGCAGCCCCACACCCACCGGAACCCTCCTCATGACCCCCCATCGGAATTAAAACCCCACACCCTCCTACCCCGCAGCCCCCACCCCGGACTCCCTGTCGGACCCCCCTACGCGACTGAGCTGCCCTCTGCCAGAGCACCCACCGGCCCTCTCCGATCCTGAACCTCCTCCCCCAACACCCATGCTGGAACCCCTCCCCCTCCCAGACGTCGACCGACCTCCCCCTCCCGGATCTAGAACCCCTGCCCTCCCAGATGATCCCCAAGCTAAAAATGGCGATGGTGGAGGCGCGGCGGTGGTGGAGACTCCGATGGACAGGCAATGGCGATGGTGGAGGCGCGGCGGGCAGGGAGAGTTTTACAGACACAGGGAGAGGGAGAGGGCTTACCAGACTGGAGAGGATGGCGTGGAGGATGGCGACAAGGGACACCGGCGGCGACGACGAGGATGGCTTCGACGGGGACGACGACGAAGGCTTGGACGGCGATGGCGAGGGCAGCTCTGGCGACGACGCAGACGATGAGGACGGCTTGGACAACGATGGCGAGGGGGGCTCTGCGGGCAACACCGACGATGAGGACGGCTTCGACGGCGATGGCGGGGGGGGGCTCTGCGGGAAACGCCGACGATGAGGACGGCTCGAGCCGCGACGGTGAGTGCGGCACCGGCAGTCTCTCCTCGGCAGGGAGATGGTCGAAAGAGAGAGTGAGAGGGAGAGCGGGGCAAGGGTTTGTGAATGGGGGAAAGGGGGGAAGGGTTTGCGATGACTGAAAAAACATTTCACACGGATTTCAAACGGATCATTCTCCGTCTGGAATTTCACACTTATTTCAGATGGATATAATTCCATCTGATATTACAGACGTAAATTGTGACGAAATAACTATTCGTCGCATGGATTGGATATTTAAGAATTTCGTGTGAAATTGAGACGTCATTTCAGACGGAAATAATCCGTGTGAAATGTCCGTCTGAAATCCACTTTTTCTTGTAGTGCATTAATTTTGAATCCTTATTTTTGATATCCTGAAAAATAATTATATTATAAATACCTACGGTAAGTGTACAAGGCATCTATTTAAATTTGATATTTCATGTTATTTAGCTCAGATAGACAATATTCATAAATGATATTCATTGGAGGACAAGTGTTGTAGTCACTTCCCACAGAACCCCTATAGTAACACCATCCAACCTCCTAGTAGGGGCTGGCCAAAGGCCATCTAACCTACTATTATAGGTGTGGCCTATAAACAGAGAAATGGAATGCGATGCCCCCACAGTCCTCCTCATCACATGAATGCTCCTTCCCATCATCATAGCCCAATGTCCCATAAAAGGACAATATTCCTATAAGCAGCAAAAATGTAGAGACACACCAAAATAGCAACTATGACTACAGAGATATAACATAAATCAAGTAACAAGTCCAAGCATGTGTAGTGTAGCATCGACCACGTGGGCTGTGCAGTGTAGCAGCCTGAAGCCCATATTAAGTGGCAGTTGAGCCAGGCTGCTCCAAAAAAACATGTGAGCGTTCAAAGTGTCGTATCCAAGAAAGTGTGTAGAGTGTAAAGGCATTGTACGGGCGACCATGTCGGACTCCGCTCGATTGGTCTGAGGTTGGTGAGCGTGTTGTGACGGGGCCGGAGCTGGTGCAACAGTGCATTGATGTGGTGCATCTGGTCCGTCATAACATGTTGGCGGTGCAAAGTCGGCAGAAGAGTTGTGCCGATCGGAGAAGGCAGCCACTCTGTTTCCCGGTCGGTGACCGAGTATTTTTGCGGGTTTCTCCCATGAAGGGAGTGATGAGATTTGGACAGCGTGGGAAGCTGAGTCCCCGCTATATTGGTCCTCTTCCCATCGTGGAGCGCATTGACGAGGTTGCTTATCGGTTGTAGCTACCTCTTGAGTTTGCAGCGGTGCATGATGTGTTCCATGTCTCGATGTTGAGGAAGTATATGCCCGATGACTTTCATGTTTTAGAGGATTCCGTTTGGCCCGAGGTGACTCCCGATCTATCTCTACCGGAGTTCCCTATCCGTATTGAGGATCGACGAGAGCAGCACCTGCGGAACAAGGTTATCCCTCTGGTTAAGGTGGTGTGGCAGCGGCACTCTGGTGGTGAGGCTTCTTGGGAGCGTGAAGACGAGATGCGTCAGCAGATCCCTTACCTGTTCGAGTGAGTATTCTTTTATTTCCCCTGTGCTTTATTTTAAATTTCGAGGATGAAATTTGTTTAAGGGGGGAGGGCTGTAATATCCCGGACCCTTCGGATCCTTCTTCTTGGGTCCCGGATTTATTCTCTCGGAGAATTTGTTCTCATTTTGTCCGAAATTATCTTTCGGACATTTTTTGGGTTCGGATCCGTGCGTTTCGGAGGTCCCGGAACGTGTTCCGCAGTTTCCCGTATTTTTCACTGACAGGACCCACAGAACTCCGTAGCGGGTAAACTGAGTCGTTCACCTACTCAGGGATGGTACCATGGCGATCAGCGTGTTCCAACGATCGTGGCGGTATATTTTTCTATTTTTTCATATTTTTCAAAAAATCTGGATTTTCTATAAAACCCCCATTTCTTTTTCTTTTTCTTTTCTCCTTTCTCTTTCTTCTTCTTCCTCCTTCTTCCTCCCGTGAGCGACCGGCCCCCTCCTTTCCCCCTCTCCCGTGGACGCGGCGGCGACCCTCTCCCCGGCTGCAGACGGCGGCGAGGTGACGGCGCGGCGACAGCGGTGGCGGCGTGGTGATCGTGGCGGCGTGCGTGGTTCGTGGGAAGCTCGGGAAGAACGAGGGCTTCAAACGAGTTTTGAGGATCAGCGGCGATCCCCAACGTTTTGGACAAATCCGAGGTAGGGAGAGGAATCCCCATGCTCATCCCGTCGTCCCCCGCGATTTGTAGGCCGAGGAGAGGTCGAGAGGGGTGTTTTTGAGCCGGGTAGGGTAAAATCCATGTTTTGGGGGTTGTGTGCCGATCTACCGTTTCGTCGCGTTTCTGACCGATTCGAGGGCGTAGATGCATGCTAAGGGTTATAGGGGAGCTTCCCCCTTATTTTCCCCCTCATCCGTGGATGATCGGGGCGTGGAACGAGTTTTTAGATTTCTTCCCGCCGGCCTGTTCTCGGGTTGGTATGGCGGTCCTTCCAGAGACCGCCAGAGCCTTTGGCGGCCCAGGGTAGGTGGGCCAGAGCCTGTGGCGGCCCAAGGTGGGTGCGCCACAGGGCACTGCTTTGTTGGCAGGTCTCCATGTCGTATGGCGGCTGCACGATAAACCGCTAGACGGTGTGGCGGCTGAGGGTCAGACCGCCAGAGGGTGAGTTGACCGTTGATTTCCGACCGTTGGTTTTCGACCGTTGGGAATTTTTGGGGTCTGGCGGCCGAAGGTTTGCCTGCCTCATTCCCTTTGGCGGCCCTATATAGGACCGCTATGTCTTTCGTGACCCAAGGTGTAGCGGCCTATCGTTGGACCGCTAGCTCTTGTGGCGGCCCAACGGTGGACCACCACTGGTTCATGTCCAACCGGAATTATGCCTTGCCGATTCGAGTCCCGGGTGAGTGGATCTCGATCCGCGTGCTGGCCCGTGGTCTGACTGATGCTGGGCATCATGTGGGGACCACACGTGAGGGTGCCGTGGGATCCCGGGAGTTGGTGTTCTCGGCTCGTGTCAGCGTGAGTCGATGTCGGTACGAGGAGCGGCCCTCGTACTTTGTCCGGTTTAGACGTTATTTTCCGTTGACTAGAGAGTCTACTCTTTCAGTGACCCTCCACTAGTCGTAGCCTTCCGACACGCTAGTGGTCCCACTAGAGAGTGGTGACGAGGCTACCCTGAGAGATAGTTTTAGACTGGTTTCCGTTGGGCCCCACGTCTACCAGCCAGAGTCCGGCTGAGGGGAAAACTAGTCAGAGGGCCAGATCAGGGACGCACGGTCTGTGTGTGCACATGTGGTTGGGGGCGGTTGGACCTGCGTTGACGAGTACGACCCCAACTAGTCACTTGTTCTGTGGTTACAAGTACGGTGTCCCCATTCCACCAGGGGTCGAGGGGGACACCCGAGGCGTGGTTTAAGTCGTCAGTGGACGCATCCGGCCTTGCTTCTAGTGGGTTGGTACTCCTGTCTTTGTCTGGTAACAACTCTCGAGGTTTTGACGAGTTGTCTCGGATTTTCATGCCGTGCGTTCGGTACTAGTCGTAGCAGTAGCTCGTAGTTGCCTTTCACGCAGTTTCTCGGTTTGTGAGGTGGGGACCTGATGATCCCTACCGAGCCTTGTGTTTTGAGGCTCATTCCCTGCGAGTTTTCCGTGTTTCAGGTGACATGCAGCTTCAGGGGAGCGCTTCAGAGGCTCCACGTGGTTCAGGTGCCCATGGTTAGTTGCCAGTTGCCAGTTCCGGGGTATGCCCCGCGTAGTTGTACTTTTCCCTTTGGATTGTACTAGTTGTGGACTATTGTTATATTTTAGACTATTGTTATTATTATGGACCAAGTAATTTAATTAATGTCATTATTTATTTTCTGCTTATTCATATAAACTATGTAGTTCTACAATTATTTAGATTCTGGTGTATCTCCATGCCATCCTTTCAACCCTTCCGAGTCTTTAGGCTCGTGGGTGGCGATTCGAGATTCGGGTTATCGGGTCTTCTCGGCGTTCGGATCTCGGGTCGTTACACAGGTGGCTCAGGGCCACCAGACTCTGGACAGTCCACTAGACCTCCTAAATCCAATGGTCCTTGAGTCACGGGACTCAGGTCAAGACCGTCGTACAGGACGGCTCCATGCCGTCAATCTGCCCTAATCCTAGGGTAAGAAACCACGGTAAAATAGTTTACGAGGCGGCCCACGACCGCCGAGTTTCATCCCTTTCAAAAGGGAAGCTAAGAAGCCTCATACGCATGGCCCACATGGAAACCGCTTCCCGAGAAAGTTAACGGCGTGCGGGGACAGCCCTCCGCACTCATACCGATACACGGTGACTCGATCAAGCGTAACACGAAAGCCTAGAGCACGAGAGGTTACCCAGACCCTCAAAACCCACGGACACACTAATCGAGGTAACACGGTACCTCTGGACACCCAAAAACATGATCACAGTCCTCACGGGGTGTCCTAGACATCCACGGGGCCATAGGTCGACCAATGGGTCACAACCGCGTCGACCAGGGGCCAAAACGGGGCAAGACTACTGCATTTCGGCCGACCAATCTGCAGGGATTGGTCGACCAACCAATTCGGTCGACCGAACTGGGCAGTTCGGTCGACCAAATTGGGCAAATCGTAGAGTTCGTGGCGAACATCGTCGGTCAACCGAACCCAACCGGTCAGTCGACCGAAACCGGCGGAGAACCCGCCGAGCCCACCCTAGGGGTTCGATTCCATGCCCCAATCACCCCCAGGTGATGGGGAAAACATGGGAAACTCATTCCCCAGCCTCTGGACCACCAAGAGGTGCCATTCAATCCCCCAAAACGCGATCAAAACGGTGAATCTGACGCTCACCCTAAAATCATGCAATTTAACCCCGGCGTGAAATAAACCCGCTAACGGCTCACCTTAGCCTACCAAAATCACGGGAAAGGAAGTACAAGGGCCAGGGATCCATCACCCTACCTCCACCGAAGTTTTCCCGCGCCGAGGACGCCGATTCCTCGCGAAACGCCACCGGGTTTACGAACTCGCGAACGAACCGCCGCGCCTCCACCGCCTCGTCTCTCGACCTGTGTTCGCCCACCCGTCGCCCTCGCGCCGCCTCCATCTCGCCCTCCTCACCTCCGTCGGCCGCCCGGAGAAGAGGGGAAGAGAAAGAGAAGAGAGAGGGAGAGAATGGGGAGAGAGGGGGTGAAAGTTGTTTAAATAGGAAATCAATTCGGGATTTTAAAATTTTAGAAAATATAAAATTAGGGAAAATTATTATCACGATCCTTGAAAAATGCACAACGGGCCTGCAACGTCCTAGAGCCTAACAACACGTCGGTTCATCCTACACAGGGTTCCGAAGGCTCGACAGCCAAAAACCCGATTAAATCACAAAAGGCACTCCGGGACCCACAACAATGCTCCAAAACACACATATTCTAATCCAAAAAATCCGGGTTGTTACAACCTATGTCCTATTGATATTGTCCTCTTTATCTACCTCATCATCACCAAGATTATCCACATCATCTTCGGCTTGTTGGAAAATTAAATCAACACCTTGCTCCTTTCTAATGAAATTGTGAATCACGCAACAAGCCATTGCAATCCTAGCTTGTGTCTTAATTGGATAATTACGACGTTTCTGTAGAATTGTGAAACGTGACTTGCAGACACCAAAAGCACGCTCAACACAATTGCATAGTTGCGCGCGCCTATGGTTAAACAAATCCTTCTTATCCCTATGTGCAACCCTTCTCCTATTACCCCTATGCTCTGGCATATGATATCTTGTGCCACGGTACGGTGCTAAGAAGCGGGGGTGCTTGCGTATCCTGCATCCACCAACCAGAATTTCTCTACGACAAGGAACGACATGGAATTCTAATAAGTATGTAAAGTAAACATAGATAGATCTATCAATTGAATAACATTTACCTTCTGGTACGGTAAATCCACCTTTTTCAATGGCCCACCTGAGGACTTTCATGTCTACAACTGATCCCTCCCAACCCACGACAACATAAGTAAACATTTGATCAAAATTGACACATCCCATGACGTTCTAGGATGTTTCACCCTTCCGATTTTGATAACGAGGATGGTCAATAGCCGGAACCTTTGCAGATATATGTGTACCATCAATTGCACCTAGTGTATTCTAATAACAAAGCAGAAGCATAATTAATAACAATTAACAAACATTCAAAGGAACTAGTCAATGCATGCCTATTTGCTAATGATCATAAAGTACATCACCTTGAAGAACGGGTAAAATTTAGGATCATGTCGAAATTTTTGATATACTGGATCTTCAACAGACGGCTTCTTAATATAGTCATGACGTAAGGATAACACTGTCATGAGTACATTATTAAAATGTCGACTTATCGTCTCTCCTGAATGTTGGTACCATTCTCTAAGTAATCTATTGTCAACTCAATGTCCAACCTCGAGGAGGAATATAGCTAATTGCTCTCTGGCTGACATATTTTTAGTGTCATTAAGTACACCATTTTCCATCAATTTATCCCTTAACCTTAAAAATAAGTGTGGGTGCACCCGAAAACTAGAGTATGATCTACCTACATGGCCAGCCATTAATTGTTTAACCCACTTATGACCTCAACCAACATCTATGTGCATTAGGGTCCTAGGGATACATATGTGGGAGGACAACATTTGAATGAGAACTATATGTTCAACTTCCTCCCAATACTCCTCCTCATCCATAATAAACTTAACGAGCATGTCAAGTGAAGGACCGGTGTCAGTAGTTCCAAAATTCATTGATGATGCAAAAATGAAAATCCTATATAACAAAAACAAGCAACATTATAAGTGTGCAAGAGCATATCAAGAAGCAATTCATGGAAATGAAGCATCACAAAAGCTAAAGCTAATTTCGTTAAATAAGACAATGTGAATAGTAGAAATTGCACATGTAATTAAAAGTATGAAAATTATATCAATGACGATTTCAATAGTATCCCAGGCGGGTAAATATCCATCCTAATTTCAAGTCTTCTAGAAGAGACATGAAGATGGAATAATCCTCGGTAGACCTGATAAGCTCAATATCTCTATAGATATCATGTTGAGGAAGTCAAGATAACTTGATGAGCATATTAATTGCCACATCCATTGACGGTATAGTTTTTTTCTGTAATTGGAGCATCTCTTTTGCCAAGGTCAACCTTTCATGACCCAAGTATACCAACTTGTCAATTGAATCCTCATTATCTTGGGAAGTCCGCTTCATCTTCCTATTTATATTACTAGATGAAGGAATGGTCTTGGACATAGAGGGAGCGGCCCCGATCGTCTCAACATTCAGAGGTTCCCTTTGCGATGGTTGCAGATTATTTTTAGGAGTATCAGTGTCATTCAGGAAAGTATTAATAGTGAAATCCAGCACTGATTCTTGCTCCACAGTTTGCTGTTCCTCATCACCAGGGTCACTGCATATGTCAAGATAAGAGGAACCTTCATTGCATACGGCGTCCTCCCCTCTTGACATAGAATTGAAGTAAATCAACTCCATTTGATCTAAAATCAAGAAATGCTTCCTTTGATTTGATTCGTACTCTTTATTAGTCTGAAAATTAAACTCACATGTTATTCATTTAAAGAAAGTTAAATTGAACAATTAACTATGCAATACGTATGTTACATACCGCTATGAGATCATCCCAAATTTCCTCTGTGCCTAGGACTGGCATTTTCTTGCCATCATCCCAGCCCCATCCTGATCTGTTATTTATAGTCACAATTAAATAGTATATTTTCTTCAGATTTTCAAATCGATTTTTCAAATTCTCCATTGAGTATCCTAACTTGGTCAACTCATTGAATTTTTTTACTATTTGTCTCCATGCCTCCTTTGTGAAATTTCCATTAGCGAAACCGTTATTGCTCACCTTGTGTTTTACCAGGAGATCTACGAAAATCAAATCTATTTTGTTGCTCCAATTTGCCACTCTGATCTTCCCATCTTTAGATGCACTCATACTTTTTTTACAACAACATAATTAATTATTAGGAAAGGAGAAGTGAGGCGAATGCAAATACAACACATGATTGTGAAAAAAAATTCAGGCTAACACCTATACGGCCGGGGAAGGAGCAGTCCACGCATCGGAGGGGAAGGAGCAATGAAGGGGAAGGAGACGTCAATAGGAAGGAGCAGTCCACAACGGAACATAATTAATCATTAGGAAACCAGAAATGAGGCCAATGCAAATACAACATATGACTGGAAACATAAAATTTCAAGTTAACACACACAAATGACTAATTACATGCATTGGTATTTTACTACAAAAAATAGAATGCCCATATGACTATTAAATGAAGATAATATGAAGCACCCGAAGAGCTAAAAACTGCAGAAGATAATATCATATCATAGTGATAATAACATAGACTTTGACATGCGCTAACCAAAATTATTAGCATGGACTATAAAGTATTCATATAACAATAATATGAAGTAATCCAACATCATACTATGAAGTATTCATATAACATGCCCTAAAACAAGATAATATGAAACATTCATATGACAAGAATATGGAATGTTAAATGAAGATAATATGAAGCACCCGAAGATCTAAAAAATGCACAAGATAATATCCAACATCATACTAATAATAACATGGGGGTATGACATGCCCTAAATAAAATTATTAGCACGGCCTAAAGAATACTTGAATATTAAGCATGTTAGGCATCACATTAGATTCATAAATAGCCATCCAAAAGACCATGATACACATTCAATCAAGACTTAAATCATACCCCATACGGTGGTATGAGGTTACCTTATACGGGGAAGGAGCAGTCCACACACCGGAGGGAAAGGAGCAATGAAGGGGAAAGAGACGTCAACGGGAAGGACCAGTCCACGGCATTGGGGGAAGGGGCAGCATGCAAACTTTTCACAAAATATGATTAGCAATAACACATACGCATAGACGACGAATGGGAACATAGGCCGATCCGGGGTCTAGAGTTTGCTCTCGGAAGAAGATAGGGGAGAGGGAGGCCGGAGGGCACGAGTAGTTAATCACAAGAGAGGGGAGAAACAGTGCGGTGGAGCTAGGGCACGAGTCGATCAAGCTTCACAGGGAGCTGGCTAGAGATGATCGAAAGTCATGACCAGCAAAGGGGAGAGGTCCACCAGCGACAATCTGAAGAGGTGGCACATAGCAGAGGGAAGACATCCATCGGAGAGCATGATATCTAGGGTAATCGCGAGAGGAGAGAAAGAATACAACCGACTGACGGCACATGTAATGCCCCAGATTTTTCGGATATTTCACGGATCTGAATCTGTGGGTTCTGGATCGCCTTTTCGCGGTTGCGAATTGTGTCCGAGTGGGTTTCGAACTATTTCATACCGGATTGTCGGACCTGTTGGTGGTGTGCCCGTGAATTTCCTTGGGTCCGCGGTGTTGTGAGGAGCACGTCGGTAATTTTTTGTAATTTTCGGAGCATCTTTGTGGGTCCCGGGTTGCGTTTCGGGTTTTATGCGTGTTTTTGGCTGTCGGACCTTCGGAACCCCGTGTAGGGTGGACCGTTGCGTTCTCCGACTCCGGAACGTTACCACGATGTTGTGCGTTCTCCGAGGATCACGCGGAGTATTTTTCATATTTTTTGAT
The DNA here is from genome assembly GCA_022559845.1 of Amorphophallus konjac. NCBI lineage: Eukaryota > Viridiplantae > Streptophyta > Magnoliopsida > Alismatales > Araceae > Amorphophallus > Amorphophallus konjac. The sequence goes on along the minus strand of CM040121.1, from coordinate 8,235,930 downwards.
ATTTTCCAGAATTTTTGGATTTTCTATATTAATCCCCCCCTCTTTCTCTCTCTCTCCCCTCTCATTTCTCTCTTCCCTCCCTCTCTCTTCTCACGCTCTCTCCTCTCTCCCTCTCTCTCCGACGGCCGACGGAGTGGAGCACGAGCGAGGTGGGGACGGTGCGGGCGAGGCACGGGCGAGGATCGAGGCGGTGGAGGCGCGGTGAAGCTCGGCCGCCGGTTCGTGTCCCGACGAGGCTTCAACGGTGATTTCTTCGCGGATGGCGAGCTCGGGGCACGAAATCTTCGGTGGAGGTAGGGAGATGGACCCCCAGCTCATGTACTTTCTTTCTCGCGAGTTTTGTAGGCCGTGGTGAGCCGAGCGGGCTTATTTGAGCTTTTTGGAGAAAATCCATGTTTTGGGGGTGTGAGCCGGATCTCACGTTTTACGGTGTTTCGGACCGATTCGGGACTTTAGATGGATGCTAGGAGGGTTGGGGGAGCCTCCCCCTTGTTTTCCCCATCATCGGGCGATGATCGGGGTGTGGAACGGAATTTTTGGGTTCTTCCCGCCGTCCCGTTCTCGGGACGATTTGGCGGCCCTTCCAGAGACCGCCACCTCCCTAGAGGCCCAAGGTAGGCGCGCTAGAGACCCTGGCGGCCTAAGTTGGGTGCGCCACTTGTTACTGTTTTGTCGGCAGGGCTGGCACCGGCTGGCGGCCGCACGATAAACCGCCAGACCAAGTGGCGGCCGAGTCTTCGACCGCTACCCCGTTCTGACCGTAGGGAGTCGGGTACCCCTAGCAGTCGTAGGTTCGGGCGCCAGAGTCCTGTAGCGGCCTGGGGTAGGACCGCCAGGCCTAGTGTGATTCATCTTCTGGCGGGCCAAGGGCGGACCGCCAGAGGCCTTGTAGCGGCCTAATACTGGACCACTAGAGTCTGTGTGGCGGCCCAGGGTAGGACCGCCAGGTGATTCTCCGTGCCGGGTTCGCATGTGTTGGTCTCTGGTCGACCCGGTTGTGACCTAGTGGTCGACCTTCGGCCTCGTGAGTGTCCCGGACACCCCGTGGGTTCCGTGTCCGTGTTTATGGGGTGTCGGGAGGTGCCGTGTTACCTCAATTAGCGTGCCCGTAGGTGTGTGTGTGTTCTGGGCTTTGTGTCACGCTTGATCGAGTCACTGTGTATCGGTGTGAGTGCGGTGGGGTCTCCCCCGCATGTTGTGGGTTTTCTTGGAAGATGATTCCCGTGTGGGCCATGTGTTTAGCCTTGGACTGCGAGCCCAGTCATCCAGCTTGGGGCTGGAGGTTTCCCACTTTTCCTTAGGATAGGGAATCGACGAGGCGGCTCGTGAGCTACCTTGGGAATCGTGCTTATGTACTTTCCGCGTGGGCCATGTGTGTGGCCTTGGACTGTGAGTCCTATCATCCAGCCTGGGGCTGGAGGTCTCTTGAGTTCCCTTTTTGGGGGATGGTCTCGGCGTCTCGTGAGCTGCCTCAGTATTCGTGCTACCGTGATTTTAGACCTAGGGATTAGGCTAGATTGACGACCTTGTGTTGTTGCGTGCGACGGTCTTGACCCCGAGTCTTGTGACTCAAGGACCGTTGGATTTAGTGAGTCTAGAGGACTGTCTAGAGTCCAGTGGCTCGACGCCACTTGGTTCTTCTCGACTTTCGCGCAGGGTGCGTGCGTGTTTCTCGAAGTTTCTCCTTGGAGAGTGGTTACACCAGTGACTCCCCACTAGTCGTAGCCTTCCGACACGCGTGTGGTCCCACCAGGGAGTGGTGGCGAGGCTACCCGAGAGACGGCTTTAGGTTGGTTGCCGTGCGCCTCCTACTGTGGCGGCTCGAGTCTGGGGCGGGAGGACGAACCAGCTAGAGGGCCTGACGTAGCACAGTCAGTCAGTGTGTGCACACATGGTCGGGGACTTTGGACGGGTGCTGACGAGTACGACCCCGACTAGACCCTTGTTCCGTGGTTACTTGTACGGCGTCTCAGTCTCCGCCTGGGGCGCCGCAACGAGACACTTGAGGTTGTGGACTAAGTCGTCAGTGGATGCATCTGGCCTTGCTTCTGGTGGGCTGGTACTCCTGTCACGTGAGACGTGACTCTCCTGTTTCCTGGTTCCGTTTCCCGTCTGCGAGACGTGATTTTCTAGACCGACCGGTGTTTCCGATATAGTGGCCAGGGTGTTAGTAGCTTTACCGAGGTCGCGTCTTGTTGTGTGGTGCCCGCGACCAGGTGGTCGGGGTTCCACCTTGGATAGCATGTCCAGGGCGGCCTTGTCCAGGGAGGACAGGCCTCTACGGCGGGGTTGCCGTGGGTTTTACCTCGGTAAGTGGTGTTAGTGTGGTCCGGTTCCCGATTGTGAGACCAGGATTTCTCTTTCTTCTTGACCGGAATAGTAGGAGTAGTTGTAGTGCCGAGTTTTGACCGGCCACCGTGTTTACTGTTCCTACTGCTACTGCTGTTCTTGTAGTTACTGCTTTCCGTGCCGCCGTTGTTCTCAGTTGGGGTTCCGCGGGATCCCTACTGAGCCAGTGACAGGAGGCTCACCCCTACTTTTCAGGTGTGGCGGTTCTTCCTCGAGGTTCGAGACTGCAGTGCGGAGGTTCTTAGTTGTCAGTTCGCCGGGCTGAGTGTTCACTTGGCATGTTGTACGTTTTACTGCTTTAGACTGTAGTTTCTGTTGGACTGGACTCTGTTGTAGTAGTTGTTTATTTATTTCTGTTAATTGTTGAATTATCCTACTTTATTTCTTATTTCTTTATACCTCCACACTCCTTTTAGCCCTTCCGAGCCCTCCCGGTTCGTGGGCGGCGGGCCAGGATTCGAATGTTATCGGGTTCTTCCCGGTATCTGGATCTTGGGTCGTCACAGCTGGTATCAGAGCGGTGGTTGTGGACGTACATTGGAATTCGAGATATTGCAGCAATCAGAGTCCAAACGGTCCAGTACAGTCGGCAGCTGGCTTAGGATTTCGTGCATGTTTTTCGCTTGATTTTTTTTAAAACTAAAGCAATACCTAGGTAGATCCGGGGATCAGCTAGGCATTTTTTTTAATATGACAAAAGGAAAATACAACCAGCAACAAAACCAAAGGATAGACACCCTACGCAGAGGGGCTATGGAAATTATAGAGACACAAGAAAACGGAACGTGATAAGTCCGCAAATAAGACAACCAAGGATCCACCATCATGTACATACTCAAAGATAGCTAAGGACGGTGACGATGATTGTATCTACGACGGGCACTCCTGGTGACCCTGCGATGAGGGGAGTAAACCTCCCCCCCCCAAGATCATCATTAGCACCGTCTGTGTCCTCTTGAGTCACGGGTGCAATATGGTCGGAAGCAGGTGTGGGGCCCGAGCTACAAGATGATGACATCCTTGACATAATTTCTACAGCGGCGGCCCAAGATTGTGGATAGGGAGTCGAGTATGCCAGGGCTTTAGACTGACGAATGTCTTCTTCAATGGACTGCCAAGAGACGACCTTAGGGGGCACAGCCTCTGCAGGGATAGGGGGCACGACAACATGCACATTAGGGGCAGCCAAAGCGACCACCAATTGACGAGGTTGCAGTGGAAGCGAGTGGGCCGGCGCACTGCCCTTGAGAATAGCTTGTTGAGAATGGACTGGGTCCTATTTCAATGCGATCCCTTTGCCTCGATGATGCCCATTCGTGGAAGAAACTGAAGGCCCTTCCACACATGCAGCCTCAACACAAGGCGAAGGAGGATGGGAAGGAGCATAAGGTGGACGGACGTTAGCATCAGGAGCATAACCAGCATGCCTAGCAGTCGTCACCATTGGGTAAGGAGCACGATCAGTCCCGGTCAACGCCGCATGATCAAAGTCTTGGACAGCACTAATAGCAGAATTAGATCTCGGGTCTTCCATGTTAGAAGGATCGGTTACCCCAAAGGATGTTGCAATGATAGGGCCAGCCATGGGGGCACAAGCGCGGGAGCCACCTGCGGTTGTCACAATCCCATCGACAGAAGGAGTACCATCATTAGGGTGGGACGGAGGGTACAGTGAGTGGCCATCATCTATCGTAACTGCTCCTTGGTGGGATTTAGGGGACACCAATGGGCCATGATCTTCATCATGTTGCACACCATGTAAACGAGGGCCCGAAGATAGCAACCCGGGGACGTACGCTACAGGATGCGTCTTGCAAACCGTTGCACTAGGAGCAACTTGTGGTGTAGCGGGCAGGTGGTAACCGGAGGGTCCATGAGCAGCATGTGCACATGGTACAGATGGGGCAGCATCAAGTAAGGTAGCTGCTGGCAGCACAGTAGGAAGTGGCCCCTCCCCTCCATAATGTGTTGATACGTGTGGAGAGGTCTCCAAAGAGGCCTGGTCCGCATACAGGGCCGCCGAAGAGGAATCACCAAAGTCACGAGCATTAAGTCCATAACCCAATAAAGCTTTAGTCATGGCGGGCAGTGGGGTGCATGATGGTGATAGCACTTCCACAGCAATGGCAGCCCCCCCATCTAAAATGATTGATGGAGCGTCCGCAACAGGACCATGGAGGCAACCAGCTAGAACCGAAGGAAGAGCCTTGATTGATGGCGGATCCACATCAGTTGCAGGCCCCCCAACGGATGCACCAAAGTCGCCAATAGAACATCAACCATCTGTCATCTCTAGCGTGGGGCCAAGGAGAGAGACATGGTTCGCAAGCTGAAGACAGTCTGAACATCAAGGGCGACTGCGGGTAGGAGAGAACAACAACTAGGAGGAATGATAGGCGTGGGCCCAAGGAGAGCACCAATTTCTGCGGGGACATCGCGGGTCTCTTGTGCTCCAGGAACAACATCTTCATGAAAGGAGTGGCCCACATGGACATCAGGTCCATGTGAGGAGTGCCCCGTAGCTACATTGACTCCATGTGGAGAAACGTTTAAGGAGCCCTGGTCCGCGCACATGGCAGCCGAAGAGGGATCACAAGAGTCACCACCATTATTTCCATCGGCCAATAATGGAGAGGGCAAGTCCTGTGCACTAATGGGTACGGTGCTATTGATAGAGGTAGCGCCACCACACTGTTCAGGTGTTGCAGAGGAGGGCCTAGGCAAAGAAAGACCAGTTGGAGCGTCAATCACGCTAGGGAAGACTGGGACATTCTTGGAAATCGCCTTCCACGTTTGCTTGACTGACTTGGCCGGAGCAGACTTGCCGGATGCCGGATGAAGATCGCCGGAGACACCATTAATAGAACCACGTTTGGCACCAAGTTTTTTATAGTTGCCGACGAGATGGCCGAGGTGATGGCAAGCAGAACAAAATAATGGTATACAGGGGCAGACAATGGGCTGCCAAAATTCATCAGATCCAAAACCAATCCAAATTTTATCCGGGATTCTTTGAGCAATATCCAAGAGCACACATGCTCGGGCAACATTAGATTGTGCAAGAGAAGTGGTGTTGTGATCAATTTGTAGTACCGTGCCAACACTTCCCGTAATAGATCGCATCATAGCTGTAACGACCTGAGAATCTGATTACCGGGAAGGCCCGATAACCCGAGACTCGCACCGCCACCCACGAGTCCGAAGACTCGGAAGGGTTAGAAGGATGGTGTGGGAACTACACAAGTATCACAAGTAATTGTAGAAATTAAATAGTTATAATATTAAGCAGAAAATAAATTAGCATTTTACATGGTCCATAAAATGACAACAGTAGTCCACAACTAGTACAGAGACAAGAAAGAAAAGTACAGCTACACGGGGTATACCCCGGCTCTGACCTCTGGCACTACCTCTGGGCACCCGCACCACGCTGCACCCCAGACTCGCTCCCCCGGGGCGACGCCTCACCTGAAACACGGTGAAAACACGCAGGGAATGAGTCTCGGAACAAGACTCAGTAGGGATCACTCGAACCCTACCTCGTAAAATGGGAAACCACTACGCTAGCGGTAGGAGAGTACCTCGGAAAGGAAAGCCCTGTACTCTACACAACAAAGACCCTACGGCACGCAAACTGGTACACGTGCCACGGTGAGACAACCGAAACTCAACGGTCGACCCGGCAAACCCAAAGGTCAAAGCCACGAAACTGACAGCCTGACACTCCGTACTCGACAAGAGTACCTCTCACTAGAAGCACAACCGGTAGCGTCCCCTGACGACTTACACCGCACCGCAGGTGAATTGCCTGACGTGGTAGTGCCTACCCAAGGCACGAACACCGCACAAGTAACCACAAACAAGTGACTAGCTGGGGTCATGCCCGTCGACGTGGGTCCAACGGCCCCCAACCACGTGTGCACACATAGACCGCGCGTCCCTGGTCTGGCCCTCTGACCAATTTCCCCCTTAGCCGGACTCTGGCTGCAAGACGTGGGGCCAAACGGTAACCGGTCCACAAACCGTCTCTAAGGGTCAGCCCGTACACCACTCCCTGGTGCGACCAGCACACGCATACTGGTAGGCTACGATTAGTGGAGGGTCACTGAAGGAGTAGACTCTCAAGTCAACGGAAAATAACGTCCGCATCCGACGAGGTACGGGGACCACCCCACGTACCGGCCCCGTCGCACGGTGGCCACAGTCGGACTAAAAACGGGGTTGCAACCCTCTCGGGGCAACCAGGCTCCTGACGGTCCACCCTTGGACCGTCACAGGCAAGTGACGGTCTAGTCAGGACCGTCACAGGAAGCCTGACGGTCCTACGCAGGCCGTCACACTCTCAGCGCCAAAACAGAATGTAACGCGCCTGCCCGGACGCGTTACAGACTGTGACGCGCCTAAGCAAGTGCGTCACAGAATGTAACGGCCCAGCCCTGGGGCGTTACACTTCCTGGGGGTAAAACGGCTCTGACGCACCCACCCTGGGCCGTCACAAGGCTGTGACGCGCCAGTCCTGGTGCGTCACACGCCTTGACCCCCAACGGTCAAATCAACGATCAGAAACCAACGGTCGGATGCCTCTGACGGTCCACCCCAGGCGCGTTACAGGCATGTAACGGTCTGGCGGGGGCCGTCACACTCTCAGCCCCCAGCTGGTTAACAGGGGCTGTGACGCACCCTCCCAGGCGCGTCACACGGCTGTGGCGGTCTATCGGGGGACCGTCACAGCCCCTGACCCCAAAGGCTAACAAAGGGCGTGTGACGCACCCTCCCAGGCGCGTCACACCCAAATGGCGGTCTATCGCGGGACCGTTACAGTCCCTGACCCCCAAAGGCTTAACAAAGGGCATGTAACGGCCCCTCCAAGGCGCGTTACATCATGTAACGGTCCCTGGAAGGACCGTTACACGCACCCGACGGCGAAAACGACAGAACCGCCCAAAAACTTCGACCACGCCCCCGTGCCTCCACCGGAGAGGGGGAAATCAAAGGGGAAAACCCCTAGGGTCCCCTAGCATGATTCTAGGCCATCAAAACGCGAAATCATGCATCAAATCCATAGATCGGGCGAGCTCTCCCCAAATCATGGAAAACCCCAAACCCGCTCAATCACGCCCCTCTCGGCCTCCCCTCGGCTTATAAACCACGGAAATGAACGGCGGGGAGCTAGGGAACGTCACCCTACCTCAATGGAGCGAATGCTCCGCCGGATCATCCCCGATCGCAAGAAACTGCTTTAAAAACCCTCGTTCTTCCTTGAGCTCCCACGACCCACGAACGCCTCCACGATCACCTCGTTGCCGCCGTCATCACCACGCCGTCGCCCCGTGCCGTCTGCAGCCGGAGGGGACGCCGCCGCGGTCTCGCCGGACGAAGAAGAGAGGAAGAGGGGGGCGGTGCTCACGGTGGGGGAGAAAGGAGGAAGAAGAAGAAGAAGAAGGTGGGGGAGAGAGAGAAAATAGGGGGGTATTTATAGGAAAATCTGAAAAATCTGAAAAATATCGAAAAATAGAAAATTACATTTCCGGAATCCTCGGGACGCACCGATCGCAACGGTACCACTCGTGCCCAGGTGAACGACCCGGTTCACCCGCAGTGAGGTTCCGAAGGAATTGCCGAAACACACACCGGAAATCGGAAAACACGCGCGGAAAAGTCACGGAACGCCTCCGGGCCTCCGAAACAACTCCGGATCGCGCCGATCCGAACACGAAAGATGACCGAAACGAAATTTCGGACACAACGGAGCCAGACACTCCGAAAAACCAGATCCGGGACCAAGGAAGAAGGATCCGAATGGTCTGGGATATTACAATAGCTTCGAAGAAGAAGTTGGCAGGGAGATTAGGGAATTCAACCCACACCGGAACCACTGAAGAATCAATATTAGGAGAGAAATTAAATGACCAGCCAGCAAACTTGAACAAACGCCCAAGTAGAAGCATGGACCCTTTAAGCAAGACCTTAATAAAATCCTCACGACATTGGAATCTCATAAGAAGATGACGATTATCCAATGCACTAATGGCAAAGTTTTCCTGAAACTTAAATCTCTGCTCGATATGATTGCGTATATCTGGAAACGGAGGCCGACCATATGGAGTGTATGCTACAACGGAGTGCTCGAGGGGCTTGCACGATGCGCCAATCTCAGTCATGGAAAAGAAAATCGTAGGCTCTCCCATATCGGTACGGGCTGGAGGATGAACAGGTACATGTAGGACAGGGGGCCAAGGCATGCTTAACAGCCTGCGTAGAAGAAGGGGGTCCATTAGTCCATACCGAAGGAGGATGCGCAATGGAGGCGACTGTCGTAGGGGGGCCCAAAGATGCAGCACGGCGGGTAGAAGAGGGTCGATCAGCAAATGGGGGCAGATCTGCAGCACCATTGCCAAGGGCAGGGCCCCCGTGCACTTCAAAAGCTCCCAAGGTGCGTTCACCATCAAGAGCACATGGCAGGGCCCCAGCCGCGGGTGCAATTGCAGCGTGCTTCTCCTCAACGCCACGAGCAAGAGGACGGGGCCCTGCTGCCATGCTAAAGCACCAAGGACGGAGGGGCCACCCGCTTGGAGAGAAACCTGAGGGGCTGAAGCTTGAGGAGGGGCCGACGCTGCAACAAAGGCTGCTGCTGCTGCAGGGTGTAAGGACGGCGAGCAAGAAACAACAACCGCAGGGAGAGCAGTAGCGCTCGGCGTGCAAGGACCAGGAGCTTGATGTAGGGCCGATGTTGAAGAAGCTTCCGCAGGTGCACCAGCGCGCAGGGGCTCCACCAGGCCCGGTGAGGACGCAGCAACACCAAGAAAGAGAACCGGAGCACCATGCAAGGACGAAGCTCCCACAGGAGGAGAAGGGGCTGCAAGGAGAGGAGGGACGGGAGGGGGAGGGCCCTCTCCCTCTCCAAGAACAAGAGAAGCACCAAGCGGAGAGAAAGATGCCACCAAGGAAGTTGGAAGCGCAGGGAGGGGAGGAACGGGAGGGGGAGGGCCAGGCCCTCTCCCACGGGTGGCCATGATGAAATTTCGCTTGATTTCATTCTTGAGGGCTTGAGTGCGCTGCGTGGCGCTGTGATGATGGTTGCTGTTCGCGGCTTTCGTGCCGGCGTGGGATCTAAGGATCGAGGTTGAGAGCTTCTCCCTCATCGGTGGTGATCCCGGTCGTGCTGCGTTGAGCAGAGGTTGCCGGCAGGTGCATTGTTGTGGTGCTACGTTCGAGATGTTTGCTGCGAGGTCAGGTGGCTGGCTAGGATTGTTCGTGGTTAAGTGGCTGTAAGCGTGCTCTGAGGGAGCTATCGTTGAGTTTGGCCACTTCAATTTGAGGTCTATCCAGCCTCTGATGTGTTAAGGTTGTGGGTTGAGGTGGCAGAGCGGGTGCTCTAGTCGAGAGGTGCACTCGGATGAGTGGAGGATCTTCTATTGATCTGTTGTTTCGTCGAGCCTAATGTCTTGTCGTGCTATGTGGCATCAGAAATGACGTGTCGGTCCTGATTATTCTTATAGATTTCGAGGCAAGATTGGGTTGTGGTGTCCCAGTAAATTTTTACTCCTGTGCTCTTGCGTTCAAATGGGTTGTGTTTGCCTGGATTTGGTCTGAGTTATGGAGGTTCCGCGGTGAGTTTCGAGACTCGAGGATGAGCGTTGACGATTGTCGATTATGGCTCGTGTTGCGGCTCTTGGCGTGGCGTGTTGTAGTTCGAGGAATTGCAGCGGTGGTACATCGAGAGATGTTATGATTGTGGTCTGATGTGACACTCGCCGAGTGTGTCGGAGGCGCTGACCTGACGAGGTGATGGTTTTCGGGGTGCTGGGTGGTGCTGTTCCCAGCATGCGCGAGGTTTGAGGTCAGGTCGAGCGTGGAGATTTTCCGTTGGTAGGAGATGTGTTGGTTTCTCCCTTGGTTGGAGAGATTGTGTTTGGCTAAGGTTCGTCGTCTTGCATCGTGTGTTCGGATTGGTTGGCCTCTGGGTGCCATGAAGTCCGTGCGAGACGTGTCCTGCGTTTTTGGCAAGGTGGTTGCCTGCGAGGGTTGTGCCCATTTTTCTTGTGTGTAAGGGTGCTGGCGCTGTTCTGGAAGGACGAATGATGGTTGGGCGGTGTTCGCAGTCTTGGCTGGTGCTGGAACTTTTCGATGCGTGGCAGTTCGGAGCCTGCAGAGTTGTAGAGGATTGCCAGACTTGGGAGTGAATTTGTGCCTTGGGTTCGAGGTAATGGAGCTTTCCTCACCCTATTTTCTGAAGTTGGCCAGCCGAGTTGTGGATTGTCAGGATGGTGAGTCTCGAGTTGCCGTGTTTGGCTGTGCGCGCGCATTTTCTGAAGTTGGCCAGCCGAGTTGTGGATTGTCAGGATGGTGAGTCTCGAGTTGCCGTGTTTGGCTGTGCGCGCGCGGATCAGAGTGTGCAGCGGAAACCTGGTGGGCCCATAACCCACAGGTTCAGGATCATAGCGTTGGTTGCTATGGGTGATTTTCCAGAGGTTGCGTTGAGCATCGGAGGATTGGCTCCTCGGTGTGAGACGTGATGTTGTCGCGCCGTTGCTTGAGATGTCGTGGTTCTTGGCACTGGCATGATGGAGCGTTGGGAAAAAATGTTGGCAAGTGTGCCGCATGAGTACCCTGTTCCTGTGATGGAAGCCGTGTCAGGCGTTGGTGTTGACGCGGATGGGGTTGTTGAGGATGTCGCCTGACGGAAGCCGAGGACGTGTTGGTCAGAGTCGGTGGCTTGGTGCCCGACTTGTATTGGAGGTTGTGTCCTCGGATGAGATCGTGTTTTGAGGAAGTGATCTCTGGCAGACTATGGGTCCCAGTTGGTAGCTGCGAGTGACTGGTAAGCCTAGTCTCGTAGTCGACCATGGTGAGATGTGTATTGTCGGGGACCCGTGTGCATTGGTAGCGGTGTTGGCGACTAGGTTGCCGTAATTTTTGGATGGCACTTTCCTCCCCTAGAGATGTGTGCCATTAGTTGTTCAGGTGGTGTACCGTGGCTCTGTGGCAAGGGCGTAATCGGAATTGGCAGGTGTCCACTTGGATTAATTGAGATGAAGGTTTTGATGAGACATGACGGAAGAGTGACGCCTGTGCGTGGAGGTCCTTGATGGGACGTTGGTGTCGCAATGGTTATCCCTGGTTCGGTGACTAGCATGGGATGGTTCTCTTGTAAGTCTGAGTCGAGTGAGGTGATGACCGAAGACTCCAGGATCTTGTCATTTGGTTTCATCGTGCTCCCCGAGAGGGTTGGGTTAGCACAATGATTAAGATCGGATGCAGAGTCCGAGAAGAGTGCCGCTTGTGATGTGGTAACTGTCTCTGTGTGAGTCAGCGGATGGCCTGTTGTGAGTTGGATCGTGTTTATTGGGCCGGCGAAGGTTTCCCGTTGGCCTGTATTTGGCGACCAGTGGATGGTCTTTTCACAGACAGAAGATGCTGGTGGTTGAGCATCGAGGATGGCGAGAGCTATGTGCAGGTAAGGCCTTGGTGGTCGTTTCTGTGATGTGCCTTTCCATATGGGATCTGGGCTTTCTCGGAGTTTGTCTTCTGACAGAGGTGGCACGATGATATGTTTGGCTTCGGCTTGCCAGGTGTGAACTGGTGGAGGCTTTGTTTTGGTTGTTCCCTTGAGAAGGGTGTGCGACCTGCCAGCTGGTTGTGAAGCTGACGTGTGTTTTGTCTGTCGACCATAGGATGGATCGGTAGCTGTTTCTCGTGATGAGGGTTGTATTTCCTCGGTGAGCGAGATGGTGGCAGCGGTGCCATGAGTGGTTTTCGCGTTGTATGAGGTGGTGCCAGACTTGTGCTTTTGTGTTGTGCCTACTCTGATGGCCGGTGTGCGCGGGTTGCCAAGCGAGGTGTCGTTCGTGGTTGTAGTCTGGGTACGTCCCTCAGGGCTGGTGCTTTCATGAGAATCGAGATTTTCTGTGTTGGGGCTCTGACAGCGTTGTCAGTTGGTTAAGGCTTTCTTCCCATGTGTTCCCGCGTTTGTCCTGAATTTCGAGGAGGAAATTCCTTTAAGGGGGGAGGGCTGTAATGCCCTGGATTTTTCGGATATTTCACGGATCTGAATCCGTGGGTTCAGGACCGCGTTTTCGCAATTGCAGATTGTGTCTGAGTGGGTTTCAGACTATTTCATACTAGATTGTCGGACCCGTTGGTGGTGTGCCCGTGAATTTCCTTAGGTCCGCGGTGTTGTGAGGAGCACGCCGGTAATTTTCTGTAATTTTTGGAGCGTCTTTGTGGGTCCCGGGTTACGTTTCGGGTTTTACGCGTGTTTTTGGCTGTCGGACCTTCGGAACCCCGTGTAGGGTGGACCATTGCGTTCTCCAACTCTGGGACGTTACCAGGATGTTGTGCGTTCTCCGAGGATCGCATAGAGTATTTTCCCTATTTTTTGGTATTTTCTGGAATTTCCAGATTTTCTATATAAATCCCTCTCTCTTTTTCTCTCTCTCCCCTCTCATTTCTCTCTTCCCTCCCTCTCTCTTCTCACGCTCTCTCCTCTCTCCCTCTCTCTCCGACGGCCGACGGAGCGGAGCGCGGGCGAGGTGGGGACGGCGCGGGCAAGGCACGGGCGCGGACGGGTGAGGATCGAGGCAGTGGAGGTGCGGTGAAGCTCGGCCGCGGGTTCGTGTCCCGACGAGGCTTCAACGGCGATTTCTTCGCGGATCGGCGAGCTCGGGACGTGAAATCTTCGGTGGAGGTAGGGAGATGGACCCCCAGCTCATGCACTTTCTTTCCCGCGAGTTTTGTAGGCCGTGGTGAGCCGAGCGGGCTTATTTGAGCTTTTTGGGGGAAAATCTATGTTTTTGGGGTGTGAGCCGGATCTCCCGTTTTACGGTGTTCCGGACCGATTCGGGACTTTAGATGGATGCTAGGAGGGTTGGGGGAGCTTCCCCCTTGTTTTCCCCATCATCGGGCGATGATCGGGGCGTGGAACGGAATTTTTGGGTTCTTCCCGCCGTCCCGTTCACGGGACGATTTGGCGGCCCTTCCAGAGAGCGCCACTTCCCTGGCGGCCTAAGCTGGGTGCGTCACTTGTTTCTGTTTTGTCGGCAGGGCTGGCGGCCGCACGATAAACCGCCAGACCGGGTGGCGGCCGAGTCTTCGACCGCTACCCCGTTCTGACCGTAGGGAGTCAGGTACCCCTAGCGGTCGTAGGTTCGGGCGGCAGAGTCTTGTAGCGGCCTGGGGTAGGACCACCAGGCCTAGTGTGATTCATCTTCTGGCGGGCCAAGGGCGGACCGCCAGAGGCCTTGTAGCGGCCTAATGCTGGACCGCTAGAGTCTGTGTGGCGGCCCAGGGTAGGACCGCCAGGTGATTCTCCGTGCCGGGTTCGCGTGTGTTGGTCTACGGTCGACCCGGTTGTGACCTAGTGGTCGACCTTCGGCCTCGTAAGTGTCCCGGACACCCCGTGGGTTCCGTGTCCATGTTTCTGGGGTGTCGGGAGGTGCCGTGTTACCTCAATTAGCGTGCCCATAGGTGTGTGTGTTCCGGACTTTGTGTCACGCTTGATCGAGTCACCGTATATCGGTGTGAGTGCGGTGGGGTCTCCCCTGCATGTCGTGGATTTTCCTGGAAGATGATTCCCATGTGGGCCATGTGTTTGGCCTTGGACTGCGAGCCCAGTCATCCAGCCTGGGGCTGGAGGTTTCCCGCTTTTCCTTGGGATGGGAAATCAGCGAGGCGGCTCGTGAGTTACCTTGGGAATCGTGCTTCTGTGCTTTTCGCGTGGGCCATATGTGTGGCCTTGGACTGTGAGTCCTATCATCCAGCCTGGGGCTGGAGGTCTCTTGAGTTCCCTTTTTGGGGGATGGTCTTGGCGGCTCGTGAGTTGCCTTGGTATTCGTGCTACCGTGGTTTTAGACCTAGGGATTAGGCTAGATTGAGGGCCTTGTGCTATTGCGTGCGACGGTCTTGACCCCGAGTCTTGTGACTCAAGGACCGTTGGATTTAGTGAGTCTAGAGGACTGTCTAGAGTCCAGTGGCTCGGCGCCACTTGGTTCTTCTCGACTTTCGCACAGGGTGAGTGCGTGTTTCTCGGAGTTTCTCCTTGGAGAGTGGTCACACTTGTGACTCCCCACCAGTCGTAGCCTTCCGACACGTGTGTGGTCCCACCAGGGAGTGGTGGCGAGGCTACCCGAGAGACGGCTTTAGGCTGGTTGCCGTGGGCCTCCTACTGTGGCGGCTCGAGTCCGGGCCCGGAGGACGAACCAGCTAGAGGGCCTGACGTAGCGCAGTCAGTCAGTGTGTGCACACGTGGTCGGGGACTTCGGACGCGTGCTGACGAGCACGACCCCGACTAGACCCTTGTTCCGTGGTTACTTGTATGGTGTCTCAGTCTCCGCCCGGGGCGCCGCAGCGAGACACTTGAGGCTGTGGACTAAGTCGTCAGTGGACATATCCGACCTTGCTTCTGGTGGGCAGGTACTCCTGTCACGTGAGACGTGACTCTCATGTTTCCGGGTTCCGTTTCCCGTCTGCGAGACGTGATTTTCTGGACCTACTGGTGTTTCTGAGATAGTGGCCAGGGTGCTAGTAGCTTTACCGAGGTCGCGTCTTGTTGTGCGGTGCCCGCGACCAGGTGGTCGGGGTTCCACCTTGGACAGCGTGTCCAGGGCGGCCTTGTCTCGGGAGGACATGCCTCTACGGCGGAGTTGCCGTGGGTTTTACCTCGGTAAGTGGTGTTAGTGTGGTCCGGTTCTCGATTGTGAGATCGGGATTTCTCTTTCTGCTTGACCGGTACAGTAGGAGTAGTTGTAGTGCCGAGTTTTGACCGGCCACCGTATTTACTGTTCCTGCTGCTAATGTTGTTCTTGTAGTTACTGCTTTCCGTGCCGCCGTTGTTCTCAGTTGGGGTTCCGCGGGATCCCTACTGAGCCAGTGACAGGAGGCTCACCCCTGCTTTTCAGGTGTGGTAGTTCTTCCTCGAGGTTCGAGGCTACAGTGCGGAGGTTCTTAGTTGCCAGCTCGCCAGGCTGAGTGTTCACTTGGCATGTGGTACGCTTTACTGCTTTAGACTGTACTTTCTGTTGGACTAGACTATGTTGTAGTAGTTGTTTATTTATTTATGTTAATTATTGAATTATCCTGCTTTATTTTCTATTTCTTTGTACCTCCACTGCGAGGCCCGTGCCTTAGCGGATCTTTAGTGGTTCGGACCTAGAATCTATTCTGGAATTTTCGGCTATTTTCCTGGATTTTTAGGAATTTTTCTGGCATTTTTTAGGGTTTTTATTGGAATTATTTGGGTTTTTAAAAGAAGAAATTAAGGTTTATATATATATATATATATATATATTAATCCTTTTTTTTCTTTTATCTCATCCTCTCCCTCACTTCTCTCTCCCCCCTCGTCGATCTCGCTCACGCTCTCTCTCTCTTCTCCGATCGCCTCTCTCCCTCTTCTTGGGATTTCAGGCGGAACGGCGACGAATCGAGACGTGGAGCACGCCGATGGATTCCTCGCGTCGAGAGGAACGCGTTGACGCCCTCCACGACGTGATTCACGATTCGTGGGTGCGAGACGAGGTGTGGAAGCTCGGTGAACCCTCCTCGGTGCATGCGGCTTAATCGGCCGTTTCGGCTCGAACGAGGTAGGGGGATGGAATCCCAATCTCGCTAGGATCATTCCCTATAGCTGTTTGCTTAGTTTAGCTCTTGTGGCATGCATAATGGATATTTTTCATTTTTGGGGTTTAAGCTTCGTTCTTCATGTTTAATCCATTGTGAATGTTGCATGTGGGTGTTTTTTGTTGGTATTGTGTTGTTTAGGACGTGTGGTTTGGCAGGAAACAGGTTTTTCCGTTGTTACCCGACGATTCCGATCGCCCGGGAGGGAACCCGTTTTTAGATATAACCCGTCCGTAACCCAGTCGGTGTGACGGTCTTACCAGAAACCGTTACACCCGTAACGGTCCATAGGGGACGCGTTGCAGTCTTGTGACGGACCCAAGGGGATGCGTCACAGGGAGTGTAACGGCCTAGCCCTAGGCCGTTACATT
This sequence comes from Amorphophallus konjac, assembly GCA_022559845.1. NCBI lineage: Eukaryota > Viridiplantae > Streptophyta > Magnoliopsida > Alismatales > Araceae > Amorphophallus > Amorphophallus konjac. Next base: position 8,219,593 of record CM040121.1, on the reverse strand, counting down.
TCGTTTGTCTACCGTTGATCGGGTTTGGGGGTTGGCCTGACGGCCTGTCGGGCGGCCGTTAGGGCGCCGTAACGCGCCTCCGGGTGCGCGTTACATCCTGCTAGGGCGTTAAAATCTGTGGGTTTTGTTTTGGCGTCGGGTGGCTCTAACGGCCAGGGGCGGGTGCGTCACAATCGATGTAAAGCACCGACCCCCGACCGTCACACTCTGTGACGCGGTGGCAGTGGACCGTCACGCTCTGTTAGTCAGGGCTGTGAGCCCCTTTGGTCTCGGGTGGTTGTAACGGCCGGGTGGAAGCGCGTTACAGTTCGTGTAACGCACGACACCGCGACCGTTACGCCTTGTGACGCGGTGAGTGTGGACCGTCACATCCCCTGGGGTTTTCAAAAGCCGCTTGTTCATTCTTTAATGCTTTCCACATATTTCTACGCCATGTTCAAGTTGTTTTATGAAATAATGGCATGTTTTTAGATCCCAATAGAGTAACTTTTCTTTCCTTGCGATGGAGCCACTGTGGTAGCCCTAAGGCCTTTGAGTTGCCGACCCGCCTGGGGATGGTGGAGGGGTGTTCCCGTCACACGGTTTGTAAGCTAGTTCCGTGGGCTCCCGGCTAGCGGTAGCGTCCTACCGAGGGAGAAAACTAGCTAGAGGGCCTGGCTCAGGCGAGAGTCAGTGTGTGCACACGTGGTCGGAGGCTTTGGACTGACACTGACGAGTGTCACTCTGACTAGTCACTTGGTTTGGTACTGTTTACGCGCTCAGCTTGTCGTGTTACAGACTGCGAGTGCTTGAGACGCAGTGTAAGCCGTCAGTGGACGCATCTGGTTTCTGCTCCCTGTGGTTGTCCTGTTCCCTGTGGCTTGGTTAGTTGAGGCATATTATATTGGTAGATTTAGTTTTTGTCATTTAGACTTATATATTATTGGCATGTATTAGCTGTTATACTTGTTCAGTAGATTTACAGCTTTCAGTCTTATCATGCCATTGCCTGTTCATTTAATTAAATGCATGCTCTAATTGCTTAATTTCGCATGATTGCATGTTTAGCACGAGGTAGGGATCCGCGTGACCCCTACTGAGTCTGGCTGTGACTCACCCTTCTCCTTTCAGGTGAGCCGCGCCCGTCGTCTCCCGGAGTTTCCCGTGTGCTCGGAGACCGTTCTTAGCTGTCAGCAGTAGACGGGTCACCTTTTTGGCTCTCTGGTGTACTTTTGTCGAGGTATGCCCCGTGTAGTTGTACTTTTGGACTGGCACTCTTGTGCCTCTGGACTAGTTTATATTTTTAGCACTCTGTTTATTTTGAAATTGCTTCCGCTCTTTTGCTAAATTTTATTGCTTAAATCTATTATGTGCGCTTGCGATTGCAATTCGTTATACATCCCCTCGACAAACTTCACTAACCCTTCAGGGGCCTCATCAGCCTCTTGGGTGACTTCCCCAGTTCCTGGTATCGGTGTATCGATGTTATCGATATATCGGTATCCGGCGCTCCGGGTCGTCACATCCACACTCCTTTTAGCCATTCCGAGCCCTCCCGGTTTGTGGGCGGCGGGCCAGGATTCGCATGTTATCGGGTTCTTCCCGGTATCCGGATCTTGGGTCGTCACAGCACGAGCCGAAGCCGATGGCGAGAGGAGATAAAACCTTCGGATGGAGTCGGCTGGAGTCGATCGGAGGCGATCTCGACTGCAGAGCACGGAGGCGAAAGATGGCAGGCAGAGCAGAGAGCACTCGCGAGAGAGGGGAGGGAACAGTGCGATCAACGAGGGCACGAGAGGAGGTCGTTCGGGAGATGAAACAGGGTTGGGGATGGGGGGATAACTCATTCCAAGTAAAACTTGGAATGAGATATCCATGGGGAAAAAGGTGAATTTTGAGGTTAACCTATTTTTGCTTAACCCAGCATATCCTTGCGATTTTGGGCTCTACTAAACAGTGAACGGGGATAAAACGGAGATAACCTGGCCCAGTCCCGATACCAAACGGGCCCTAAATCTCTAACGAAAACCCCCCTTTCTTAGAGCCACCTTCCTCCCCCTCGCCTCCTTTTTTATTATTTTTTTAAAAAATTTAAAGCATGGTTTGTAACCCAGCCCCTCTCTCCATGAACGAGGGTTTTTCTATCGTCATTTATACTCTCTCTCTTCTCCCAACCGTTGACTTCTCCCCTACAGTCGTCACTCTTTGCCGCACACCGAAACCGCCTCATCGCAGGGATTCTGTTTATTGTAGCAGATCGGCCGCCCGCCGCCTTGTCGACCTCCTTCGACTGCTCAAAGCGTAGCCCGCCACCTCGTCAGCCTCCTTTGACTGCTCAAAGCGCCACCTCATCACCTAGCATTGTAGCCTCGCTGGCCTCCTCGCCCCCCTCCGGCCACCTAAATTGCTGCCGACCTACACGAGTCACCCCCCTTTTGAAGCAGTGTTGAACGTCCCAGAGATTCGGATTATACATGTCGTGTGTGGGATTGTGATGTATCACGCGGTACATCGTGATAGTACGATTTAGTGCGATCCTCAATGTGACGCCTATGTCTCACGCCCTGCCTGTGCCGATCTATTGTTCGTACAATCTGACACTTGCGACATGCAACGTGCTAGATCGATATTGCAAACCATGATATGGACGGCTGAAAATGTTAGTGGTATCCGATAAACTTACAATATTTAATTGGCCAATCCGTCTCTTAACATTAACAATAACATAATAAGGGACCTGAATTGACATCTCCCGCTTTAATTTCTTATAAGAATTATTACAGATGAGAATGAAAACAGAAATAAGTGTTTCGGCTTTTGCATCTATTTCTTTTTATTTGAGTAAGCACCGACCAACAGAGTCAAAGTCCAGTCAAGTGCACCATCCCCCAGCAGGAGACAATGTTCTCACTTCCCCAGACTGACACTGTGGCCAAGGAAATTTTTATTAATATTGGAAAAGAATACATGCTCAGCGGGGCATACCCCTGTCAGTCTCTACAATCAACCATGAGAACCACAATTAGCTACAGAACCAAAGAACCAAAAAACAAACTAATTACAATTGCGAATGGCAGGCAATCCTGCATCTATTTCTACTTTTGAATGGGAATGAACATTTCCACTTCCATTATTTTGCAATTTTATTAAATTTTAAGTCTTCATATTATTTAAGTCCCAACAATTTTTATAGTATGTAAAATTATAAAGCCATAGAAGCCTCACAACACCTAGGAAAGATAACCTTCAAACTTACAAAACATACTAATTGCCTACAATAAAACAAGTTGAAAATTAATAAAATCACATCGTAAATAATGTTGTAGAGACAGAAAAATGGTTCTTAGTGCTTGTACCACACTTTCAAGATTTGTTTGTTTGGAAAAGAGTGGACGGTCACCCGAGGAAACCTGCAAGTAAGTATTAGAGAAACGACGTCAGAAGGAGCCCTGGGGTGTGACCCCATGGGACAACCCTCTGATACTTAAGTTAGAACCGTAGAGAACTAAGTGGATAGAGAATAAGAGAGGAAGAGAGTTGAGAGCCTATATCTCAGAGAGGATGCTTGGAGAGTGCTCAGAGAAGGCTGAGATTACTTGGCCTCTGCGCCTTACTCGGAGAGAATGCTCGGAGGATGCTCGGAGAGCACTTCTAGGGAGTGCCCGGTAGACTTGGAGAGCACTTCTGGGGAGTGCTCGATAGGCTTGCAGAGCACTCGGTAGGCCTAGAGAGCACTTCTGGGAAGTGCTCGGTAGGCTTGTAGTTCAATTGGTAGGCCTCGAGAGCACTTCTAGGGAGTACTTGGTAGGCCTGGAGAGCACTTCTGGGGAGTGCTTAGAGAGGTAAGGGGAGAAGAACCACAAAGGGACCTCCAAGACCCTACTCCCCCCGTGGAGATTCCTTCCGCCGGAGAGCCCCTCTATCCTCCTTGGGGTGGGGCTCTGTTGGCACGAGCATGCTTCTTACTCTCTCTATGTGTCTCTGTCTGTGTAGTTATGTCACAGTCCCTCCTACTTCCTCCTTGGCGTAGAGTTCAACAAGCACGAAGATGCCTCTCTCTCTCTCCTTTGTGTCTTTGCAAGACTATGACTATCGGGGTGCCTCTGCTGGTGTCCGCCCCTCTTATGGATCCAGTGGGGACCTGTTTATATAGGCCTTGGTGGTGCTGGCTGTTCCTCGACTTAGAAATAAGGTAGATTGCGGAGTGATGTTTCCTTGATCGTGGGGGTTGTCCGTTATGCGCTTGCCCATTCCTGGAAGGGAAACTTCGTGGTGAGAATCTCGGCAACATGGGTGTGACCCAGTCTGTGCCAGGGAAAGCCCTGTGATGATGGTGGCGACGCTCATCTGTTGGCGAGAAATGCGGCGTCTGGATCTTGCATGCGTAGTAATTTCACATTTGGGCTGGCGGTCCTTTGCAGACTCGGTCGAACTAGGCCGTGCTGGACCTGGTAATATTGGGTCATGCTGGGCCTGGCGAATTTTACCCTCCAGGAATTATACGAGGCCCGATGAGGGAGAAATTTTGGTGAAGCCATCGTAAAGCTTCTCATCGCTTGATGCCTTTCTTGGTGCGCAAGGTAGCCCCCCTACACATGTAGGGTGACGTCACTGGCGTGGCAGTCATAACTGCGAGGATTAGTCCTCAGTTGGGTCGAGCTCCAGTTTCTGTCTTTCTGAGGGGCTGTTGACACACTAAAAATAACGCTAAAACTATCAATACCCGTCTCCTCTGAGGAGGCTGCAAAAGAGTCATCCCAGACAAATCCAGATCTTACTCATGATAATATTCACCTTGGTTGGCACAAAGGCGTCTACTGGAGGTGGAGACAACGGACCTGTTCAACATCTACTTTGATATCTACAACAAGCAGGTTCTGAAGGCTCCATGTCCAGTAACAATCATGACAGTGCATTTGGCTGTGGGTTCTACCTTACTTCTATTTGTGTGGATGACCAATCTGTTGAAGAAACCAAAAATATCATCCTCACAGCTGTTGGCAATACTACCACTGGCTCTTGTACACACAATGGGAAATCTTTCACCAATATGGGTCTTGGGAAAGTGGCTGTTTCTTCTACACACACTACTAAAGCCATGGGACCATTCTTCTCAGTTGTCCTCTCAGCATTGTCTCTTGGGGAGACGCTAACCATCTGGATATTACTGTCTCTTGTGCCGATAGTTGGTGGTGTGGGATTGACATCATTAACTGAAGTTTCTTTTAACTGGGCTGGCGTCTGGAGTGCAATGACATTAAATCTGACTTTCCAGTCTCGTAGTATGCTCAACAGAAGTTCATGGCGAAGAAAGAGGCATCACTGGATAAACATTACTCTCTTCTCAGTAATAACCATGATGCCCTTCGTCCTGCTGACTCCTGTAGCACTCTTGATGGAAGGCATCAAATTTACTCCCTCGTTCCTGCAATCTGCTGGTTTGAATCTCCGATGTGAGATCCCTCCTGGCTAGCCTCTGTTTCCACGCTTGTCAACAGGTTTCATACATGATCTTGGCAAGGGTGTCGCCTATTACACACTCCGTAGGGAACTGCGTGAAGAGGGTGGTAGTAGTCATCGTGACCTGGGTTCTCTTTTTCAGAACGCCAGTCTCCCCCGTCAACTCCCTTCAAACCGGCAGCCTTGTCAAAGGTTTGAACCGGCAGCTCTTCAAGAGCATACGGCGGCACCGGCAGGCCCTGAGCCCATCCGGCAACGTCCGCTTGATCCGGCAGCGTCCCGTCGATCCGGCAGGGATATCTCCATCCGGCAGCACCGGTAGGAGGTAACCAAACCGGCAGCATCCCCTGCTATAGCTGATCTAGCAGCCCCGCTATGTTCGATCTGACAGGTCTATTGGTAGCCCGCAGTTCCATTCGGTCCAGCAGCCCATGTCCTCATATAGTCGTCCCGGCAACCGTGAAACGGGTTGTGCCAAAAGTCCAGTAGGTACGGATGTTGCCACTTTTGTGCGCATCTTTTGATTAAGGGGGCGTCTCAGATTCTTCGAAACCGTCTTCTATTTATTCTCCCCACACACTCCGATCTAGGGGAGATGTTACCAAATTTTCATCAAAAATATAGACTTAAACAATATAATAATATAATAATAATAAAACACATAACAATGATACTTGACAGTAAAGGGACTCTAGGGAGATGAAAAGAATAAAAGAAATAATGCCAAGAGATGAGCATCATAACAAAAGACCAATGTTTGCATGCTTGGATGTTACATTTTCTCGGGATGTATCAAACGGTGTGAATAAATGCCTCTATCTTATAACAAGCATCACTCAGATAAATTTAACCCTGAATTCCACATATCGAATGAACTCTGCACGCTTGCATGTCGTGACTTGTCGGTATATTAAATGGTGGGTTGTGGAAGGTCGGGTCGTGCCCTGCTGAATACTCCCACAATACGCGAGGATATGACTCCGCCCAGTACCGCAGTCACACTGCATAATAAAAAATATACATATAAGAATAAGCTCATTGCTCAAAAGTTAAAAGTCATATAATCGACAGCCCTCTTCTTCCCCTGGACCCTATGTGGAGGGGACATTAATAAGGTTGCCGTAGGTCGTGCTTGGACCCATTATGGCCATGGCCCGATCATACTCTAAGCCGACATCCCGTAGCTTTGATTCGCCCTCTTCAGGGTTCGATCCTACTCTTTTTACATAAAAATTGCCAACATTCTGGCAGACATCTTTTATTGAAGTTCGAGTCTCCGCTCCAACATGGAATGTTAACAAAACAACATGTTCACCCCTCAATAGGGATGGTTTCTTGTCATTCGAGATTCTAGAGTCTCCTTCGTTGATATTAATTTCTGGTTTATAGGGCCCTCAATCTCTAGTGAGTAATCAAGAGTTTTCTCCCCTCTCGAGAGATGTAATTAACGCCAACACCTATATGGTGCGGCGGACTTCTGGTCCCGACACGGACACCACTTTTGCCTGGTTAGTCAGGACAAACGCATAATAAATTTGTCACGGAAGTGACTGGCACGCCTATAAAATAAATAAAACCCACAATAAATCATAAATTATAAAAAAAGCGCATCACCAGGGGCGCAGCTGGCTCTCTCCTGAGGAAGAGAGATGCTCAGGCGCCAGAGTACCCCACAAGGCACACTTATGGACTAGCTAGTGGCCTACGGTCGTACTCGTGACCAGTGAGACCATGAGATGACTGACTCCATTGTGGAGGTGAGTTAGTCTCTCACTCCGCACAAAGTTGGGGAAGTCAAAGGTGATCAGAAGGAATTCCAGCAATACTACAAGGAAAAGAGAGTCGAATTAGCTCCGCCCGAGAAAAACCCCATGGCGGACGAACCTAGAATTAACTGGTGGAGGAACCCCAGCCGAGAACCTCTTCCTCATACAGATCGGAGAAATCCCCAACTGCACCCTGTGGATCATCTCTCTCCTCCCCGAGAAAGAGAGGAAGTTTAGAAATAACAATTAGCACCATTAAAGTGAAAGGACCATGTTAAGAAAAATATCCATTGAACGGAGACCAAGTATAGAACTTTAGGAAATTTTCATTAAAGAACTTTAAGTAATCAATTATCAAGAATCCTTTATTTCTACACAGAATCAAGATGCTACAGACTTATAAGAATGATAATCACGTTAATACACGGATCGGAACGCATTAAAATAGTCAATCAAAGATTTGCAAAACTTTGATAAAACTCAATCAATCGAATGGGCACGTCTCATGAGAACTGAGTTGAACGCAATCTACCTCACGGGCACGTTCATAACATATCATACAGAACGCAATCAGGGCCAGGCCGCGATCCGAAAAGGACAAGGAAGAACGTGGCTTGTTGGATGGATGCGTTCAGACATGGTTCTCCTAAACGCGATCTATCGGGATGCCGCCTTCAGGGGACAGAAACTTGAACGCGATCTCTGAATACTCATTGAACAAAACAAAATCAAATCGAATCATGTTTCATGGTTCTAAAGACCGATTGAATCACATCTTAGATTAGTAAGACGAGATTATAAGAGATTTTCTAAAAATTTTAAAATACAATCACCTTGACGTCTATATGAGAATCCATGACTCACAAAGACTTACAGAGACTTTAATAAAGAAGTTCAAGTCTAACAGAAAAAATAATAGATGAAAAGTCCTAACTTCACCGAGAAATAGACTATGCGAGAACCAAAACCAGAATAGATGGTAGATTCATGTCACCGGAGTGACATGATATTCAAGATAAAACAATAATAAAATCAAATAGTATATCAAAATGCTGATTATACAATAATTAAACAATTAAAAATCAAGATTATCATGTAATAACTTTAATCATAAGTTAATATCTAAATCTTTTAGACACGATGGAACCAATTTCAAAAGGGAAAAAACATGAAAAAAAAGATAGGACACGGAGACAACACAAATCATGAGAGGAGTCTATAAGATAAAAAAAGACTTTAAGGAATTAATCATAATTTCAATATAAAGTACCTAGCCAATTATTAGTTAAGACGACATGCTTAATGAAGAACATGATTTTGACATGAAAATTACAAGTTAATCAAGTTGAAAAAATTGAATTAAACAAAAAAGAATCAACAACTGAGAGTTGCATTTCCCCCTACCAGGCCTCCAAAATGCAGCAGTCATCACCAGCTCAACATCTCTTCAATTGTTCCTCACTCCATGCATACCACACCTAGTGACATGAAAACTAATGCAATTTTACCCAATCCCCGTTACAAAAATCTACCTTAAATGGCATCCAAGTGTCATGCTACCCTTTATATACAAAATTAGATGGGCGATTTGCAAACATCGACTTGCAGAGCACAATCCCATCACCAATAATAAGCTGAGAAGTTCACATGGCGTAAGCAAACTAAGATGATAACGCAAAACAAATTTAGTTGTTCTTGCTGCTTACAAGCATGAATGGCTAACCCACAGATCAAGTTCAGCGGAGCATTTGGTGCTGAAAATATTTCAAATCCATCTCTATCAGTGGTGGTAAGGATACAATACATAACATAGTACGATTTTCTAGTAGGTTTTGTATAATGTTTTATGATTTTTCAGTCACAACCAGCAAACAAGAAAACGTCTATCCCAGCACATAAATGTCTCCATGTAAATCCTGACCACGTTAGATGCCCATCAGAACTGTATCCAGTTCCAAAGAAAAGATGCCCATGACCACCAACAGCATGAAGACAACTGCGATCTACTCAAATTTCTTGATTAAGGATAAGTCATGCAGCATTTTCTCAATCGCATCATCATCTTCGAATCTTCCTTTAGTCTGTAAACATAAATAACAAATAATTCATGATTAAATGAAAAACAGCCTACATAAAGGTGACTGGTTCCAAATTAGAGGAGAACCCCAGAAATCACTTAGAAAGAATATATATATAGTGACAGAAACACGATGATAGAACATGAGAGTGAATTAAAAAGCCAGTACGCTAGCACAATAACTTCTCTCTTTTGTCTAAAGCCCTATTCATAACATCCAGTCAAAGGTTATAAAAAAACATGAGATCTAGACTAAGTTTCTGCATCATAATTCAAAAGGTGGTTTGGCATGCATTTATATATCTAAGCATACCTTAATAGTGGGGACCATAGCAATAGCTTCCTCAACAGTTTCTGGGCAAAGATTGCCAAGCACACAGAGCTGCAAATCAAATGCAAAATTGTTAGGTATCTTTACAAAATACTCTTTGCATTTACCTTGATACATATCAGTCACATGTATACCTCAAATTCAGCCAACCGATTCCTACTGAGCACTCTGAACAAATCTGTTAAGAATCACACTGATACAACATTCTTCCACCTAAAGGGGAGAAGAGATATGCATAACCGGCTTGCAGTATAATAACAATACGGATTCTTGGCATTGAAAATGTCTTGCAAGGTACTGTGAGGGTGCGGATTCTTGGCATTGAAAATGTCTTGCAAGGTACTGTGAGGATAGATTACATCCCACTTCCAAGAAAGAGAAGCAAACCAGAATGACATGGCATCTTTCTTATAGCAATTTCCCCTTGTACTTGATGCACTTAGTAACTGAATGTATGGGGATGCAGTAGAAATTAGAAAGGATGTAAAGAATCATTCCCCCCCCATGCTTATACATTCAAAAGGGAAACAATGAAAACCTGCTTTAGAAAAATGTGCATGAATGCTAAGAGTTTGCTCAGTCCTTGATCAAGAGGAGGATAAGAGAGTTCTCATTCTCAACCCTTCTCCACTTTTCCAGCCATAGATCGGTTAAGGCCGAAACCGATACGTTTCGGCCTCATTCTCTACCCTTCTCCACTTTTCCAGCCATAGATCGGTTAAGCCCGAAACCGATACGTTTCGGCCGAAACGTATCGGTTTCGGCCTTAACCGATCCGAAACTGGACCTACTCACTGTAGCAGGTTCAAAACTTTTAAAAAAAAGTTTCGGGCGAAATCGGTATCGATTTCGCCCGAAACTTACATGTTTCGGTCCGAAACCGGACGGTTTCGGCCGAAACCCACGTGAACTCCCTCAGATCTGAGGAAGAAAACCGCCGACCTGCTGCTGATGCTGCTGCTGATGCCGCAAGTGCTACTGGTGCCCTGCTGCCGCAGCTGCTGCTCCTGCTGCTGCTGTTGCTTTGGCTGCTGCGGCAGCTCAGCTCCCTGCTGCTGTGCGGCTGCTGCTGTGAAGGTGTAGAGGCAAGAGGTTATTTTGTTGAGGTTAATTTAGGGTTTGTTTGTTTTGTTGTGTTATTTTAGTTGGGTTGAAACTTTTATTTGCTGTTGGTTAATTATTTTGGTTGGGTTAATTTTAAACTTTGAATTATGTTAAGACTTCAAATTAAATCATAATTAATTCCTTAAAATTAGGTTAATTGTTAATTAAGCCCTAATTAGTTCATAAAAATTGGGACTTTTGTCTAATTCGATTTGCTTAGGCTCAATTGAAGCTCAATTAAACTTCATTGAAGATTTTGGGGTGGGAGCATGCGGGTAATTAAAATTTTCCAAGGGTGATTAAGGGTTAATTACTAATTAAGCCCTAATTAGTTCATAAAAATTGGGACTTTTGTCTAATTCGGTTTGCTTACGCTCAATTAAGCTTCATTGAAGATTTTGGGGTGGGAGCATGCGGGTAATTAATTTTTTCCAAGGGTGATTAAGGGTTAATTACTAAGTAAGTCCTAATTAGTCCATAAAAATTAGGGGTTTTGTCTAATTTGGTTTGCTTAGGCTCAATTGAAGCTCAATTAAGCTTCATTGAAGATTTTAGGGTGGGAGCATGCGGATAATTAATTTTTTCCAAGAGTGATTAAGGGTTAATTACTAATTAAGCCCTAATTAGTCCATAAAAATTGGGACTTTTGTCTAATTCGGTTTGCTTACGCTCAATTGAAGCTCAATTAAGCTTCATTGAAGATTTTAGGATGGGAGCATGCGGATAATTATTTTTTCCCAAAGGGTGATTAAGAGTTAATTACTAATTAAGCCCTAATTTTTTCATTGTACTTACAACTATTTCTCTTTGCCTGTCTTCATGCAGCATCAAACCTAGACGTGAACAAAGTCAGGAGCAGCAAGGATAAGAGGATCCGGGGTGGCCCACCTCTCCTTAGTTGATACTAAGAGAAGAAAAGTTAAATGCAATTATTGTGGTAAGGAGTTACATGGCGGAATTACTAGAGGAAAGTAACATTTGACAGGGGTAAGAGGAGAGGTGAAACAATGTTGAAGAGGGGCGATCTCGCGCTGATCCTGAGCTGGAGAAGATGGTCACCAAATAGTGAACTGCAAGGAAGGGAAACGGATCAGGGGACCCAGGGGATGATTCCCTGGGGAAAACCCTCCGATGCCTAAGTCAGCAGAGCAGTGGTGGAAGCTATGAAGGGAGGAAGAAGGAGATGCACGAGATCCCTCTCCACCAAGGTGGTGAAGTGGTTCCTGCTCAGGGAGTGTAGGCGTATGTTGGCCTTACCTTTCGCTGGAGGGAGTCCCCGGGTTAAATAGTGTGCCAGCCTTATGAGTCCCGTAAGCCGAGGAGTTTCAGGCGGGGGTTACGTCCTTATCGTGGGCACCTTTATAGCCTTGAGGAGTCGTGGGCCCCCTTATCCTTGTAACTCCTGCTCAGAAATGGCTCTCAATGGCAGTGTGGATAAGCTATCCGTCGGTCGACCCCAGCTTGAAGGGTGCCAGCCCTGTCCCGGGCGATAGGCATAGCTCGGGTGAGAGTCGGTCGGAGTGGGCGCGGGGCGCTAGCCCTTATCCCGGTGAGGGGAATAGATCGGGCGTGGGTCTTCCTCCGACCGGACTGACGCTCGGCCTTCCGAGCCTAATGGCCGCCTAGGAAGTGCTTGATCCCGAGTGAACTTATTGGGCTTTTATGCTAAGTGGGCCCTGCGGGCGGTGACTTAGATGAGCTGGGCCTCGTTTGGTCTCGCTGGACCTAGTTCGGCCTGCTCTTAGATGGGCTACAGAAATCCCCCTCTCCAAATGTGACAGATGTCCCCGAGAGGTCCGAGAACAAACGCGCTAGTGCCTTCTGGGCAAAAAGGAGAGGATGCAACAAAGGGCTGAAGATAGGCTGAAATTGCTGAGGAGATTTCAGGCAGAAGGGTTAGGAGGGATGATGATGAGGAAGGCACCGAGTTTTCTGATTCAGAGCTGACTGAAGCAAGGGAGCGTGAACAAGCCGCTTGAAGGAAAGGAAAGGCACCCATGGGTTCAGGGATCTACTCCAGTACAGCTGCACGACATCCTGACACTAGAGCTGTGCCTCAGACAACAGGCCCCATGGACAGCTATCTGCACAGAAGGCCCCATGCTACGCAACCTAAAATCAAGCAAGTATTGAGAGGGGTAAAAAAATCAGCAGAAGTTGCAGGGCATGCATTTAAAAGTATCTACAAATGGTTTTTTCATATAGGTGTCCCTGCACATGTAGCTTCAAGTGAATATTTTCAACCTATGCTAGATGCCATAGCAGATGCTGGCCCTGACTTGAAGGCTCCATCACGTCGAGACATACGGGCGTGGCCTTGAGGGAGAGGTTGAGGAGCTCCATGGTTGGATTGAAAGCTTCAAGCATATATGGATGGAGAGAGGATGCACCATCATGTGTGATGGCTGGACTGGTACCACGAAGAAATCCATGATTAACTTTTTGGTCTATTGCATCGAAGGTACAATATTTGTTAAATCTGTAGATGCATCAAATTATGAAAAAAAATGTCAATTATTTGTTTCATTTGATGGATAATATGGTAGACCAAATTGGAGAGGATAATGTTATCCAAGTAGTGATTGATAATGAAGCTAGTTATAAGGCTGCGGGGAAGAAATTGATGCAGAAGCGCAGTCACTTATATTGACTCCCATGTGCTGCACACAATATATCTATAGCCATCCTAGGATATTGAATATGTTCAGGGCGCATGCGAGTGGAGGGCGAGATATCATCCGTGCAGGCCCAACCATATTTGCTTCGAATTTTATTTCTTTGGAGTCTTTGCACAGGTATAAGATTGATCTCAATTCTTGATACTCGATCCTTATAGATATGTAACAGTATTTGATTCAAATTTCATTTACTTGCACAGATATAAGAATGAGCTGAAAGCTTTCGTGTACCACAATGCCCTGCGGGAATACATCGACAAGGACAATGTTGATGCTCAGATGGAATATTTGGATGTCTGCCAAATCGTGGAAGACAACAAATTCTGGGGCAGGGTCTCACGGTACATGAAAGTAGTCACACCCCTCGTGAAGGTCCTAAGAATGGTGGATGGCGATGAGAATAATGATATGGGGTATCTGTACGAGGCCACTGACCGTGCCACATTAGAGTTGCAAGGTTCCCTTCCCAGACATTATGCAAAATGGTGGAAAATAATTGACCAGAGATAGGACAACACATTACACCACGACTTGCATGCAGCTGGTGAGTGATTAATTGTACTTAAATGAGGGTAATGCCTATACGTTATTTTATATCTAACATTTAGTTAATTATACACAAATGTAGGTTATTTCCCCAACCCTCGATTTATGTACGATGCCGATGCACATGTTGATGGCGAGGTGCTCCAAGGGACTTTAAAAGTCATTGGTTGTTTATCGAGGACACCAGAAAAGAGACTTCAGGCCGAAGTAGAGGTTGACATTTATTGATTTTATCAATAAGAGGTATAGAATTTACTTAAGTAGTTATGTTTATCTATTACTTTATCTGTGTAGATAAACAATTATAGAATATGGACCGGGACATATTGTAATGCCCTGGATCTTGTTGGATCTTTGTTGGATCTTTCGGATCTCTTTCGGATTGGTTTCGTTGAGTTTCGGTTCGCTTTCGTGGCTTCCGAGTTGAGTTTGACGAGCCGTGTGGGTTTTTCTCACGTACTAGTTACGGAACCCTACGGTGAGTTTGTTTGTCAATTCTCGAGCTCGTGGATGCTACAGCGACGATGTACTCGTCGAGCCAGTCGTTTCGACTATTTTTGCGTATTTTTCTGAATTTGTGCATTTTCGGCGCATTTTCGGAATTTCCGGAAATTAGGAAAATTTCCTAATTTCTTTCTTTTTTCTTTTCTCTTTCTCTCTCTCCTTCTCATTCGCACGACCGTCCGTCTCTCTCCCGTTCTCTCTCGTTCTCTCCCCTTTCCGGCTCCGGCTGCAGACGGAGGCGTAGGAGGGCGAGGTGGCGAGGCCGTGGAGCTGTTGAGGTGCGCGATAGGGCGAGGATCGGATCGATTCTGGCGCGATCCCGAACGGTGGATTCAAAGCCGGTGAAATCGGTTCGCGGGTGGTTTTTGGCGTGGTTTAGTCCTTTCGGGGCGCGGTTTCTTCGGTGGAGGTAGGGTGACGGATCCTTGCTTCTCCATCTTCGTTTTCCCTGCCATTGCACGGCGTTCGGCTAGGAAACGAGCGTGTTTGGGCTTGTTTTGCCTAAACCGTGATTTTCGTGGTTTTTAGGGTCGGCCGGTAAACGGTGACCGTTTGCGGTTCAGTTAGTTTCTAAATGACCGCAGGGATGTTAGAATCCCATCCACGTTAGTTTCGTGCGATTTGGTGTTCATTCGAGGCCGGTAGAAGCCCGGGAACCTCGGTGACCCATTTAGGGTTGATTTGGTAAAATCGCCCGAATCTTGCGTCTATGATGTTGCATGTGGGGTTTGGAGCCCCTTGGTGTTGTCTTTTGTCGTTGCGGTGTGTTTCCCCTGCGTTTCGGCGTGAATGGGGCGTGGAATGGGCCGATCCGGCCATTCCTATGTTTTCCCGCCGTAACCGAAGTAGCGGTCTAGCCAGCGACCGTCACTTGCTTTTGACGGCCCTACGATGGACCGTTATTTGGTTTGAGGGTTTATTAGCCCTTTTGTTTCTGGGTAAGCGACGGCCCTAGCTTGGAGCGTCGTTCCCGTGTAACGCGCCGGTGACTGGCCGTTACTTGCGTTTTGTCGTTTTCTTTGGGGGTTAAGTCGGTTGGTCTAACGCGCTTGACCCAGCGCGTTAGATGGAAGTGGCGCGCCTTGCCCAGGCCGTTGCTTGCCTGTTGACTGACGTTGACTCGTTGAGGCGGTGCCTTCGACGGTCGAACCCTTGTGCGTTGTTTGAGTGTAACGCGCCTGCCCCTGGCCGTTGCATTCTGTGTGGACGAGGTTGGGTGGCTGTCCCGTTGGAAGTGACGGTGGAGCCCCTGTGCGTCGTTAGTGAGTAACGCGCATGCCCCTGTCCGTCGTTTGCTGTCGTGTTGGGTTGAGGGTGGCTATGCCGTTGGATGTAACGGATAGGCCCCTGCGCGTCATTTGTCTCTGACGGCCCTCTCCTGCCGCGTCGTTTGTGAGTAACGCGCCTGGCGTCGTGCGTTACTTGGCTTTGGTCTGGGTGGCTATGCCGTTGGAAGTAACGGTGGAGCCTCCGTGCGTCGTTTGCTTGTAACGCGCTAGGAGCTGTGCGTTACTTGGCTTTTGTGTGGTTTTGTAGGTTATCAGGGTGGTGTGTGACGGCCTGTGTCCGTCCGTCGTTTGGGAAATAACGCCCCTGAGCTAGACCGTCACTTGCTAATAACGGTCTAGGGCCTGTGCGTTACTTCCTTTGTGCCTTGGTTTTCCGCCCGATGATTCTGTGTGTCTTGGCTTGTCCTTGTGGTCTGTCCGTTGTCCTGTGGATGTCTCTTGATGTCCTATGAGGGTTAAGACTACGTTGTAAGGTGGCCAGGAGTCTTCTTACTTGTGGTAGGATTCTTGATCCTACTCTTGTATGCTTTTGTTGTTTGGTTTCGGTCAACCCGGTGTGACCCAGTGGTTGACATGTGACCTTGTTTGTGCGTGTCTTGGCGGTTCTGTCCTGTCCAAGACACTGCTTCTGGATGCTTCGAGGTGTTGTTCTACCTCGATTTGCATGTCCAGCTGTGCTGAGGGTTCTTGATGTTTCCCTCAGGTCTCCGTGTGTTGTTTTCTGCGGAGCGTGGTTTCTCTGGCTTAGGATTAGACCGATTGGCGGCTTGTTCCGCTGTTTGTGACGATCTTGCCTTGAGTCGTTCGACTCAGGATCGTTACATAGGAGGTCTAGTTGCTTGTCCTGAGTTGTCGGCAGTGGCGATGTTGCCATTTGGTGCCTCGAAGTACGTGTTGAGGGGCGTGGTCGCCCGTTTGTACTTCGGCACTTGTGTTTGAGCTTCTGTGTCGTGTGAAGCCTCCACTTGTTGTTGCCTAAGGTCTGTTGAGTGCCGACCCGCTAGCGGATGGCGGAGGGTTATTCCCGGTGAGCGGTTTGTAGTTAGTTCCGCGGGCTCCTAGTCAACGGTAGCGTCCTACCGAGGGAGAATACTAGCTAGAGGACCTGGCTTAGACTATAGCCAGTGTGTGCACACGTGGTCAGGGACGGAGGACTTACGTCGACGGGCGTGACCCTGACTAGTTACTTGTTTGTTGTTCCTGTTTGGTTCAGCTTGTGTCTCTGTCTCTACTGTTGTTACAGCAGTGCTGTAGGCGAGACGCTTGAGGTGCGGCGTAAGACGTCGGTGGACGCAGCTGGCTTTTTAAGGGGGTGCTTCCGTCACGTGACGCGTAGCTCTCGCGTTTTCTTGCGCGTCGTGACCTTTGCGAGTTGCCCGTTCGTGGCCGTGCTCGAGGTCAGTGTTTTGTTGTCCGCACGGTGTTCTGTTCGTGCGTGGGGCTTTGTGCACGACGTTTCCGGTCGTGTACGTGCTTGTTTGGCGTCTGTCTAGGTCGTGTCTAGACCTGGATTGTTTGGGGCTGGTTGACAGGCTGGTGTACCCTTCTGTGTGAGTTTAGGGTCATCCATCTGTTGCCTTTTGTTTGGAGTAGTTTGGGGTGCTGAGGTTAATTCAGCAGTCGCTTGTTTGGTGCGGGTTCTCACCCTCTCCTGCGTGTTCCCTACTCCTACTTCCCGTCTGTTCCTTTACAGCTTTGTAGTGTAGCTTTTCCTGCTTTGCTACACCTGCTGTTCCTGCTGCTTTGTTGTTGCTTCCGTTGCCTTCGCTTTGTGCGCTGTCCAGTGGGGATCCGCGTGACCCCTACTGAGTTTCTGTTGAGACTCACCCCTGCTGCTTTTCAGGTGGGTTTCGCCGTCTGCCTCTACTGTTCTTGGTGGAGCGCTCTCTTGCTGTTGTAGCTGCCAGCCGTACCTGCGTCGGGCTTCTCCCGACTTCTGTGTACGTTTCTTTCTGTCGTACTGTACTATGCTAGACTTGTTGTCTCTCCTTTGGGCTGGACTCTGTGTATAATTGTAATTGTTGAATTATTAATGAAAAGGTAATTTTATTTCTGCTATTTTAGCAATCCAATCTAATGAAATTGCTTACTGTTATATCTCTGTGGCTTCAATGTACTCTACACATGCCTTTTATCCCTTCGGCGCTTTCCCGCGCTTGGGAGGCCTCGCGGGTCCCTCATGGTATCACGTGTATTCGGTATTTATACCGGGTGCACCGGGTATCCGGAATCCGGGTCGCTACAGCTGGTATCAGAGCAGTGTTCTGAGATGTTCGGAGTTTTTCTTTTCTGAGCTATCAGAGCGTTGTTGTGTGAAGTACATGGGAATCCGAGATATACAGTTTCCAGAGTCCTTAGGCCCAGTACAGTCTCTTGCTGGCGTAGGTGTTGCGATGGTTTATCGCAGTGCTTCTCGCGTGTGGTCTTGTACGTGCTTGGTTGGCACTGTATGAGATGGTTTTTGCTCTCGTCTGGATGTGACGATGTGCTTCGTTCGTTTTGAAGTTGGTCTCGATCGTGTTGCGCTTGGCAGTGTTTGTCGGTTGGCATGAACCTGCAGTGCATTGTTCGAGCTGTTTTCTGTATTTTACTCAGGTGGCTTGTGACTTTTAGCGTTGGTGTGATGGCCATGCACGTTTTTACGTTGCTTGCGTTGTCTCGGCTTGAGTCTACTTAGCTCCTGATGCATTGTTGTTTTGATTGTTTCGTTGTCGTGTTGCCTCGATTGAGAAGTTGCTCGAGCGAACCTAGGATTTTCCCTTCCTGGTGAGCTGCTGTTGTTGAGCTTGTTGCTTCTCGTCCTTCGTGGTGATGCTTTTCCGAGGTTTGCCTTGGGTTTGCTGTCTTAGTGATGCCTTTGTCCTGTGTCTGCTTAAGTGTAGACAGCTTTATTTTGAGTCCGATCTGCTTCTTGTTGTACGGTTGCTTGGCTTTGGACTCCGTAATGGTGTTAAGAGCTGTTGTGTACCGTAATTGTCGTGTTGTGTCTAACGGCCGATGTATTGTGAAGGCTCATTTATTGTGTCGGGACGTGAAGGTAAGCTGAGACTGATGCTTTCCTTGTGCTTTGTGCTGAAGCTGGTGCTCTTTTCTTATTGCACTTAGGCTCTTTGTGTTCGGTTATTCGCTGGATTGGTGCTCGTGGCGTGTGAATTGCGATCTTGTTGATTGCGATGGCGCTGGTGTGTGCTGAGATGCGATTTCCGATGTTGTTCTGTTGCCTGTGCACGTTGTTGAGAGTACATCTGTTGTGTGTGGGTTGGCTACCCACTTGTCGAGAGGTTCTTTCTTTCTCGATGTGACTCCGTCTTGGCTTCTCGTGCCTTGATGTCGTCAGTTGCCGTGCCTTTGTTTGTGGTTTTTCTTGTGTTGGCATTGGCAATTGTGTGAGTGTTGGGGAATTGGTTGGCATTCCTTGCTGATTAAGTACCCTTTGCTCTGCTTTTTCCTTCTTGGGTGTTGTGCTCTTGAGGCGTGTTGCTAGTCCTTGAGTTGCGTTCCCCGAGATTGTTGTCGTTTCTTGTTGTTGTGGGTCTTCTCTTGGTGAGCAGTCTGATGCGTAACCCGTTCTTGTGTGGTTGTGTGCTCAGCTGTTCTTGTGCCTTGTTGTGACCCTGCTTGCAGATGTGTTTCTTGGCACTGCGTGTTGTGCGGAGCCGAAATTCTGCAGGTGCTGCCGTTGTGTTGTTTTGGCGCTGTTTCTTTATGATTTTGCGTTCTCGTCTTGGACCATTGTCTTGTCAGTTAGCTTTGCTGTGCTCCCTTTTCCTTAGTGGAGTTAGCTTGCGACTTGATCAGATGTGATATCTGAGTGAGTGCTGACGTGATGGTGTTTGTGGTCCAGTGGTGTTGTTGTCGTTGGTGTCCTGTGTGCCAGGTGTCCCCTGTTGCCTTTGGCACTGGAGCCGATGATGTGGTCGAGCTGTCAGCTGTGAGGACTGTGTCTCCTTGTGTAAGCTGCTGCTTGCCCTGTTGTTGTTGTGTTTTCGGTGTTGGTTCTCGATTGTTGTGGCTGTCGTGTCTCCTGCTCTGTGAGACGTAAACGACGTTGCCCTTGCTTCGGAGGTGTCAGATGTGTTCACTTTGGTGCCGTACTCGTGCTGTAGACTTGCTCTCTTGGAAGCTAGAGTGTGTACCTGTAATTGTGGTCTGACGCTGTTCCTCTGAGCTGTGTTTTTCGAGATTTGTGTTGTTGGGTTGTTCTTCCCTGCTTCTCCTTTGTTAGTCCTTAATTTCGAGGGCGAAATTTCTTAAAGGAGGGGAGGATGTAATGCCCTGGATCTTGTTGGATCTTTGTTGGATCTTTCGGATCTTTTTCGGATTGGTTTCGTTGAGTTTCGGTTCGCTTTCGTGGCTTCCGAGTTGAGTTTGACGAGCCGTGTGGGTTTTTCTCACGTACTAGTTACGGAACTCTACGGTGAGTTTGTTTGTCAATTCTCGAGCTCGTGGATGCTACAGCGACGATGTACTCGTCGAGCCGGTCGTTTCGACTATTTTTGCGTATTTTTCTGAATTTGTGCATTTTCGGCGCATTTTCGGAATTTCCGAAAATTAGGAAAATTTCCTAATTTCTTTCTTTTTTCTTTTCTCTTTCTCTCTCTCCTTCTCATTCGCGCGACCGTCCGTCTCTCTCCCGTTCTCTCTCGTTCTCTCCCCTTTCCGGCTCCGGCTGCAGACGGAGGCGTAGGAGGGCGAGGTGGCGAGGCCGTGGAGCTGTTGAGGTGCGCGATAGGGCGAGGATCGGATCGATTCTGGCGCGATCCCGAACGGTGGATTCAAAGCCGGTGAAATCGGTTCGCGGGTGGTTTTCGGCGTGGTTTAGTCCTTTCGGGGCGCGGTTTCTTCGGTGGAGGTAGGGTGACGGATCCTTGCTTCTCCATCTTCGTTTTCCCTACCATTGCACGGCGTTCGGCTAGGAAACGAGCGTGTTTGGGCTTGTTTTGCCTAAACCGTGATTTTCGTGATTTTTAGGGTCGGCCGGTAAACGGTGACCGTTTGCGGTTCAGTTAGTTTCTAAATGACCGCAGGGATGTTAGAATCCCATCCACGTTGGTTTCGTGCGATTTGGTGTTCATTCGAGGCCGGTAGAAGCCCGGGAACCTCGGTGACCCATTTAGGGTTGATTTGGTAAAATCGCCCGAATCTTGCGTCTTTGATGTTGCATGTGGGGTTTGGAGCCCCTTGGTGTTGTCTTTTGTCGTTGCGGTGTGTTTCCCCTGCGTTTCGGCGTGAATGGGGCGTGGAATGGGCCGATCCGGCCATTCCTATGTTTTCCCGCCGTAACCGAAGTAGCGGTCTAGCCAGCGACCGTCACTTGCTTTTGACGGCCCTACGATGGACCGTTATTTGGTTTGAGGGTTTATTAGCCCTTTTGTTTCTGGGTAAGCGACGGCCCTAGCTTGGAGCGTCGTTCCCGTGTAACGCGCCGGTGACTGGCCGTTACTTGCGTTTTGTCGTTTTCTTTGGGGGTTAAGTCGGTTGGTCTAACGCGCTTGACCCAGCGCGTTAGATGGAAGCGGCGCGCCTTGCCCAGGCCGTTGCTTGCCTGTTGACTGACGTTGACTCGTTGAGGCGGTGCCTTCGACGGTCGAACCCTCGTTGACTCTTGGAGAGTAAAAAGGCGAGGTGAGGTTTATGAAGGAGGAGGCCACCTCTAAAGCTCGTCATCGAACCCCCCAATTTTTTTTTCCATGAACATGTCAAACTAAAAAAAAAAGATTAGTTATGAGCCCTAATATTTGCACCTCAACAAAATATATGGATCTTAAAAGTTTTCACTATAAAAATGAGCACCTCCAAAAAACGACAGACAAATGAGTTTCTTATCAAAGATTCCTCTACACCTAAAGACACTAACTAATACAGGTAAGATATATGAAGAAAGAATACATCCCACGGCATATTCAAAAGGGGACGTCCTCAGGTGTTGGTATCATAGCAAAGTTGTGAGACTTGAAATTTTTCTGCAACCATCTGATTTATGCATCATACCGCAAGATTTTAGCAATTTATTTGAGAACTTAGAGTCAATTTTGAAAGTTAGACTAATTCTAGTTCGTTCTCCTTTGCCAGGTATGGTGGGGTGTGATAGGTAAGGGTGAGCACAGTTCGGTTTGATTCTTTTCGAAGAGTAGTTTTCTCAAACCAAACCAAACTGGATTAAGGGTTCAACCCGAACCAAACCAAACCGAATGACTTTGAAACCAAACCAAATCATTGAATTAATGCGGTCTGATTCGGTTTGAAACATAATTCTCCGAAACAGTGAAAAATGTGACTAATTATTGGCAGTATTGAGAAAGTAATCACTATTTGGAGAAAGACATCTCTATTCACTGCACAAGAATGAGACATGAATAAACCTCTCAAAGGAGTCAGGAATGTGACTAACAATATGGTTTATACCAAATTGACAAAAAATGCCATGAAACCGGCATATACAGTTTGGTTTGGCTATCAAAAATAAAAAATTGGACCAAATCGTTTTTATTAATACGGTTCGGTTTTAATCAGAATCGTAATTTTAAAATTTCAATCCGAACTAAACCGGACCAAATCGATCGGTCTGGTTTGGATTAGGGGTTCAACCCGAATAATGCTCATCCCTAGTGATAGGGCTATGGTGGATCGTGAGGAGATGACGCCCTCAAATGGGAAATCAACTGGGGTTGTTGAAGAGTGTATGGCGAGGAGTCTCAAGGAGGGCAAGGTGTGGCGGACTGGCTGACTGGCGGACTGGCGGACTGGCGGACTGGCGTACGACTGACCGTATGATGTTCAATGTTGAAAGCATGAGGTAAATATCAGTATTATTGTGTTGTTTTGTACATAATTGTACTGCCAAGTCCCATCTTATTTTGAATCTTATACTTGATTTAAAAATATGACTATTCATTCATATTGATGATAAGATATTAAGTTGTTCTAGATGTTATTTTCATCATTAGTCTTGTCCACCTGGAACTCTAGTACAGGTTTGGGTTAATTGAATTTTTTGTCTATTAATTGTTTTTTGTAATAAATTATAAACTTCAATGTACAACAAGTATTTTGCATATTTTAAAAAAATAGGTATAAAGCGTACTGGGCCTAGGCTGTCCCAGCCCTACCTATGTTTAACTTTGGCCCAAATCAATGTGCAATTACGGTTCAAACCGAATCAAACCGAATTAATTCGGTTTAGTTTGGTTTAATTTCAAAGACGTTCGATTCGGTTTGGTTCGGGTTGACCACTCAATTCGATTTGGTTTGATTTGAGAAAAATTCTCCTCGAACCAAATCAAATCAAACCTCACCCATAGAGGGGAGGGCTAATGTTCCCAGTCCCCTCCACTTTCTCTCCCTCTCTCTCTTCCGCGAGCTCCTCTCCTTCTCCCCCTTTCTCTCTCTTATGCACTTGTACGACACCGCCGGGCGGGAACCGCACAGCCACCCCCGTGTTTTCCCCCACTCTCCCGCCACCTTATCTCTCTCTCCTACCCAGTGTGATCGACCCGCATGGCACGGCCCCCTGTAAACCCCCCTCCGTTTTCTCCCTTTGGCTTATTTACGTTCCCCCTTCTCTCCATGTGTACAGCAGCGACAGCAGCAGCGTCAGAACCCTGCGCCAACCTCTTCGGTTGAGCACGCTGCACGGTGCGAACCCAGCGCCACGCTCGCCTCCCTTGCCAAGCGCACGCCCTCAACTTCTGCCGTCCAGCGGCCCAGTGCGTGCCCTCGTGCCTGCCGAGGGTGGCCTGGCCGGCCCTGACCCGCACTACCCAGTCGGAGTGCACCAGTCTATCAATAGTAGAGATAGCATGAAGGTAAAGAATGTAAGTGAGATGTCAACAAATGTTTTTCATGCGATCAAGCATGACATATGATGAAAATTTTGTCTATTGACAAATAAAAGTAGAGACCACAGCAACAGTATAGAGTTCAGGCTAGAGTTTATGCGTTGACAAAGAAAGATGTTTGAAATGCCAATACAGTAGTTGAAGGTATTGCTCCTATCGATGACATGTATGCTAGAATTTTATTTAATCCGACTGCTACACATTCCTTTATTTATTTGAGATTTACTGAGTCATTGATAGAAAGGCCGATTGTAGAGACATGGAGAATGTCCATTGATACATCAGTAGGAGAGAACCAGAACCATTTGAACTACGTTGGCATACATTCGTTAGATATGAATGATTTTGATGTTATTTTGGAAATGAATTGATTAGATAAAAATTATACCCTTCTAGATTTTCAAGAGAAGAAAATTATTTTCCAAAAGTCCAAAGAGCAAAAACCAATGTCCAAGATATCATTCTAGTAAAATATTGGTCTCAACCATCAAGGCTATGAAGTAGTTGAGAAGTGGATGTCAATACTCAAAATTACTTAGCCAGTGTAATGATTGTTCTTGTAGAAGGTGGTAAACAATCAGTAGTACATATTGATGTTATTAGAGAATGCTCAGATATTTTTTCATATGATCTCTTAGATTTGTCACCACATCGAGAGGTAGAGTTTATTATTGAGCTTTTGCTACGGACTTTACCTATTTCCAAAGCAACATACAAAATGACCCCGACAGAGCTTGTAAAACTGAAGAAACGATTGCAGGAATTGTTAGATAAAAGATTAATTTGTCCTAGTGTGTCCCCAATGGGGTACACCCGTATTGTTTGTCAGGAAAGAAGATAGATCTATTAAGTTGTGTATCAACTACCGAAAGTTGAATCAAATGACAATAAAAAATAAATCTCCACTGTCGACAATAGATAATTTGTTTGATCAACTACAGGCAACTAAGGTGTTCTCCAAGATTGACCTCATATTAGATTATCATCAGATGAGAATAAGAGAATCGGATGTGTCCAAGGACACTTTTAGAACAAGGACATTATGAATTTTTTTATCATGCCTTTTGGATTGACTAATGCACCAACAACATTCATGTACTTGATGAACAGGTTTTTTTTCAGCCATATTTAGACAAGTTTGTGATAATGTTCATTAACTATGTGCTAGTATATTCCCCTATTGTTGAAACCCATTAGTAGCATTTGAGAATTTTGCCAAAGACTTTGAGGAATCATCAATTGTATACTAAATAGAGCAAATGTGAATTTTGCGTTGATAAGATACAATTTTTAGGACATGTCATTTTTGGAGATGGCATATCTATTCATCCAGCTAAAGTTAAGACAATTTTGCATTGGGAAAGACAGAAGAATGCCAGTGAGATTGGGAGCTTTTTGAGCCTTGCGAGTTATTATAGGGTTGTGTTTTCTTCTATTGCATCTTGTATGTCCAAATTGATTAAGAAGAGAGTTGTTTTGAATAGTCAGATGAATATGAAATGAACTTTCAAGAATTGAAGACCAAATTGACTAGAGCCCCCGTGCTTACTTTTCCATATGGTTCAGGAAGGTTTGAGATATATACAAATGCCTCCAGGAAAAGGCTAAGTTGTTATTGGTGCGGAACGACAAGGTAGTAGTATATACATCTAGACAATTAAAGAATCATGAGATGAATTACCCTACATATGATTTGGAATTGGCAGTAGTTGTATATGCTTTGAAAATTTGACGACATTATCTATATGGTGAGTAGTTTGATGTATTTATATATCATCAAAGTTTAAAGTATGTTTTCTCTCCGAAGGAGTTGAATCTAAGACAGAAAAGGTAAATTGAATTCTCAAAAGATTATGATTTCACAGTGATTTATCATCCAAAAAAAGTCAATGTAGTAGTAGATGCATTAAGCAAGAAGACATTAGTAACGATACAACTATACCAGGATTGGAGAAGATATCTAATAAAGTGTTCTCCAGTGTGCAAAAGAGAAATTTTATTTTTGGCTCAACTGACTATTCAGTCTGCAATGGTTGAACGAATTGTGAAAACCCAGACAAATGATCAACTGTTGTACAGGATCATTGGCAAGTCATGGTTCACTCAAAATGCAAATGAAGCTATCAAATTTCAGGAGAGATTATGTATACTACAGAATGAGAAGATAAAGAAAGATCTATTGTTTGAGGTACATAAATCACAGTATTCTATATACTTAGGTAGTACAAAGATGTACATAAATATAAAGATAATTTTCGTGGATTGGCATGAATAAAGATATAACAGAATTTGTCACTGGATGTTTCACATTCTAACAGGTGAAAGCCGATCATCAGAAGCCAACAGGGCCACTGCAAATGGACACTCCCCAGTGCAAATGGGAATATATAACTATGAATTTTGTGATGTGATTGTAAGGCTAAAAGGAGGTAGGATTCTATATAGGTGACTATTAATAGACTTACTAAGTTAACTCACCTTCAAACGACTGCAAAGACACAGTCATTAGAGAATTTGGCTGATTTATATATTACAAAAATTGTGAGACTTCATTGTATGCCAGTGACTATTATTTCAGATCAAGATTCGAGGTTTATAGCAAAATTTTAGAGGAGTCTACAAAAGCCACTTGGCACTCAGTTGAGATTTAATTTAGCTTTCCACTCTCAGAGAGACGAATAATCAAAGAGAACTATCCAAACATTAGAAGACCTATTAAAAGCGTATAATTTAACTTGACAGGGATATTGGGATGAGCATTTGCCACTAATAGTTTGCATATAATAACAGTCATCATACAAGTATAGGGATGGCACCATATGAAGTATTATATGATAAGCCATGCACATCACCAATTTGTTGGGATGAGGTCAGCGAGGGTAAGTTAATTGGGCCACAGATTGTGGAGGATTGTACGACAAAAGTTGATTTGATCAGGGAGCAATTGCTTACAGCTCACAATAGACAGAAAAACTATACTAATAATAGGAGAGAGTTAGAATTTAATGTAAGAGATCATGCATTTTTGAATGTTTAACGCAAAGCAAAACTTATAATGTTGAGTAATGGCACGTGAATGTATCGTTTTCACAGAATGCTTGGCATGCTAGGATTAATATTTTCATTCTTCGAAGCCCACGATATTTATAGGCCCTTGGAACTTCTCATGTAGCCTTCAATGGTCTGATCCCTTCACAACGTTCGGCGGCTCTGATTCGTCCTTGGAACTTTAACCTCTGTTGCGTGTGCATGTCTTGATCAAGGGAGTAGGTGAATCAGTCCTTCTACCGCAAGAAGATATGCATGTCTCATATCTTCCCTTTTGTTACATGATGTCTGTCCATGTCACACTACTTGTATGACCTACAGATATACTTGAAATACTCCTTCCATAAAGGGCTATTAAATGTGACGTATGATAAAGCAGATAAATTTGAAATACAAAGCACAGGCGTGACTATTATAAGCATAAAGTAATACAGACTCACACATCATGTACATCTAACATAAAGAAGGACGTGACAATACAGTTATAAAGCAAGTATATTTTATACGTCCAGGATAAAAAAATACCCTACCGTATACCTGGAATTAAATGTTGATGTATTTGGACGGTCAGCACCAACCTTTAGATATTGGACGATATACATCGTCTAAGTTCTACTTAGATCATGTATATTGGACGGAAGGGTTCGTCCAGTTTGTGTGGTGCTATTCACGTCCATATAAAGATTAAAGTGCATCAAAATAAATTTGTCGTTTAGTGTTTTTAGATGAAGCATGGTCAAAAGATTGTTTCATTTGACCAAGTCTGAATGCAGGCATTATATCGTCTAAAGATGTAACTATCGTTTATGTTCAGACTTGGGTGATATATCGCCTATATGGCTTTTAGATGGAAGGATTTAAGTTAGACGATATAGATTTTGTCGTTTAGTGGTCTTGGACGATGTATCCTCCAATCTTTTCGTTTAGGTGCTCCATCATCTACTTGTTTGCAATTTAGAAAATCTTCTTTCTACTTGACACTTGGACGATATGTCATCTAACTTCTATCGCCTATAAGGAGTTAGACGGAAGGTTTCACTATTAGGCACTGCATTGTCTAACTATTCAACTTACACGATGCAACATCTAGCTTTTCGTTGCTTCATCTACTATTTGAGACTTAGGCGGCGTTCCGTCTATATTTGAGATTTAGATGATGTATAGTCTAACTTTTGCTCTTAGACAGAAGGTCTTAGATGGAACGTGTTGGCCTTTCAAAGTAGGCGGAGCATCGTCTAACTTCCAAGGTAGACAATGCTTCTATGAACTTATGAAATATTTTGACCTTTAGACGGTGCATCGTCTGTGAACTTAGATATAATGTTTTGGCCTTTAGATGGTACATAATCTATGCACTTTGACGGAATGTTTTAGCCTTTAGACGGTGCATCGTCTATGCACTTAGACCGAATGGTTTAGCCTTTAGACGATGCATAGTCTATGCACTTAGAACCTTTTAGTCTTGGTAGACGGTACATCATCTATGCGCTTAGGCGGAAGCTTTTAGCCTTGATAGACGATGCATCATCTACGCACTTAGGCAGAAGCTTTTAGCCTTAGTAGACGGTGCATCATCTATGCGCTTAGGCGGAAGCTTTTAGCCTTAGTAGACGGTGCATCATCTATGCGCTTAGGCGGAAGCTTTTAGCCTTGATAGACGGTGCATCATCTACGCACTTCGGCAGAAGCTTTTAGCCTTAGTAGACGGTGCATCATCTATGCGCTTAGGCGGAAGCTTTTAGCCTTAGTAGACGGTGCATCGTCTATGCACTTAGGTGGAATGTTTTAGCCTTAGTAAACAGTGCATCGTCTGTGCACTTAGTCGGAAGGTATCCTATCGTCTTAGTTAAGCTTGTGGACGATCTATTGTCCAACTTATGTTTTAGGCGGAATACTGAGTCGATATTCCATCTATGTTAAGGTCTTAGACACAACTGCGCCTAATTTTCTAAGGGGACTTCAATTATGTTAAACCTGCAAATTTACTTCGCCATCTGAGATAATATCAAAACTGAAATATTTTAAATATATTCATTTTGTCATAATCCAAAATAATTAATTTGTAATAAAAGACATTTTCCCAAAATTGTAAATCATGTAAAAGTCATTTAATATTAGTTGATTATGAATCATCTATTTATTTTGGATTTTGAGTTATATATTTAAGTGTGTTTAAGTTTCATTATTCTTTAATATATTTTATATATCTTATGATTGATATGACCACCTTAAGGGGATATTGGGATGACCCCATAGTTAGCGTCCACTACATGAAGTCAATTCGTTGTCCGAGGACGATAGACTTTAAAAATCCCAAAGCTAGACTGTTTTGGTGGATGGTTGGGTATTAATCTCTGATCTTGCGTAGTTGATCAAGACCATAGTATCATTTGTCTAAGTGCTTTGGTGCTTGTTTGGCCCCTGGTGTTGCGGTTTGGATATATGTCCGATAATTTGAGAAATTAAATTGCATATAACTTGGTTTAGTCAATTATTTTAATTGGTCTAAATTATACAATTTGATTTGTTAAGCCTATACAAATATGATTTGATATGATGTACAGGTTATTTATAAATTTAAATTATTTGGTAATTAATTGGGATTGTGAAATTGAGAGATTTATGCCTATTGTTTGCACTATCTCGTTAATTACATTTCCTTAACTTATGCTACATGCTTACAATGTGTTGAAATTCATGTTAAGTTTTGAGTCATGTGATTTACTAAATTATCACGTAGTAGTCATCTTGTTGGCTTTAATGCCTATTGGGTCATAAGACTCACACATGCGATTAACTATGCTTTTCAAAAGTTTAGTGAATCGTGAATTTTGGCTCCGACAATGAGTAGGTCAAAGAGTGTGACCTAAAGAAAATTTTGGAGTCTGCTGCAAAAAAGATATAGTAGGTTTAGTTTTGATCTATTTATAGAATGAGTTGAGAGATGTATAGTACTGTATATGATGTGACTTATGTGTATTTATGTTTATGAAAATAGTATGGTTGTGCTTTTCAGACATATAGATGGTTTGGTTTTTTGTGCCTTGCAGATTTTTCAGCTCACAACATTTTGATTTGAGGTGACATCCTCAGACCAGACTCGGAGAGGGGGCGCCACACATAGTATTTGCCCTCACTGCACAAACTTTCAAGCTTATTCAATGTGACAATATATTTTCATCTCAGAAATCTAAACCTCTAAAACTAACAAATAACACTTCCCAGCAAATAATGGCGATATAGAGTAGTCCTAAGAAATGGTAAAACAAGAGAAATAATACAAATGCAGAGAACAATGAAAGTGCATTATACGTAAGGTAAGAAGTCGCTGACCTTCACCAATTTTGAGTTCTGCAGCATTCTCTTCCTCCTCCCCGGACATCTTCAATTGTGAAAATTATGTGATTTAGGTCAAATCCCGAGTCCAAAAAAGGAAAAACAACTATATCCTGTAAAGAAGAGACCATAAATTATCAACTAATGAGTGAGCAAGTCCGATCAAGATCAAGGCATTCCCAAAAGTGAAACCCCCCATCATTGCTACACTAAAAGGTGTAACACATTTGAATCAGGGTGAAGCATATATGCAAGTACTAGCAAATCATTGATCAGCCAACTAAGCCACGAGGTAGAAATAAAAACTCCAATAAGAACATGACGTGAACACGCAAAGATCGTTAAGGGGAACAAGGAGTGAGCAAATATCCCTAGAAGCATACAACGGTTTTAAAAAAAAAATGAAGGTAGATCATACTACCAATAGCTTGATGTAAGGAATCAACAGTTGAAAAATTCCAGAGACCTTGGAAGGCAAAACCTCTCAAAACAATGGTATTATCCAACGTTAACGAGAGAGAGAGAGAGAGAGAGAGACCAAAGGAGCCTAAAGTATACACAAATCCTCTCAACATATACATCATCGTACTCAAGCATCACTCTTCGACAAACAGCAAATGAACAAAAAATCACAAATGAAATTACTGAGAGACACATTCAATATGTTGATTTTCTTTCCCAATTACAGAAAGCTTGCTTTGGTCACCCCCTGCTCTGAAAGCAGGGGTGAAGGTCTTCACAACAAACTTGCTGTAGTCATGGACTTCTGGCAGGGAAAAGATGATCTGCTTCAGGGACTCTGAGTAAAGATGACCTGCTGTGCAGAGATTTGAGGACCATTCAAAGGGTGTGGAGATTACGAGTGCAAATGCAATGTGAGCATAAGCTACTCCTTGAAGGGTTGAGGACCATGGGGTGTTAGCTTTACACAGAAAGGTAGGGGGGAATTGGGGATTATGGTAATTTAAAAATATGATAAAATGGAGAGTTATTTCTGAACCATTTGATCTTCATCTAATGGCAAAGGATGAATTCTTCCAATCCCGAAGTCTGTTTGGATGACTTCTTCTGTCAAGCATTTGGCAACACCCGAAATAAGCAATTATGTGAAAATCCATAGTTTAAGGAAATTGAGGAATGCTAGTGGTATACCATACTTGTGATGAGCTATCAGGAAAAGCAAGTTTTAAACATGAAAATTTCTGATGCATTCCAATGGTTTGGACACATTAGGAATGACAAACATCAAAAGATCACCCATCTCCAAGTCCTATCTTCTTTAATGATGCTAGGCTGTTTAACTGAGAAGCTGTTTTGGCTGGTAGTTATCATGCTGCGGTCCCCAATCACCCACACATTCAGGATAGATTAGAAGCGAGTCTAAGAATCATCCTCCAACAACAGCCCACGGGCAATGTGTCTCTCCAAACCTATGATGCTAGAACCCAAACTATGTGATCTTGAATTCTGGAAAACACTGCTTCCTCCCTTTCTAATCGTAGCAAGATAATCTTGTGCCTCTGGCCATTCCGCAACAACAGTAATAGATCACGGATCTCCGGTCAGCTGATTAACATCTCTGAGACAAAAAGGCGCCTCATGCTTCCTGGCCCCAGAGGCATTTAAGATACTTCAAGAGGCAAGCATATTTGACCTTGTACAACTGTCTATCATACTACCTCAAAACCTTTTCCAAACCCCACTTTTAGGCACTTCACCTACCGAATGCAAATATGCACACAATACCAGGCAACACAATTCCCGTTTGTCTGTATCAGAAGAAACCAATTTGCCGTCAGGCATCAGTCTTTCCCCATATATCCTTTGGTTTCAAAGTCTTGTGTTCAAACATTTGAAATGAATTTTTGGTAAACATCCCACTAGGTTTACTACATAGCACACTATCCAACTTCAACCACGACAATGCAGAAAGAAGAGAGATTCAACAAATTATACAACTGGTGCCATGGGATTCTGAACTTCAGTCAACATTTCTGAATGGACAGAAAGAGGAGGAATGGGTAAAATGTTGACAAAGAACCAAAAAGATGCACAACAACTTGGTAAATGTTCATCTCGATTTCATTACATCAGATTGATACCTGCTATGTACAACAATAGGCCAGCGTCAATATAAGTAAAACTAAATAATTGATGACCGTCAAATTTCCCCATCAACATCTAACTTAAGGGCAAGAACAGAACTAAACTACTTCAACGCTTCTGGGACAGGGGTCAGAGTGAGCAGTGGGGGAGAGACACAAGGTGGTGGAAGTTGCCCCTTGGGGGGAGGCCAGGGGCAGATGGTGAAAGTAGGGACTTCTCTGCCCGAAACAGATGGAGGAAGAAAGATGGGAAAGAGAGGAAGAGGGCAAGCATCTGGATCTATTTCAACAGAGGATGAAAAGGAAAGGAAGGAGACGAGGGAGACGAGCCCACATACTTAGAAGGGTCACACACCCGGTAACCTGTCCTCCGCCTGGTAGAGAAACCAGAGAGAGACGAGAGAGAGAGGACCGCAAACAAGCCGAATACCAAGCTGTTCAAGCTTGGTTTGTTTATTATCGAGCTCGAGCTATTTGAATAGTAAATGAGACAAGTATGAGCCGACTACTACTTCATTCAAACTCAGCTCATATAATAATCAAGCCTAATTATGAGCCGACTACTACTTCATTCAAACTCAGCTCATTTAATAATCAAGCCTAATTCGACCTCTTTCGATACTAAATAATCTAAGTTATTTACTGTTTGCCAACTTGTTTGAAATACTAAATAAATAAAATTGAATAAAAAAGTATTTCTCTCTTTTATCTATATATTAATTATATTATTAGATAGGATAAGGTCTAATTGTAAATAAATCATTAAATGATCATATGACAATATTACTAAAAAAACATAATTGGGTCTTAATCGAGCTTGTTCATGAACATAAACGAGCCGAATATTCCAATGTTCAACCTCAGCTCGTTTAGTAATCGAACCTAAAATTCTGTTCAAACTTGGCTCGTTTACTTAGTTGAATGAGCCAAATTGAGCTTTTATCGAGCCTGGTCACTAGTTATTCATCAAGCATTACTTGCAGAGAGAGAGAGAGGGAGAGGAACCATGCGGGGGAGGGAAGGACGGGAAGAGAGGAGGACATCACGATGGATTTCGTCAAAGAAAGTAGCTTTTGAGTTGGGGAAAGTTAGCAAAATATAAAATGCATTTTTTTCTCTAACTTTGTTTGAGAAGTCCTATGGTGCCACACTTTGTGCCACCACTTTTGCCATGATCCTTTTCGACCATTTGGTGCTCCTGAGCTCAGGTGCACCAACCTTAAGTCGTTCATCTCGGCCCTCTACCATGTGATCGGATAGCCAAGGTGAGACTGGCAATGTGGACCAATTTTGCCACACTCTTTTCCTGCCGTTTGATTTGGCCTGATGGTCCCTTTTTGTTCAAAAATATATGGTCTAATAGTCAGCTTTCTGATTTCACATGAACTTATATCCTTTTGACTGACTTGAAAATTTGATTTGCAACAGCAAATAGATATTGTACTCCAATAGAAAATCTGAACCCTACACACGATTGACCAACATTAGTGCTGTATCTCTGGTTTTGAGGATGTCTAACTATGACTCATTGATTTATTGAGTCATGGATGTGTAGAAACAATAGATATTATTTGAAGAATCAATTTCAAATTTAGGCCCAAAATATGTTCAATGTCATAACATTCTGCAGGCCTAACAATTCAGAAGATTGGGTGAGTGCCCAGAAAAATCAAGCTAAACAGTCAAGAAAGCAGCTGGGAAAACAAGGAAAGTTCAGTCGACCTGAACTGAATTCAGTCGACAGATATTGTGAAATTCAGTCGACCGATATGCCTTCAAGTCGACAGATCTCTGTTTGCAACAGCAGGCCAGCCAGCTGACATTTGCAGAAAGGTAAAAGTGAAATGCTGAAGTATTTGAGGACTGAAGCAAGACCCAAGGTCGTAGAAGGAGAAGCTGAAGATGACATTTTGTGTGAGAACAAGATTGAAAGAAGATAGGCTGCATTAAGAAAGAATAGGCAGAAGGATACGAAAATCAGTCGACCCAGCCAGAAATCAGTCGGCAGATATTTACTAAGGTCGACTGACTTTTTTGTTTAAGTCGACACATCTGTGAATGTTGTGCCTTATGAAAAGGCCACTCAGCAGAGACCATGACAGCTGCAAAGCTATATGAAGAGGCCATCAAGCATCAACAGCAGCATTCAGCAACCAAGGCCACAAGGCTCTGCCAGGCGAAGGGTCGACCCCTGGAGTCGACCCCCTTCAGTATGACTTCTGTCTCTGCAAAGATAATACAAGTGTGCTGAGCATTCAACAGCAATAGCAATATGCAAACTACAGCCAGTAGCAGCAGCAACAATAAAGGATATACGAAGGCTGCGTCGACTCAATCAAGCCATGGAGTCGACACAACTGATGAAGAATCACTGGAATTCAGAGGAACAGTCATCAAGCCATCAAAAGAATGCAAATTCAGTCAACCAAGTACTGCACATCAGGTGTTCGACCAAATGCTGCTAAGAACAAGTCAACTGAATTTACAAGCTCAAGCAAGCCAACAAAGGCCAAGCAACAACAGCTAGATCCTTGGCAGCATAAGTCGCAGCTCATCTGAAGCTCCAGAGAAGTCAGTTCAAGCCAGCACATCAGGGTGAGTCGACGCAAGTGGAGTTATTGCGTCGACGCAGCAAAGGCCAGCAACAGCAATTCCATAGCAATAGCAGGATTCTGTAGCAACAGCAGTATCCAAATAGCAATAGCAATATTCAGTGAGCAGAGATAATGCCAGCAGCATCAAGCTAGCATCAAGCCAGCAACAGTCAGCAGCAGAAGCTACAAAGTCTCTCTCGTCAAACCAACTCAGCAATAGTCAGTTTCTATAGCAACAAGGCTTTGGCAGGCAGAGGGTCGACCCCTGGAGTCGACCCCCTTTAGTCTAAGTTATGTTCTGCCCAGACATTAAACTAAAAACTTGGAAATTGCCAAGAGTCGACCCTGAGAGTCGACCCGTTCCGTAACGGGATTCATGTAAGCAGCGGGTCCCACACTGGGCTCATGATCCGAACACCAATCATTAGCATGTGATCGCAGACACGTGCCTTGGGTTCTGGAAAGCTCCTAGGAGAGGATATTCAGTCTTTACACGTGGACCTATCAAAAAAAGCTGGGAAATAAACTTTATCCATTGTCTTTTTGCCTTGGAGGAGAAGCAGCTGCATGTGTTTTGCGTGAGCATCATTAACAGGCCAATCAGTGGCCATCGTACCTTAGATCTGGTGTCTTCCAAGGGACTGAACGATCCAGATTGAATCTCCCACGATCGAAGGCTCAGATTAACCCTCTCTTCTATAAATATCCTGCGATCACCATCTGGAAAGAGTGGCGAGCATATTCAGGGGTAAGCAGCAGTTGAGAAGATAGCCCAGCTCGTCCCAGAGAGAAAGGAAGGAAGAAGAAAGAAAGAGAGTGAGAAGGCTGAGATAGCAGAGAGCATCAAGAAAGAGAAAGAAAGAAGCAGCTGAAGTCAAGAGAAAGATAAAGAGCTTACTTAGAAGAAATCTGCTGCATTCGCAGCTACAGTTCTTCATTGTTTAATCTTCTTTGCTTTGATTTCTCAAACTTACGATACTCTGTTTTGGTTGTGTGTATAACTGTGCAATGTTGGCACAGGCTCAGCTCGACTGAGCACATTTGTGTGTGTGTGCTGCTGGGTTTCAGACCCAAAGCGTGTGGGGCTTGTCCCCGTGTCTTGCTGTGTAAACAGCATGAGGAGTGTTCTCCTCGTGGGGAGTTTGATCCCCGTGTGTGTGCGCAGGGGTTTGTTTGCATGCGTGTTGGAGCCTGGCTCCATGTGTGTGGGGGGGTTCTTCCCCGTGCTCTTCATCAGCGAGTGAAGCCTCACCGGTTTGGTGAGGGGTGGACGTAGGGAGCCTGGTGTGGTCCCGAACCACCTTAAAAATCGTTGTTCAACTGTGTGAATGCCTGTGTGTTTGAATTCCTTTTCTTCGATCACCCATTCACGGGATGGCTTGTTGATTTCTATATTCGACTCTAAGCTCCTTATCAGTTGCCCTGCACATTGCATATGCAAGGTGCTCATCGCGAGCATTTCTTTTAGCTTGTGCACCAATCTCACTCACACTCGTTAGGTGTTTGATCCGGTGTCAGTGTAAGTCTTCCGCATTTAATTAGCTGATCAGATTTGTTTTTTAATTGAGCATAGTTTTCTTAAAAGGATCTATTCACTCCCTCTCTAGATCCGTTTTGCTGCACTAAGGAACCTAACAATTAGGAGACCTCACCACCATGGAAATGGTGGTAGGGGCCTTGAGTGCGGTGGATATACCACCGACGATCTCCTTCGCCGTCAAAGAAGAGTCGTCCATGGTCAAAATCTCAGCGGTGCAAGAAGAACAGTGGTAGCGGCAGTCAGAGTTAAGGTTTTTGCCCGCGGGTCAAGAGATAGGGGACGACACACGTGGCGTCCAGCATTGCCCAGTTCAAGTTGGAAAGAGGCGCGCACTTGGCTCAGTCGGTTGGACCAATGGCTGGGCCAATTGCCGCGGAAGTTGGGCCAGACCCGGGTGTAGGTGGTGTGCCGACATCTGACCAGCCAATATAAGGCAGCTGGTATCGGGTGGCCCACCAAACCCATAACTTACCCGATTGCAGCCCTCATGGTCGTATCGGACGGAAGCTCTGTAGCTCTGGAACGGAGCTATGACGGCACTCCATGTTGGTTTGGAGACTTACCATGGGGTGTTTTCTAGCAACCGGGAGGGGGCACTGCTTGTTCGGCAAAATCTGACAGGTTTCCCAGAGGCTTAGGTGGGCCAAGTGACTATAGAGAGTGAGGAGTTGCTTGCGGAGAGGGAGGTTGGCAAGGACCCGGAGGGCGAAGGCAAACTGGTCAGCCGCGGCACTGCTCAGGAGTGACCAGCAGACAAGTGCTTTGATGCATGCAGTGGGGGAGGAGCCTCAACCTGAGGACGAGGAGACGTCCTGGGTACCCCCGGAAAGGTGGCAGGGTCAGAGGGGGGAAATCCTGATGGAGAGGGAGCAAAAGATAGGGGTAGACTCGAAAGGGAAAAGGTGAGGGAGCTAATGAGGGGTGGTGGAGAAGATGATGGAGGCTCACATGAGGGAGCTGGTGGATAAGTTGGGGGTCTCTTTTGAGGCGGTGGAGAGAGACCTAAGAAGGGTTTTCGTCAAGATCCAGAAGAAGTGGCCGATCGAAATGTCTAGGGAGGCGAGGGTGAGAAAATCACAAAAAAGAGCAGACCAGCGCTGATTTAGGGCGACAGTACACATGTCCAAACCACCCGAGTCTATTTTTTCACATTTTACTATTAATTGGAAGTACACCCAAATCCTCACGGATGCGCTCATTTCTAATCTTATATTTCTTAGTTTTACCACACATCCATCTCAACATCCTCATTTCTTCTAGACACATTTTGTAAATGTGTTCCTTTCTTACTGCCCAACAATCAGTACCATATAACAAAGTAGGTCTCACAGCCGTTCTATAAAATTTCCCTTTAAGTTTCACATGTGTACGACGATCACAGAGGACTCTTGATGCATTTCTCCATTTTAACCAATCTGCCTTACTTCTGTGTGCAACATCATCATAAATCTCCCCATTCACTTGTATGATGACCTTGAGTATCGAAAGCTACTATTCTTAATAATGTTTTATCCATCAACTAGAACCATGTCTTCTTGTGTCACTTTCTCATTACTAAAATTACAGTGCATAAATTCTAACTTGTTCCTACTAATTCTAAAACCTTTAGACTCCAAGGCATGCCTCCAACATTCAAACTTAGCATTTAAATCATCAATCCTCTCATCAATTAAGACAATATCATATGCAAATAACATACACCAAGGGATATCATTGTGCAATTATTGTGTTACTTCATCTATAACCAAGACAAAGAGGTACGGACTTACTGTAGAATCTTGATGCAAACCTATAGTAATCAGAAATTCAGAAGTCTCTCTAGCAATAGTTCTCACACAAGTAATGGCACTTTCGTTCATATCCTGAATCAAATCAACATATCCTTGAGAGACTCTTTTCTTTCTTAATGTCTACCAAATCAAATCTCTCTATACTCGATCATACGCCTTCTCTAAATCAAGAA
This sequence comes from Amorphophallus konjac, assembly GCA_022559845.1. Classification (NCBI taxonomy): domain Eukaryota; kingdom Viridiplantae; phylum Streptophyta; class Magnoliopsida; order Alismatales; family Araceae; genus Amorphophallus; species Amorphophallus konjac. Next base: position 8,181,435 of record CM040121.1, on the reverse strand, counting down.
AAACCATATATAAATATTTCCTCATCTCTCTATACTTCTCTATTATTAACTGTCATAATAAAAAAATAGCTTTTGTACTAGATCTATTCAACATAAAATCAAATTGATTTTCGGATACAGTAGTCACACATCGAAGATGTTTTTCAATTACTCTTTCCTAAAGTTTCATAATATAACTCATGAACTTAATTCCACAATAATTATTGCACCTTTGAATATCTCCTTTGTTTTTTTTTGTTCAGGATGAGAGCCAGATCTGCTCCCTCTGCCACTCTGGTTCAAGCTGAAGGTGGAAGGTGCTTCGTTTCAGATTAATTTGTGCAAGAGCTCCCTCTTTTGTGCTCCGATATGGCAGATACCCCTTCCAACACCTCTGAAATGTCGTCTCCTATGGTTCAACCTGTGACACTGGCGTCTGCTGGCCAGACCACACTACAGATTACACCAGAAAAAATGATAGAGTAGAACCTTCCATCATGGGCTGTCGCCGCAGACTATATATCGCTGGCTGCGACAAATTGGGTTTTCTGACTGGCAATCAGAAGATGTCGGATCCTCTAGACCCTCCTTTGCTTCCTTGGAGGCGAGATAACATCATGGTTATGTCATGGCTTCTCAACTCTGTCAGCCTTGGGATTTGATCGACCATTTTGCACAAGTCCACTACAGCAGACATTGGGAAGACCTTAGCTCGCCTCTATGGTCACAAGAAGAATAAAGTTCGTTTGTATCAACTGAGCCATAACATCCATGAGTTGAAGCAGGGTTCTCTCACTGTCAAAGCCCACTTCTGTGCTTTAATTTCACTATGGAATGAGTTAGATGTCTACTGTACAGCTAGGTGGACATCGCTTGCTGATCAACAAATCTATCTGACACTTCAAGAAGAAGATAGGATTGTGAAGTTCTTGAGTGGGCTAAATTCTGATTATGAGGCGTTGTGTGGACAGATCCTCAACATGGACCTAGCTCCCTCATTAGAAGAGATCCACTTCAAAGTTCTAAGTGAAGAAGAGAGACGATAGGTCACGAGCAGCAAACCTGTTATCCCTGCACACTCTGATGTTGGAGCATACTTTGCACTGGCTAATGTTACTAGTAGGCCTCCTCCCATTGGCGGTAGGAAGCGAGGTGACGAGAAGTGCACTCATTGTGGCCGCACAAACCATGACATAGATTTTTACTAGGAAAAATATCCTGACAAGATGCCTATGAAGTTCAAAATAGATAAGAGGGGGCAAAAGCCGCAGAGCAATGTCGCCGTGTCTCTCCCTTCTATTGCTCCTAGTGCCTCTGCTTCTGATGGGCCTTCTACTATAGTGACACCAACGCTCTCCTCTTCATACATTGTCACACTTCATCATCTTCTTGCACAACATCAAAGCACCTCTTCATCACCCTCTTTATTACTATCAGGTATACATGGTGCTGCTTTGAGTGCCATTGCTCGATCTCCTGGACATTTCTAGGCACTTTGGTGCTACTGACAACATGACAGATATATCTACTTTCTTTCATTCTTATTCTCTATCTTCGGGTCAAGATAAAGGCAACATTGCTGATGGTACCCATGACACTATCGCTGGCAAATGTTTTATTAGATTCTCGGATCACTTGACTCTTTCCTCCATGCATCATGTCCCATCTCTTTTCATTAACTTACTTTCAGTGAGTAGTTTTACTAAACAGTTAAATTATTTAGTGACATTTTTCTCTTCTCACTGTGTCTTTCAAGATATGAAAAGTAGGCAAACGATTGGGATTGACTCTAAAGTAGATGGACTTTACTTCGTTGTGCCGGGAAACACAATTACTCTTCAATCCTTTGCACCAGCACTTCGGGTTAAACAAGCTCAGAAGATTACTCTGTGGCACTCTAGATTAGGACACTGGTCTTTCCGGTCACTGAGAGTCTTGTTTTCTTCTTTATTTACGTCAATTGATATGCCATCTCTTTGATGCCAAACTTGTCAGTGGGAACATAGAACCATGTATTCTCTTTATATAAATAAAAGTACCACTCCTTTTGAGCTTGTTCATACTGATGTTTGGGGACCTTCTCTTGTTCCCTCCTTAGATGGCTATAAATATTTCATTACATTCATTGATGACTATTCTTGTTACTATTGGCTATATTTGTTATGGTCCTAGGATGAAGTGCCTTGTATTGTTCAAGTGTTTTGTAACATGGTTAACACCCAAATCAATACAAAGGTGAAAATCCTTCGTTTTGATGATGTCCGGGAATACTAGTATGAAGTGTAAACATCTTTCTTTAAGAAGAGGGGGTGCTTCACGACCTCTTGTCCATATTCTCCTCAATAGAATAGAGTTGCTGAACAGAAAAATTGACATCTTGAAATTGCCAGAGCTCTCCTTTTTCAACGTCATCTGCCTAAATCTTCTTGGGTAGAGGCAGTTCATACTGCCAATTGCATCATCAACAGGATGCCATCCAGGAGTTTAGATGGTTGTTGTCCTTTTTGTCCTCCTTTATCTAGACAACCCCTTATGTCCCCTATTATTTCGGGTGTTTGGATGTCTTTGCTTCGTTCATCTCTGGGACCATGTAGCACCAAACTTGATCTACGAGCCATTCGTGGCATTATTCTTGGATACTCTTGTACGTAGACGGGTTATAGGTGCTATGCTGTTATTTCTCGTCATTTCTTTATTAGGAAGAATGTTACTTTCTTTGAGAGTTCTACCATCCTACCTACTTCCTTCCCTTTTGTTAATCCCTTGTTACCTCCTCTCTTTAGCCCTGCCATATAGGGATCTTCTAGTACTCACACTGTCGTGGTGCTCATACCCCATAAATTGGTATCGAGAGCGTTGAGAAGTAGAAACAACTTAGTACGTACAGGCAAAAGAAGTTCATGGAAAAGTCCCCTATTGATCCGTCAATTCCAGAGGGTGCTAATCTTTCGGATTCCCCTACTATTGATGACTTGAATCTTCCAATTGTTGTTAGAAAGAGTGTTTGGGACTGCACTAAGCATCCCATCATCAATTTTGTTACCTATTCTTATGTTTATCCTTAGTACTATTCCTTTCTCTCTTCGTTGGCCTTTATCCATGTTCCTACTACATCATCATCATCATCATCAGAGCCTTATCCCAATTATTTGAGATCAACTATATGAATCTTTTTTCGTCAAATATTTCTATCAAGTGCTATATTCATATTTAAACCTAAGAAACTAATGTCCTTCCTAATCACATCGCACCGTCTTATTTTAGACCTTCCCCGAGCTGTTTTACTAGCATCTACTAAGATTCGGTCACATCTTTTAACTGGCACTGAGTTAGGGCGACGAAACACATGTCCAAATCACTCTTTTTTCTCTCATTTTACTATCAATTGGGGCTATCCCTAAATCTTTACGGATGCGCTCATTCTTAATCTTGTCTTTCTTAGTCTTGCCACACATCAATCTCAACATCCTCATCTCTGTTGCACATATTTTGTGAATGCGTTCCTTTCGTACTGCCCAACACTCGGTACCATATAACAAAGCAAGTCTCACAGCCATTCTATAAAACCTCCCTTTGAGTTTCATAGGCATACGACGATCACAGAAGACTCCTGATGCGCTTCTCTATCTTAATCAGCCTGCCTTAATCCTATGTGCAACATCGTCGTAAATCTCCCCATTCTCTTATATGATAGACCTTAGGTACCAAAAGCTACTAATCTTTGGAATGTTATGTCCATCAATTAGAGCCATGTCTTCCTGTACCACTCTCCTATTATTAAAATTACAATGCATAAACTCTGACTTACTCCAACTAATTTTAAAACCTTTAGACTCCAAGGCATGTCTCTAACGTTCTTAGCATTTAAAGTATCAATACTCTTATCAATTAAGACAATATCATATGCAAATAACATACACCAACGGATATCCTCATGCAATTGTTTTGTTATTTCATCCATAACTAAGGCAAAGAGGTACGGACTTAGTGCAGAACCTTGATGCAAACTTATAGAAACTGAAAATTCACCAGTCTCTCCAGCAATAGTTCGAACACTAATAATAGCACCTTCGTACATATCCTTAAGCAAATCAGCATATCATTGAGAGACTCATTTCTTTCTTAATGTCCACTAAATCAATTCTCTTGGTACTCGATCATACACCTTCTCCAAATCAAGAAAAATCATATATAAATCTTTTATCATCTCTCTATACTTCTCTATTAGCTGCCATAGTAAGAAAATAGCTTCTGTAGTTGATCTATCCGGCATAAAACCAAACTGATTTTTCGATATAGTAGTCATACATCATAGGCGTTTTTCGATTACTCTTTCCCAAAGTTTCATAGTATGACTCATAAGCTTAATTCTGTGATAATTATTGCAGCTTTGAAAATCTCCTTTGTTTTTATAGAAAGACTATAACACTTTTTCTCCAAACTTCTGGCATTCTCCGTTCCTTTAAAATTTTATTGAAAAGTTTAGTTAGCCACTGAATACCAATATCTCCTGGGCCTCTCCACACTTCAATAGGTATGTCATCTGGTCCTAAGGCCTTGCCCACTTTCATTTTTCTTAAAACATCCTCCGCTTCTGACATCGTAATACACCTGAAACACTGATATTTATCAAATCTTGTTGACTCTTGGGCACCTTCTAAAGAGAAATCCTTGATGCAATCTCCATTAAGTAACTTCTGAAAATAACTATGCCACCTCTCTTTAACATCAAGATCTTTAATTAAAACCTTTTGATCTTCACCTTTAATGTAACGAACAGGATCTAAATCTCTAGTTTTCTTCTCTCTTAATTTAGCAAGTTTAAATATGTTCTTTTAACCTTCTGGGGTTCCTAATTTTTTATAGAAATCTTCCAATGCATTTGATTTAGTTTCACTAACTATTTTCTTAGTCCTCTTTTTAGCGATTTTATAAGCTTCTAGGGTTTGATTATTTTTGTTAGTTTATCAAATTTTAAAGCACTCCTTTTTTACTCTAATGACATTTTGGATTTCCTCCAATATTATCGAAACCGAACCGATACTTAAACCGGTCAATGAGTCGGTTCGGTTCAAACCGGTTGGACCATTCAATCGAACCGGTTTGAACCGTGACATCATCTACATATAATTATGATGTCACAATTTTTTAATAATTTTAAATATATAAATATTATAAAATTTCTAAGGGCAAAGAACTCTGGGAGATGCCAATGTGGTGCTCATACTGCCTGCAAGCACATTTAGATATTAATGGACCTCCTGCTAATGTTGGGATGTAAATCCTACACCATCTAATCTTTTATTTTTTTTCAAAACTTTACAAGATCTGATGTGATTCAAAGGGAATCATTATCGTTTGAAAAGAACGCAGGCCATGGCTGTAAATGTGCCTAACCCATGGGTGGTCCACCAACAAAAAAGCCTAGACACAGTCACACAAAGTTTTATTAACTCCTACGTAAACAGAGTTGTATTAACATGTATAATTAATTTTGCTTTGATTTACAATGTTATTGAAGGAGAGCCCACATATATGCTTTGAAATATCATCATGTGAACTATATACCGCAAGAACACACAGAGAGAAAGAGGGGGAGGGTGGAGATTAGGGTCGGTGATGGTGGCGGTGCCGGCGAAGTCATAGGCACCGTTGTTGCGCTGGTAGTAGCCGTTGAAGGCGTAGGAGGCATGGGCCTGCACGGTGTTGGGAGAAGGCCGCAGTCGCGTAGCACCTGTTCGCGCCGGCGAGGAGGCCGCAGCCGCGCCGGAGTGGAGGCCGCAGCACCTGTTCGCACCGATGAGGAGGCCGCAGCACCTGTTCACGGAGAGGATGCCGCGCCGGAGAGGAGGCCAGAGCCGGAGACGGAGGCCGCGCTGCACCTGTTGGTGACGACGGCCGGACACGGGGACACGGGTGCGGCCGGAGAGGAAGCCTGGGGTGCGACTGACCGGAGACGGAGAGGGAAGAGGGTCGCCGGCGACCGGAGACGGAGAGGGCGGGGGCAACCGGAGACGGCAATGGCGGACGGGAGACCGGGAGAGGGCGGACGGGGGGAGACTTGGGACGGAGAGAGGGGATTAGGGCACGGCCGCGCGGGTGAGAGGGGGTTTTGTCATTTTGAATTTCGATTTCGTATTTTATTATTTTGATTTTTCAATTTATTTTTTTTAAATTGGCGAACCGGAGAGAACCGGGTTACCGGTTCGACTGCAGTTCAAGCGATTTTTAAGCTTCATACCTAATCGGCCATAATTGAACCGGTGTTTAAACCAGTCGGCAGTCGAACCGGCCGGTTCGGTCCGATTTTAATAACATTGATTTCCTCACTCCACCACCAAGTCTCATTTTCTAAATTCTTTTTACTTTTAGATTCGCCTGAGAGTCATTTTACTACACTCGTTATATAATTTATAACATTATTCCACATTACATTAGTTTCTTGTTCTAAATTTCAAGTATTTTCCTTTAATATATGGTTTTTAAATGTTTTTAAATTTTTACTTTTTAAATTCCACCATTTAATCTTAGAAGAATATTCTATAATAGTCTTTCTTTTGAATTTAGGGATAATGACATCCATTATTAACAACCTATGTTGAGGGGCTAGACTCTCTCCAGAAATAACTTTATAATCTTTACATTAAACTCTATCGAATTTCCTAATAAGAAAATAGTCCATTTGACTTCTATGTGTTCCACTCTTGTTCCTACTACACTCTGAACTTTTGTAGGATCTCAAATGACAATATGCAATGGATGAGAAGTTGAGTGTTTTGAACAAGAATGAGACTTGGGTCCTTGTTGATCTTCCAGAAAACAAATAGCCAGTTGGATCTAAATGGGTATATACAATCAAATATAATGTCAAGGGTGAGGTCTAAAGGTATAAGACTAGACTTGTGGCAAAAAGATTTACTCCGACATATGGGGTTGATTATCAAGAGAAATTTGCTTCTATAGCGAAATTAAAGTTTGTTAGGTTAGTTCTTTCACTAGCTATGCAATACTCTTGGCCCTTTATCAATTGGATGTTAAAAATGTCTTCTTAAATAGTGACTTACAAGAGGAAGTGCATATGTTACCACCTCCTAGAATGGATACAAAAGAGAAGGTGTGTCGTTTGAAGAAAGTACTTTATGGGTTGAAACAGTCCCCTAGAGCTTTGTTTGATACACTTTGCCTTGGCATGGTCAGATTTGGCTTCAAGCAATCTAATACTGATCATACTATGTTTGTCAAGTGGATAAGGGGACATATGATTCTGCTGCTTGTTTATATAGATGACATGATTGTTAGGGAATGATGAGGTGGGTATCAAGATATTAAAGAAAGACTTGGCTACTGAACTTGAAATTAGGATCGAATGTTGATGCCATCGGATAAAGAGAGGGCGAAGGACATGATAGGAGAGATGTTGCAAGGTGCAGAGGACACCACGGTCGGCAAGCTCGCCGCTGGAGGCCTTTTTTTTTTTTTTTGCCGCTGGAGGCCTCAGTGAAGGTTCAGATGTGGAGGTTGAGCATCTGCCAGGAGATCTTGACGCATCCGTGGATGCTATTCCAAGATGGCGTGGCGGACGATGGAGCAAAGGGAGAAGGGAGAGATGCGGTGAAGGGGAAGGGGCTTTCGCAAACGGGAGGGAGGGCCAACGCGACTCCTCTCACAAATGGTGGAGGAGAAGGGAGTCTCACGAATGGCGGACTTGCGAACGGCAGAGGGGAAGGAGGGAAGACGCGACTCTCTCGTCGGGGTCTCAATAGGAAGGAGAGGGGACGGAGGGAAGGGGGAAGAAGCATACCTGTGTGTGGGTTCCTCTTGCCAGGAAGAAGTCGAGACGACGTGAGGACGGACGCGGAGATGCGTGACCTACTCTCAAAAAAAAATTTGCTGGTGGGGTGTTTTGACTTTGAAAGAAGTTTACATGTGATACGAGTCAATCTTAAAAATTGAGGTTAGCTGTACCAAACACAGTTGAAGGGTCTCTTTTATCTAAGTTTTCATTTTGAGAAAGAAATAGCGAAAACATTTGTTCCCAAACATTCTATAAGATATTTTTTGAGAATTATGTGTCAAGATCAAGAAATGGGATGTACTTTTTTGATAAGTGGATGGTAGTCCATGTGTATTAATAGCAAAAAGAGAGTGGGATGTACAAGTATTGTCCATTAATACCTAAAAAATCTTATACAAAAGATCACACCGAGTCGGTGCAGCCCTTGCTAACCCCCAAACGAAAGGAAAAAAGAGAAGTTATGAGATTTCACATTACACAAGTGTTTTGCCCAATCACTTACTTTCTAACAAACAAAAAAGACAAGTATATTCTCAATTCTAACGTTGTCTCTGAAGAATCTGTTGTTTCTTTCTCCCCATAGTGCCCAAAGTGATAGTATGAAGAATGAGCCACCATATAGTCCTATCCCCTTTCACCTTATGCCTTTGAGGAGGAGATGCTGCACACTCTCAAAAGGGTCAAAGGTATGGTGTATCCTATCGTCGATTCTAGGCCAAACCTCCTTAGAGAAGGAGCATCTTGTGAAGGTGGTTAAGGTCTTCCTCCACCTCCTCACATAAACAACAAAGGGTAGGTATGTCTTGAAGGAAGGTGACAATTCTGTCACAAGTGGACAGTCAATGATGTGATATCTTCCACAACAACAACTTCGCCTTCAACTGGCTTTTGGGGGCACAAATTTGTTGAGCAAAATGGTGGTGCAGTCTCCCATCTGATATGAGCGAGTATGTAGACTTGAATGAGAAGACTCCCTCCTTCCCCTTCCCATTTCCACCACTACGTGTTCGCCCTTTTCTCCACTAGATTATAGTCTAAGAGGACTAACAGAAGACCCCCTGGTTGCTCCATCTCCTCAAGTGTCATGTTCCTTCTCAAGGTAGGTGTTCATGTGCCCCCCGACAACTATATATCAAACGTATGAGCCACATATGCCAAGGGTGTGGCCGAAATAAGAAAGACTTGTAGGAATGATTCTTCTAGTGTGAAGTCCTCGCACCACCTATCATTCCAAAACAAGCACCTCTGTCCATTGCGCAAATGGACTTGGACACTTGATTTAATGAAATCTTGCATTGAAGGATGTCTCTCCAAATGGGGGAGACATTATGCAACGTTGTCGGTGTCAAATCACAATCTTTGGCCCTGCTATAGTCTTTGCCTAGCGAGTTGTGGCCATAGCCCACTGTCTTCCGCTCCAACCCTCCACAACCATTTACGGAGAAGTACCAGGTTGAAGTCTTTGAAATTCTTGATGCCAATGCCTCTTGCTTCCTTGCTCTTGCACACTCGGTCCCAAGAGATGTCATGTCAACCCCTGCAACTATCACCACTACCATGCTAGTAATATCTAGCTTGAATGGAGTCCAGCTTCTTGGCCACCGCTTTGGGGATCCTAAAAATGAAGAGGTAGTAAATAGGAAGGTTGTCAAGCACTGATTTGTATAACATCATTCTCCCCCTATAAGAGAGGAGCTTCGCCTTCCATCCTACTAGTTTGGTCTCAAACCTCTGCACTATCATCTACCAGTCACGGCAATGTCGGGTCCCTGAGGACAGTGGTAGGCCCAAGTAGGAGAAAGAAAAATCTCCTATATGACAATCCAATATAAATGCTACTTTTCTGAATACGCTCTCCTCTATATTGATCCCAACCATGCGACTTTTGCTGAAATTCACTTTTAGTCCACTAATTTTCTGTAGCAACTCCAACATCTACCTCGCATACATCCGGCTCTCCTCATCTGCTAGGAAGAGAATAGTGTCATCAGCGTACCGTGGGTGACTAATGCCAACACTGTAGTGCCCTATCTAGAAGCCTCATTCTAGTCAAAGTATGTGAAGTTGGGACAAATAATAGGGGAGACATAGGGTCTCCCTGAAGGAGCCCTCTACCATTGTGGAAATATGAAGTAGATTGCCCATTAACTAATACCTAAAAGAATGTTGAGGAAAGGCACTCTCGGATCCATCCAATCCATCTCTGATGAAAAACTATATTAGCCATAGTCTTTAGTGTGCATTGCCAATCAACTCTGTCATAAGCCTTCTACAAATATAGCTTTAACACCACCCCCTTTTCTTGTGGGTTTTCATGGCATACAAACACTCGTGAGCAATTAGGAAATTTTCTTTTATATGCCTTCCCCTGATGAAAGTCCCTTGGTGACTGCTCACCACTTCGGCAATCACCCTGTCTAGTCACATGTCCAGCAATTAGTGATAACTTTGTATGTACTGTTCAACAAGTTGATTGGTCTAAGTCTAGTAAGTGTAGACACGCCAAAATTGACGTTTTGTTGATCAAATCTCATGTTATTATATAAACGCCCCAAGTGGACTTCAATATTCCTATAACATAAAGTTTTTCTATTTTTATGAGTTTTGCTGCATTTTTCCTGCATTTTTGTGAATAAAGACTTGACGAAGGGCGTTACTTTTTAAAGTAACGACCTGTCATAAGGCGTTTTCAAGGAAAGGACGACCGTAGGTGAGGGCGTCAATTCCTGGTATTATCCGTTAATTTCTGGAATTATCTATTTTCAAAATAAAAGGCATTTTGTGAGTAACGCCTTTCCTCAGGGCGTGTTTTGAAGAAACGCCGTTACCTTAGGCGTGTTCCATTAATTTCCAAACAGAGGAAGTTTTCATTTCCAAAATTAAACCCAGGAAGAAACGGCTTTTACTAGGTCGTGTTTTAAGAAACGTCCCAATCTCAGGTCGTCAATTCATAAATAGACGCCCTGTCTTAAGGCGTGTTTTACTCCAGAGTCCTTTTTTTCCATCTTTCCCCCACAGTTCCCTGCTATCCTTGGACTCTTGCCCGATCTTAATCCTTCCGTGGATGCCTCATTACCCGTTCTTATCAATTCCCTTGTTTGATCACATCCGATTGAACATTATATAAGAGGCTCCTTGTCGAGCGTAAGAAGGGTTGGAAAAGGTTGGAAAGGTTGCAGGGTTGTTGTTGTTGTTTGTTGATTATCATCATTATTGTTGAACGCCCTAAACCCAGAAGATCACAATCTCCCCTTCTTTGCACTTCATCCTGCTGCAGCGTGGTGTACTACTGCATCCGATCGGGCTTCATCCTACTGCATCCATCTTTCTACAATCCATCCAACATCATTCACGGTTTCCCTCCACTCTCGTCAGGGAGAGCAGGGCTATATTGTGCTTATTTTATTTGAGTTCCATCATTGTCATACCATCAGTTTTTCTTATTGCATTAAGCATTTTTTTCCCTTCCCTAGTTCTCTGCTAGGGGTTTATAAAACAAAAAAGAGGTGCGCATGTTGATGTCTTTTCATCATCTTAGGTTAGCTTTGGATTGATACTATTGCACTTTGGCTGATCCCCCTCTCTTTTGCTTGTTTTTCATTGTCTTTTTTACAAGGTAATCAATCAAGAAAACCCACTTCATCGGCCGGCCGATTGGAGTTGGAGGAGGAAATCCACATTTATCCCGCATCCCACTCTTCACCAGGTACACGCGATCTCATTTTCTTCTTATTGAGGTAAACCCTCTGGCGATCACAACTCCCCTTTAGCACCTCGTGCTATATATTTTTTATCACGTCTTATACATGTTGTTGTCATGTTATATATTTTTCACTCCCAAAAGTGAGGATTTTTAATCCGATCTACAAATTGGCGATCACGGTGGGACATCCACTGTTTTCTTTATTGATTACCATCTCCATTGGCACCCTCGTGTGCCCTTTCCCTTTGACACCCTCGTGTGTCCTTTCCCCTTAGGCACCCTCGCGTGCCCTTTCCCCTCGGTACCCTCGGTACCCTTTCCCTTGTGCCCCTCGGGCACCCTCCATTGTGCACCCTGCACAATCCCCGGATCAGTCAATTGCTGCTTATTAACGCCTTCAACAAGGGCGTCTTTTGATTTAACGCCCCTCACAGGGACGTGTTTTGATTAATTAACGCCCCCCTCCAGGGCGTGTGTTTATTGCATCTGCTTGCCTTATCTTTGCTATTTTCTCGTCTGCTATTTAGCGCCCCTTACAGGGACGTGTTTCATTGATTAACGCCCATCTCCAGGGCGTCTGTTTCTATAACTGCCGTTTGCTGCATGCTTATTATACTGTCTGTGGAATAACGCCCCTCTTCGAGGCGTTTCATTTCTTATCAACGCCTGTCATTAGGGCGTTTCTCTTTATCATAACTGCTGTCTGCTGCATCCTTATCATATTGCCTGTGAATTAACGCCGCTCTCTGAGGCGTTTCATTTATTATCAGCGCCTATCATCAGGGCGTTTTCTCTGCGTTTTGACGCCCTTTACCGTAGGCGTCCTTTCTTTAGAACGCCTCACCTCAAGGCGTGATTTTCCTACCGTCTGTGAGCCCCTCACAGAATTTACGACAGCCACGCTGCCGTGTTTTAATTTGGTCACGACCTACCGCAGGGCGTGTCTTTCCTCTTGCTGTGAACACGACCTTTCCAAGGCGTGTCTTTACTGTTCTTTTCACAGATTGGCTATTATTCATTGCTGGGCATTTGTCTTGATATTACATTGCGGCTTGGATTGTCTTGATTTGTTGGCTTGGTTGAGAGACCTCCTCTCTCTATCCTAGGATCCACACACCCTTCTTGGAATCGGGACGACCCTCCATTGAGCATTCCGTCTCTTTGGACCGGAAATCCCTTTTCCAAGACCTCCGTAAGTCCCCGCACCCGTGGATTCCCTCACGGACGCCGGGCTGGTTGTACCCTCGAAGTACCTGGAGTTTAGAGAACCTATACGTTGTTAAAAGAGAGAAGAACTTAGTTGACCCGGAGGTTGCACTCGGATCAAACTAGGTCTCATTTGGCAAAAGAGTGAACTTTCACAAATAATCCACCCTAAATTCAAACATCAAACATTAAAATCTTGCGTTGCTTGCCAACCTTGTTTGCATAAACATAGTTGGGTGATTTGATTGCTTTGTTTGGATTGAATATTTTGTGATAGTTCCTTCATTAAACATCCTCTCTCTTAAGAATGAAACTCCGTTCAGGTAAAACCATCAACATGTCAGGCAACGGGTACTCTTATGATGATGAGGATGAGAACATATTTGGTCAATATGAGGACCCTCTCCAAGATTCTGTTTATTATGAGGGGAACTACCTTCCTCCTCACCCCCATTACTCACAAGTCCATGTGGTCGATACCACCATCCATGAGGCGGACCCTTCGTCTCAAGTTCCATCTTCCAACACTTCGGGGAACCCTTCCCCATCCATCAACGTCACAGACTTGATCCAAGCTCTCTCCCAGTTGGATGACTCCCAGCGGCAAGCCATTCAGGCCGCTTTAAAGGGGAAATCCGTCCTTTCATCTTCCTCTAATCCCCCTCCGGCCGTGAGTGGCCATCAGATTGCTAATGACCAGGCGGTCTTGCATCCCCCTTCCTCTCGTCCACAAACGCCTACTGCGGCCATGCCGGCCCAGCAGGCGAGCTATTCGGCGGTTAGGCATCAATCCTTCCAACCTCCTCGGGTTCTACGAACGCCTATACCGCATTCTTTTGTTCAGAATCAGGCCCCAGTCGAGCCCGATACCAACACTCTCTTGCTTCAGAAGCTGGCCAGCATGGAGGAGCAGCTCAAGAAGGTTACAGCAACTAAGAATGCTCCGGAAATTTCTCTTCCTACGTTGCCAGTGTTCCATTTACCACCTTCTGAAATGCCGAATTTCCGGCGATATAATGGAACAGGCAACCCATTCATTCATTTAAAGGATTTCCGATATGAGACTTCTTTCTGGCAAGACAATAAGGCCTCCCTGGCCTATTTATTCAGGAGATCTCTTGAGGGGCCAGCCCTCGAATGGTTCTATTCCCTGGAGCCAGCTGATGCCGGTGATTTTGATGTTATCCAAAGGAAATTCTTGCAAAAGTACAGAGACCGGGTAGGACCGTCCCTTTCTGTTACAGATCTGGTCGCTGAGAGAATGAAGCCCGAGGAAGACTTCATTGTATTTGCTGACAGGTGGCGGTCTATGGCCGAGAAATTGAAGGACACATTGTCGGAACAAGAGCAAGTAAAAATGGTCATTTCTAATGCAACTCCTCAATTCCGGCACATTTTGGCCATGAATCGGCTGACAACTATGGAAGAGCTCTATGAAAGAGCTCGTTATATACAAACACAAATGAAGGATTCGCCCATCATGGGCATGTTTGAGCCGAAGCCTCGGCTGTTTAAAAAGAATACAAATGTCAACAGCGGGCCCACGACTGAGGGCACTGTCACAAACGAGCAGGTTGGCGTAGTTGGCCACCCCCACCACCAGTCAAACCCACGACCTCCGCCACCTCCACAGCAAAACCCCCATTTTACCTCCGCTCCACAACGCCACTTCACACCCCAACCTTCTTTTGCTCCATCACCGAGCCAAGCGCCTCGCACCGACCCTCCAGCACCACCACAATACCATCAGGTCCCCCCACCTTCCAACTATGGCCAACAACAACGGAGACCACCGCTTGGCCCCAAGAGGGCCCATTATCCGCCACTCCCAGAGAGTCTCCCTGACATTTTTAATGCTTTGATGGCCGCCAACCTGCTCGTCCTACCAAAAGAAAGAACGGTGTGGCCCGACAATGTTGACACATCCCGTTACTGTGCATTTCACCGCGCCCCTGGTCACAACCTTGATCGTTGTTTCCATTTCAGAGATCATATTTATGATTTGAATGACCAGGGTGGCATTAATTGGGATGAAATGAGGCAAGTCATCGCCACCATGAAAGAGAGAAGGCCGCATCGGCAACAGCAAAATCAGCAACAACAGCAGCCAGCTCCGCAGCAAGTTCAGCCACAGCAAGCTCCAGCACCCCAGCAGGATATGGGGATTGTCCGTAATCCATTGCCGGAGCACGCTCCTAATCAACACGTGAACCCTGTCACGTCTCTCTACGAGGTGGAGAGAGGACAGGGATGGCACGAAGAAAACGCCTCTGTCGGGGCATTCCACCATGATCCAACCCAAAATCAAACTCCGCGTCTTTTGCGCGTTCCTCCTTCTCCTTCTAGTCTCCTATCGGGACGTTCTCTTTTACGCCCCGTCAACCCATCTACCACCACCAATTCCACGGCCTTGCCGGCTCGCTCTCTTCTTAACCGCTTACCACCACAGCAACCTACCATTCCACCTTCCACCACCAATCCTACATCCGCGCCCTCCAGGCCACTCCTACTACGCTCACCGCCAGCACCCGCTACCCCCTCTACCACTCCTACACCGGCAAGAGTTCCTCCACCATCAGTACAACCACCCTTTGTGCCACGATCTCTCCTTATTCCACCACCTGCCAATACCCCTCGCATTCGGATATCCCTCTCTTCTCCCACGCCTCCTGCGAGGGCACCTTCTTCAAATACTCCTCCCATGCCTCCCGCGGGGGCATCTTTATTAAACACCACTACTACGCCTCCTACGGGGGCGCCCCTTTCATTGAATTCCCCTTTGGTATCCCCTAGCAAGATCTCTGTTACCGACATTCCTTCTTCTTCTTCCAACCCTCCTCCTAATATTGCCCCGACAGAGGCGCGTCAAGGCGTAGCGCCGCTCCGTAGTGGACGGATGTTCCACCGTATTTTCCCACAGAGAGAGCTAGAGCCCGTGCAGGGGCCACAAGAGCAAGAACAGGAACAAGATTCAGTGCCGGGAACTCAGTATGATCTGTTAAAGCACTTGGATCGCACTCCAGCCAGAATCTCCATCCTTGAATTAATCAAGAGGTCCACCACTCATCAGCTGGCCCTGAAGGAATACCTGCAGAAGGTCATGGTCAATGAGGACCTTCCGGTTGAACAGATAATTACAGTCTTGACCCCTGCCAGCAGTCAGCCGGCAATCACATTCCATGAACATGAGTTAGCACCTCCACCGGCAAGAAAATATGCCCTATGTATCACGGTTGATATCAACAAGGTGGCCGTTAAGCAGTGTTTGGTAGACACCGGTGCATCTATCAATGTGTTGCCTCCGAGCACTCTGAAGTTATGCGGTATCCCTGAGAGCCAGATTCGGCCATCTACCATTACTGTCACAGCATATGACAATACAAAGAAACCCCCTCTGGGTATGATTACTCTTAAAGTCAGCTTGGGTCCAGCCACCATTACGGCAGATTTTCATATTCTGGATATGGACCCGACCTTTAATGGCATCCTGGGTCGCCCTTATATTCAGCAGCTTGATGCAGTGCCCTCTACAAACCATCAGTGCCTTAAGTTTCCGCACAAGGGCCGCATTATCAAGGTGACCAGCGTGCCGATCTTGCCAGAGGAGGACATTCATGTAGCTTCATCAGTTCCTTCTATATGGCCAGCCAACAAGCCGTTATTATCTGTGCTGGACATTCCCCACTCTCAGCCGATGCTATCTGAGACTGTTACAACAGTTGCTATGACACCCCTGCCTTCCAAGGGGAAGAAGAAAAAGAAAAATATGATGAATACCCCCGGCTGGAACATTCTGATAAGAATGGGATATCAAGATGGCAAGGGCCTGGGCGCCAAACTCCAGGGCAAGATTAGGCCCATTAAGCCTCAAAAGGTGGTTGCACGAGGCGGCTTAGGCTACAAAGCACCGGGCAAGAATGAAGGAGAGCCGTGGGCTGTTATGACGTCCACCTTCAAGCCAGATCGCCAGCCGCTCACCTGGACTTTAAAGACACATTTTGTCACCGGTGGCGTTCAGAACAATGAACAGACTACCATCATTACATCATTGCTTGATTGTCAAGATGTGCACGCTAGACAGTTTGCTCGTCACATTGCCCCATTGGCCACTTACAAAGCCCTGGAGTCGTTAAGGCCAGATAAAAGAAGAAAAATGGGTGATCCGGAATGTGACTGGTACAGGTGGTTTGACATGAATGACATCACTTTCTCTTTAAGCCGCCTGTTCATGCCGACAGATCCGGAATGGCCGCCGTTGATTCAAGAACTGATTGAAATGCCTGCCGCAATCACAGATAAAAGGCAGATGTTAAGTGACTACACAGATACGGGGGAGCCAGATGTCCCCTTTGAAGAAGGATTTTCCGTGGATAGGCTGTGGGCCGGCCTTTTCTCCCTCACTTCTGTGCATCCGTTGGTGTTGGCTTCTCTCTATTCCCGTTGGTTTGGTCACGTGCCGCGACCACCACCGATTACTATCAACTTGTCTCCCGATTCAATTCAGATTTCCCTCCCGATTGCTCCTTCGCTCCTCGAGCGATTTGCTGAAAACTCCATCTCGCCCCCGCGTGGGCCATCTTTGATTAAATCTTTCTCCAAACTTGCAATCTCCACTCCACCTACTATTCTCCCTTCACATTGCTTTTTACTTGAAAAAGAAAATAAAAACAAAGGAAAACATGAAAACGAAAAAAAAAACGCCAAATCTCCAATATTCCAATCCTCCATTTCTTTTGAGGAGACCTCCTATTTTTCTCTCGAGTGCGACCCGATCCAGGGGCCGCTCTCCCAAAATTCCTTGGTAAGTCTTTTCTCCCCCTCTGGTGAGGGGCCCTCCTCTGTATCACCTCCTGTATCCACTTTATCACCTCCTTCTTTCCCTTATAATCAAGCTAGTTGCTCTTCCTCCCTTTCTTCCTCTTCTTCTAATAAAATTCATGGGGTAGATTCACACAAGAAGGCCAGGGGTAAGCAGATTCCTCGCAGATTTTTGTTGGAATTGGCCATTAGATGCCAAGCTTGTTTAGCTCTCCCTGAGTTTGTGGAAGATCCAATTATCCTGCCAGAGTTAGAAATTGAGGATTCTATCGCTTCTAATGAGGGTTTGGGTGTCTATGAAATCATGAATGATGAAGACCCTATTGAAGAGGGGGATGAAAGTTATGAAGAATATGAGGACGAGGCTGATGCTTTTGCTAGTGGTATGAGAAGATTCGACGAACCATCAGCCTCCGTAGAAGAACCTACCAAAGAAATCAATTTGGGTACCGAGGAAGACCCTAGGATTGTCCTCATTAGCAAAAATTTGCCGCCCTCCGAAGAGGAGGCGCTCATTTTAGTTCTTCAAGAATACAAAGACACGTTCGCATGGAGTTATGAAGATATGCCTGGATTAGACCCTGCGCTCGTTGAACATCGCCTTACACTTAAGCCAGGGTCTGTCCCGGTAAAACAACGGTTGAGGCGTTTCCACCCTAGCATGGCTTTGAAAATGAAAGAAGAGGTCGATAAACTCCACAAGGCTAGATTCGTTAGAGTCGTCCTTTATCCCAATTGGGTGGCTAACATTGTCCCGGTTATGAAGAAAGATGGAAAAGTTCGAATTTGCATAGATTTCCGGGACCTCAACCGGGCGTGTCCTAAGGATGACTTCCCCCTCCCTCATATTGATGTGTTGATTGATAACACGGCAGGATTTGAGACTCTTTCTTTCATGGATGGCTTTTCAGGCTATAATCAGATTCGCCTGGCCGAAGAAGATCAAGAGAAAACTTCATTCACTACACCATGGGGCACATATTGTTATGTGGTCATGCCCTTTGGACTTAAGAATGCTGGAGCCACTTATCAAAGGGCCATGATGGCAATTTTTCATGACATGATTCATATTTATATTGAGGTGTATGTGGATGACCTGGTTGTGAAATCAAGAACAAGGATTGAGCATCCTGGGGTTCTGGCTAAGGTTTTGCAGAGATCCCGAGAATTTCAATTAAAAATGAACCCCAAGAAGTGCGTATTTGGCGTTTCTTCAGGGAAGTTGCTTGGTTTCATTGTTAGCAAGAGGGGAATTGAAGTTGATCCCAACAAGGCAAAAGCCATTAGAGATATGCCTCCTCCCAAGAATTTGAAGGAAGTCCGAGGATTAATCGGGAGGTTGCAATTCATTCGCCGCTTCGTCTCCCAGCACTCGCAGAGGTGTAGGCCGTTCTACGAGCTTACTAAGCCGGGAGTCAAGTTTAATTGGGATGACAAATGTCAGGCAGCCTTTGACGGATTGAAGGACTATTTGGTCAATCCTCCTGTCCTGAGGCCGCCAATTCCAGGTAAGCCACTTATTCTCTATGTTTCGGTCCTGGATGACTCCGTAGGTGCTGTCTTAGCTCAAGTGGATGAGGAAGGTAAGGAGAGGGCAGCATACTACTTGTCTAAACTTCTTAACCCCTGTGAGCAGAGATACTCAGCCATGGAGAAGACTTGTGCAGCTTTGGTTTGGGTAGTTCAGAAGCTAAAACACTATTTCCTAGCTCACGAGGTTCACCTCATCGCTCGCATGAATCCAATCAAATTCCTCCTTGAAAAATCTGTCCTCACTGATCGATTGGCACGCTGGCAAAGCTTCCTTTCTCAATTTGACATCACTTACATTCAGCAAAAAGCTATCAAAGGTTATGCCATTGCCGAGCATCTTGCTCACCACCCTCTCCCCCGCTTTGATCCGGTCAATTCAGAGTTCCCAGATGAAGAATTAATGTCCATTAATCAATCCCATGATCCTATGTGGACGTTACATTTTGATGGAGCTCTTAATTCTCAAGGAAGAGGGATCGGCATGGTTCTTTTAACGCCTGAAGGGGTCACCATTCCATTTGCTGCTCGGCTCACTTTTCCCGTCACCAATAACATAGCCGAGTATGAAGCTCTTTTGGCCGGTCTTAAAACCGCTCATCAATATGGTGTCACTCATTTGCGAATTGTCGGTGACAGTCAGCTTATTCTACGCCAAGTGTTGGTCAAGTGCCGCACCATCAATCCTAAGCTCAAGCCCTATCAGGAACTCGCTTCAGCTTACGCCAAACTCTTCACTAAATTGATTTTCGTTCATGTCCCGCGTAGCCAGAACATCTTGGCCGACGCACTTGCTTCTTTAGCTTCCGCTTTAGTCTTCCCTCCTGAGCGTGATTTTCATGTCCCCCTGATCCATCAGCGTGATACTCCAGCCATTAGGGATCGTGCTTTTCTCGATATTAGGGATCAGGTGCTTGAAAAGGTTAGACGGGAAGAAGCTCTTGAAGGCAAAGAGGTCATGCTATTGGATTGGCAAGAAGAGTTGGCTGACGAAGAAAAGCCTTGGTATTATGAGATTGCCAGATACTGTAATGATCAGTCTTATCCCGAGGAAGCCACTGCAGAAGAAAAGAAAGCAATTAGGAGAGTGGCTCAACGTTATACTTTGGTTGGAGGTGTGCTCTACAGAAGAGGGCTCACCGGTGTTTTATTGAGATGCCTCGATGATGATGAATCTTGGAAAGTTGTGGAAGAGGCGCATTCTGGTGTGTGTGGTGGTCATGTGAACAGCCAGATGCTAGCTAAGAAGATTCTTAGACTAGGTTTCTATTGGCCCACTCTAGAAGAGGATTGTTCTATCTATGTTCGAAGGTGTGTTAAGTGCCAACTGCACGCCGACAAGATTCATTCTCCTGCTTCTTCACTCCATCCTACGTCCTCCCCATGGCCTTTTTCCATGTGGGCTTTTGATATCATTGGACCTCTTGGTGATTCGAACCTCCTGACCAAGCAAAAATCATTCATTCTCACGGCAACGGAGTACTTCACCAAGTGGGCGGAAGCAGAAGCTTACGTGGAAATTAAAGCATCAACCGTCTGCAAATTTATCATGAAGAACATCATCACGAGGTTCGGCATTCCGAGCACCATCGTCACCGACAATGGGCCTCAATTTATCTCTCAAGATCTCAAGGATCTCTGCAACAGGTATAACATTGCATTGCATCATTCTTCTCCCTATTATCCGCAGGGCAATGGCCAAGCAGAGGCCACTAATAAAACCTTAATCAAGATTGTTAAGAAGACGTGCGAGGCTAATAAATTCTCGGACTGGCCAGACAAGCTGGTTGAAGCTCTTTGGGCCTACCGCACTTCTATTCGAACCCCCACTGGGCAAACTCCTTTTGCCCTTACTTATGGAATGGAGGCCGTAGTCCCTTATGAGATTCTTATCCCCTCTCTGCGAGTACAATTGGATGAGGAGCTCTCTATCGATGAACGTCGTGATTCACTCCTTGCCCAATTGGAACTCCTAGATGAGAAACGTCTGGTCGCCGCTGAGCATGCGCGCGTTTATCAAAACAGGCTCTCACGTTTTTATCAAAAGAAGGTAATTGAGAGAAAATTTAAGGTCGGTGAAATGGTAATCAAAAGAATTTTTGTAAAACCCGGTGGCCCTCGTTCAAAGCTCCAACCAAACTGGGAAGGGCCGTTCGTCATAAAAGATGTTTATCCTGGCAATGCTTATAAACTGGTTAATGCTGAAGGAGAGGAATTAACTCACCCCTGGAACGGTTTGTATCTCAAGAAATATTACCCCTGAACAAAAATCCAAACAAAATTTGAAAACTTCACAAAAAATCCAAAGAAAATAGAAATCTCCCAAATAATCAAAAAAAAATCGAATATTTTCAAAATCAAAAACAAAAAAAAAGAGTTTTCTTTCATGGTTCCCCTTTTTTGGGCTGACATGACAGGCAAAGGTCCACGGTCCGAAAGGTCAAAATTCAAAATCCATTCATCAGTCTTGCTAATTTAAAATGGGAGTTGACCCCGCACACACTACACACTTTACTCTTGAGCTCAAGCAGTGCAAAATCTGATGGAAAGTCGAAACCAGACTAAAGGCGAAAGACGATATCCATTCTCTTCTTCTTCGGCCCACAAGGGAGGAAGGGAGGTCTCGAGGTAGACACGCCAAGCCTATCCGCCGCCCTAGTAGGAGGAAGTCAGGGCCCAAAAGGGAACAAATGCCACAAAAAGCCCAAGTACAATTAGGTTGTTCATCAGTTCAAATCTATTCAATGCAAATCAATTCCAAAGTGAAAGTCAAATGGTGAAAAGAAAAGCATGTCAAGAGGGCAAAGTCCCCGCAAGGAAAACCTTGGGCGTATGCATGCAATATGAAGAGGCAAAAGGCAACAAAGCGTCCCTACGCCAAAGACCGAACCCCAACAGGCATAGGGTAGGGGAGGTAGTTTTGCCTCAGGTATCTCTGAATCTTTTGTGGGCTTCCTTATACTTTCTTTTTTATTTTTGGAAAAGTCATGAACCAGCAGAATGGTCGAGACAAACTGAAGAGAATGCACTGTACGAAATCTTGTGTATAAGTTTAACCATATTCACGCCAATTCCCCTTTTAATTATTCAAGAAAGGTTAATGGATCTTAGATGATGACCGAGTAGGGCCCACCACCTTAATTTCTTTATCAGCTCAATTTGGGAGGAATAAAATTAACGCCTTTGTTCAAGGCGCTTTAATGTTAATTCACGCCTAGCTCTTAGACGTTTCTTTAAAAATAACGCCTCTTGGAAGGTCGTGTTTTCAACAAAATTCAAAAATCTTTTCACAGTAACGCCGTATCCGAGGGCGTCTTTTACAAGAGTAACGACCTAATCTAAGGCGTGTTTTTCAGAAAATCCCCAAAAAAATATATATATACTGAAAAGAACAAAAAATAAATTCTTCATGTTGCATGAATTGCATTCTTGCCTGGACATCTTTTAATTATTTGTTTGCATATGTATGATTGCATGAGGCATCCCCAGGTTTTGATTATTTCATTTGGCCTTATTTTATTAAAGGCTTGGCCCCTTGACCCATTACTAAGGTCAGAATATTGACACCCCTTGCTCACCGGGCAAGGGGCCAAGTCGAACAGATGAATTAACCTGTTTGTTCAAGTGAAAACCGCAGCTGCAGATACAGGGCAAAGTAAAGCAAACACGAGGAACGTGGAAAGAAAAAGTACACAAACACAAGTCCACAACCATACAAGTGCTCAGGTAACAAAAGCTCAAATCTTATATATATATATATATCATCATGTCTATCATGTACAGGTGTGAAGGTGGAGGAGTACAAGTACAAAACTCTCAGCTCTCGCCTCCACCCTCCTCTACTCTCCTGCTCTCAACCTCCTCCTCACCGTCCCGAGCTGGCGCTGGTGGAGGAGGCATAGGCCCCCGCGAAGAAGCCGGAACCCGAACGTGTCCCCCTGCCTCACTCCTCTCTCGAAGGGAAGAACCCGCCACGAAGGTGGAGCTGGTGAAGGAGTACCCCGCAGCCCGTGCTCGCTCACGGCCTCGCTGCAACCGCTCCTCGGACACCCGCAGCCGCTCCTGGGAAAGGATCAACTGGGTCCTCGAGTCCGCCAGCTCACGCTCCCGTGCCGCTAGCTGCTCCTGGAACCGGGCACGCTCCGCCTGGTGCTCCTCCCGCTCACGAGCCCGCTCCTCGCGCTCCCGAGCACGCTCCCTCCTCTCCAGCTCCAGGGCGACTCGCAGCTCGGCTACGTCCTGAGGAAGCTCACTGCGTCGCTGCAGGGTCCGCTGAAGCTCTACGATCCGCTGATCGCGGATCGACAACTCGGTACGTATCGCCTTCAGCTGAGCAGCCTACAAACAGGTAAACAAATCATCAGTTCCACAGTTCAATAATTCATGAAAAGAAATAACAACATGTGACTGAAGGTAGATCACGCACATGTGAGCTCGTCGCTCGGAAGCCCTCATCTACGCAGATAAGAGTGGCTCGAAGCTCTTCAGTCTGTAAAAATGAATTTTTATCAGTGCACAATTTATATCTAATCATTATTTGAATGAGGTTTTGAGTTCAGAATTTACCCGTGAGGCAAGGTCACGCTCCGCCGCCTCGGCTCGCGCTATCGCACCAGCCAGCTGCTCCGTCAGTGCAGTCACCTCTGCACTAGGCCCCCTCGAGCTGGAGGCCTCCACCGGATCCCTCCTCGCTGCTCCCTGCTGGGCACGCTGCATTCATTAAGACCGTCAGTGGCTAATCATTAATTCAACAAAACAAAAAAAATTCATTTGCATATAGGAATAATTTAAACACTCACCAGGGTCTCCAGGTCTGCCCGTGTGGCGGCTAGCTGGTCCTCCAGGATGTGGAGGTGGGCCTGTGCATCTATAGCCGCTATGTCCCTCG
This sequence comes from Amorphophallus konjac, assembly GCA_022559845.1. Taxonomy (NCBI): domain Eukaryota; kingdom Viridiplantae; phylum Streptophyta; class Magnoliopsida; order Alismatales; family Araceae; genus Amorphophallus; species Amorphophallus konjac. Next base: position 8,157,516 of record CM040121.1, on the reverse strand, counting down.
CATCCTGCATTCATTACATGTTAGTCGCATAATAGTTACATAAGCATTTGCATTCAATTTAGAAATAAGTGCATTCATACATACCCCTAAGACCCTCATCTGAGGTCTGCCGGCGTGAACCTCCCAGTAGCGCCGGAGGTACTCGGAGCTGTCAGTCGCGTGGGAAACGACTGTGGTCCCGCCTCGCTGCCAGTCGGCGTACTGCTCCTCGAATCGCACCCTCCAGTCGGTCGTCTTGGTGCGACCGCGGGTCTTCTTGCCAATCCCTCGAGGCTCTCCGACCTCGATCCACTCCTGGGGCAGGCCCAGGGTCCTCATCACCAGCCGAAGCCGTAACGGCTCAATCTCGCTCAAGCAGTGTAGCCACAGCTCACGCCCGAAGCGAGGTCGCCCCGATACGACCCAAGGCTGGCCCTCATCTGTCATCCCCTCATATGGTCTCCACTGCACCTGCATTCATGAACACGCATCATTATCATTTCATCATATTCAAATAAACAACAAAAAGAAATGCATATCATTCATTCATACATACCAGCGAGGGAGGGAAGTCGCGGAACTCTCTCCGTAGAACCCACAACTCGTAGTCAAGTGGGGCACCGAAGACGACGGGCAACCAGCGTCGCGCCAGAGGGAAGGATCCCTCAGCTCCTGGCCGTGGGTCAACGCGCCCCATCGGCATGTATAGGTGGCTCCACACCTGCATCCATGCATTGCAATTAGTACTATATTCACATGCATCATAATAAAGAAAAGATAAGAAATGAGAAATTGCATACCTGAAGAAGAGGTGAGAAGCCACTGACGGTCGTCTCACGGCCTGTCCCCGTGGACAGATCGGCCATCAAATGCGCCAGCAGGGCCGCTCCCCAAGCGTAAGTGCCAACCGTCTCCAGATCCTCGAGGATGCCTAAGAAGCGGCAGTTGATGACGTCGGCTTTCGTCCCCAGCAATAATCTCCCGAGCAGCAGCAGCAGGAACCTCCTCAAGTCTCGGTCCGCTCTCTCATGGTCAGTCGGGTCCTGGCAGCATGCCGCTCTCACCCCGTCGGTCAGTCGCTGTGCAAACTCACCTAAGGTCTCCCCCGACCTATGCCTGGCATCTCCTAGACCCATCGCTGTAGTCAGGTCCGTACGGAAAATGGTCCTACACTCGCTAGGTCCCACATAGACCATCTCAAGCCCTAGTAGCCTCTGGGCCATCTCCGTATAGTCAGAATAGGTGAACCCACTCACGGCCTCACCATCTACCCGTAAACCTGTGATCCTGGCTACATCCTCTAAACTAGGAACCATATGCCCCCAGGGCATCAGAAAAGTCCGGCTAACCCTATCCCATCTCTCCCTCAAAACCTGGATCAGTGCTAGGTCAGGTCTAAAAGGCTCGATGGATAGAAAAGCCCCAAACCCCATGGCCTCTACCCTAACCCTCTGGAAGTCGGGGAGACCCTGGTATGCTGCCCAGACCATGACCCATGAGATACGGGTCCTCATCAGCCCCTGCATGCATTAAAAGAGGATTATTTTTCTTAATTGTTTGAATATCCATGTGGAATTACATTTGGTTTGGGTTTTAACGTTTTGGAATTCACGACCATCCTCAGGTCGTTTCTTGATAAATTCACGCCCCTGTGGGGGGCGTTTTTATGAATGTACCTTAATGTAACGTCCTGGATAAGGGCGTTTTTCATCTTTATTACGCCTCCGTGTTGGGCGTATTTTTGTGGCTCTAAAACATATTTCTAATCACGTCTCCGTGTTGGGCGTTTATTGTTGAGTTCACGCCCTGTGGCAGGGCGTTTTCCTAAGGGTGGTTAATTTTAAACCGTTAATGAATGAAGCGACGCCCTCTGGTTTGGGCGTCTCTTGTTGAATTAACGCCCTACTGGAGGGCGTGGTTTTTTTTAATTTAACAGAAAATCAAAAAGCTAACAGCATGCGAAATAATTCATGAAATATTTTTGGAAATTGTTTAATGAGCATGGAATTCATGATAAATCATAAGTTTTAAGAAACGACATGCTTCAGGGCGTTTTTCATGGAGGTTAATTGATTTTCAGAAATTAAAAATAATTTAACGCCCTTGGTCAGGGCGTTTCGTTTATTAGTAACGCCCCCGTGGGAGGCGTGTCTTTTCTGAGTTGCAGGTTTCGTGCCCGAGGGCTATGGAAAATCAAGAAAAATATAAATAAAATAAAAAAAAATGGAATTGGGGAGGGGGGAACCTACCTTCTTGTGCTTCTGGGGTTGTGGCCGAGGCAGCGGCCGTCTGGGCCGCCGGAGTTGGCCCCGGGGAGCGACCGCCGCCGTGCGCGGCGGTCCTCCTTCTTCTTCATCTTCTTCTTCTTCTCCTTCTTCTCTTTCTTCCCCAACGTCTCCAACTTCTGCATCTTCTGTTGCTTCGCCCGTTGCTCCGTCGGCCTCGTCGCCGCCGGCCATCACCGGCTCTTCTTCAAAGGCCACGACGGCGAGCTCCTCCACGGAGAGTTCTTCTTCTTGGGCGCGAGAGGCGTCGAGGTCAACAACCTCTGGGGCGGCTACCCTCTGGCGTTTCTGTCCTCCACCGGCCATGGCTAGGGTTAGGGTAGGGGGAGATGGGAGAGTGAGGGAAGAGAACGAGAGAGAGGCTTTGGGGAGGGCTTCGGTTAGGGTTTGCAGAGAAAAGGGGGAAATGAGAGTGGAAGGAAGAAGGAGAAGGAGGCCTGACGGCTTTTGGGTTTCGAAAAGAAGACACGCCCTAAGAGGAGGCGTTTATAATAGAATTCACGCCCATTAGTTGGGCGTTTTATGAAAATAGACGACTTTGATTAAGGCGTTAATTTATTTTGCATGGGGAACGATAACCGTCGTCAGACGCATTGAATGGGCGTTGATTGATGTAAGGGAAGTCATCATTGCTGTTTGAAGTAACGCCTCTGGTAAAGGCGTGTTATTCTTGAAACGTGACTATGGAAAAGGCGTTATTTTTGATGAGTCAACGATTATATTCTTTTGGGTTTGAATCTATTCACGCCTTGTCTGAGGTCGTTATTTAAAGTAACGCCCACTGATGCAGGCGTTAATTGTTGACGATGGGCCGATTGAAGCGCCTTGAGATAAGGCGTGTATTTTTTAATTCACGGCATTCTTGGAGGCGTTATTCACAACAGAAACACAGGTTTTTGGATGATTTGGTTCATAATCACAGTAATAGTGGACTCAATCAGAAAGTAATCTTCATTATTTTGAAAGAAAGGAACTACAATGACTAATGAGCCACTTTGGGCCTTAATTTTCTCAGTGAAGTTACATAATTTTTCCACTGTTCCTTGTCTTCATCCAAGTCTTCTACAGGTTGATGAAGCTTGCTTAGCCTCCACAGAGCTTGAATGGTGATAACCTCCTCACCATCTTCATTACTGCCTAGGTCTCTTGATTTGATGGGAGGTAGATGGGAGATGTCTTCCAGCACTTGCCTTGGGAGCCCAAGCTGAGGAAGGCACCGGTGTGCATTATATAAGATGAGCTCGGATGCGCCAATAAGACGAAGGTCCGTCCCGATGGAGAAGCGTGCACGAAGCTCCAGCATTTTGAATACACCCGGGGCACAAGTAAAAAGATTCTTTGGCATTACCTTTAAATGCTCCCTCCAATCCCCTCTCTTCTTGATTTGAGGAATCCGGTTGGTCACTCTATTGCTTATACCTAATGAGCCGGTTATATATGAGAGTGGGCTCTTTGAGAAAATTCTTGAGGGTTGTTGGGCTTCGTGGCATGAGTCGAATTTGAAGTGCAGATCAACCCAACTTGAGAGTGCTAGCATGCACCCGTAGATGGGCCTTCCCATGGCCGCGGATGTAAGCCCGCTATAGAGATATGCTAGGATCGCCGGTCCAACTCTTTCTTCTTCCCATAAGCTCACCACTGCGCTCAATTGGGACTCCTCTAGAAAGTCCTCCGTGGATGGGAATAGGAGTGCTCCTGCCAAGCACACCACGAAGGCTTTGGTCACTCTTTCTATCTCCTCTTCCTCTTTAGCTTGACCCGCTCTCTTGTACACCCACGAGGCGAGCTTCAAGAGGTTAACTCCTTTAGTGACCTTGATTTGGTTCACTATATTTGGGCTAGGTATTAACGAGGTTAGCAATTCATGGGAGGAGATGGGCCTTGGCATGATGGCCATCTTTTCTTCTTCTCCGTGTTTCATCCTTTTCAAGCCTAGGATCATCTCTACTTCTTCCAGCAAGATGGTGGCCTCAAATGTAGAAAATAAGAAAGTATGGGTGGAAGGATGCCATGTTTCAATCAATGCTCCTATGGCAGCCCAATCTATGTGGATTTGATCATAATGCTTGGCATGGGTTATCAACCCCAAGAGATGCCACCTAGCTATATATACCCTCATGTCTGAAGTGAACTTGGAGAGGATGAGGGGCAACCATTTGACTTGGACATATCTTCGAGCTCCTGGAAGGTTTGGATAGTCCTGTGAAGAACAGAACACATGTAGTAATGAACAGGAACACATGCAGTAATATGAGATGAGAGTTTGGCAGAAGGAGCATCGCAAAACAACTAGCAGAGAAGGCTTACCTGGTTCAAAGCAATCCGGTTGCTTATGTGCCCTTGTATTTCGTAATCCTGAGAGTAGAAATCTTAGGTTTCTTCATCACCCGGTCCATTGCTTGATTTTGCAGAAGAAGCTCGTACAGAGGCCTGCGGTTGAAGAAGAACAGAAGAGAACAAAAGGCCTGCAGAAAAAGAAAGAAACGAAGCAGTTCGGCCGCAGAAGAATTCCGATGATTTGGTTAAGAAAGCCTTCCGTTTTATAAGGATTTGAAGAGTCCTAAAGAGCCCCGAAGATAGAAGTTTGATTAGGTTAAGGACTGTGTTCTTAATTTAGAAACGGAGGTTCGTGCTGAATTAACGCCTTGCATCAGGGCGTCTCTTTTTGATTTGACGACCTTAATGGTGGTCGTGTTTTATGTAACGCCCTTGATGAGGTCGTGTTTCTTCTAAGCTTTCTCTGTTGGTTACGCCTTATGTAAGGGCGTATCTTTTGATTTGACGACCTGTGATATGGTCGTGTCTTGATGAGGTCGTGTTTCTTCTAAGCTTCCTTTATTGGTGACGCCTTTGAGTAGGGCGTGTTTTAAAGATTAACGACCTATGGTACGGCGTCTTTCATGCTGTTAACGCCCTGTTCTTAGGCGTGTTTTATTGGCCTACGGATTTTTACCCTCCCCATGCTTTGATGAACTTAAGTGCTATTATTTGATGAAATTGTTTATGATTAAGCACTTATGATCATGTCATGTTCTGAATTGATAAATGAAGTCTAATAAATCTCAAAGTGCAGAAGTTTGCAGGATTCGAAGCGTTTGGATCGCTCATGGAGTAACATCTTGTCATCTTATATCTGTTTCTTGTAAGCATTGTTATTATATGATATCTACACTATTATAGTATATCAAGGACCTTGTGGTTCTGATGAACCTGAAATTTGAGTTCCCCTTCATCAAAAACGATGACGATTTCAGGAGAATCTTGATCACACGGATAGGCCGTTGAGTTGTTAAAGGCTTGGGACGATGGTTCCCCTTTCTGAGTTGATGCGCGGACAAACGGGCTTCGGCTTAGTGTTAGCTCAGAAATATGGATTCTTGACCAGACCTAAACAGCTTAGCAATATTATCCTTGATTATTTTCTATTTTTAGTTTGTTTTAATCTTTTTCTTTTAGCCCAGCATGCATCATGTAGGACCTTGAGTTTCATGCTGAAAATCTTCATATTATGGCAATAATGAAGTTCACTCGCTCTCGATTGAGTTGACATGAGATATTCCATTCCAAATCAAGTACTTCGTTCTATTTGAAGCCATTCAGGCTGATTCCTTGAAAGTATCCCTTTGTTGGATCTCTATCCCAATTCTCTTTACTTTTCTGCAAAATTTACCTTGGTTGCAGCACGTCCACATTGGCTGGTAATCGCTCTCCAATGGTCTTTCCCTGTCGTGCCCGCGCGCACACCCTTTATTTACTTAGTTTAATCTCCTTTTATCCAACAAATCGATTGTTTCCTTGGAACCACTCAGAGTTGTTTCACTCAGAATCTTGGAAAGATTTCAAATGCTTAGTGTCTGAGGCGTGTCCCATCACACCTTGGCGTCTCCTTATCAGTTCGTTCCACTTCATTCCTTTCATTACACTTCATTCCATTTCCGTCTCACTCCCTTGCAAAGCAGACGCCAAGGCGGGGCAGCTGTAGACACGCCAAAATTGACGTTTTGTTGATCAAATCTCATGTTATTATATAAACGCCCCAAGTGGACTTCAATATTCCTATAACATAAAGTTTTTCTATTTTTGTGAGTTTTTCTGCATTTTTCCTGCATTTTTGTGAATAAAGACTTGACGAAGGGCGTTACTTTTTAAAGTAACGACCTGTCATAAGGCGTTTTCAAGGAAAGGACGACCGTAGGTGAGGGCGTCAATTCCTGGTATTATCCGTTAATTTCTGGAATTATCTATTTTCAAAATAAAAGGCATTTTGTGAGTAACGCCTTTCCTCAGGGCGTGTTTTGAAGAAACGCCGTTACCTTAGGCGTGTTCCATTAATTTCCAAACAGAGGAAGTTTTCATTTCCAAAATTAAACCCAGGAAGAAACGGCCTTTACTAGGTCGTGTTTTAAGAAACGTCCCAATCTCAGGTCGTCAATTCATAAATAGACGCCCTGTCTTAAGGCGTGTTTTACTCCAGAGTCCTTTTTTTCCATCTTTCCCCCACAGTTCCCTGCTATCCTTGGACTCTTGCCCGATCTTAATCCTTCCGTGGATGCCTCATTACCCGTTCTTATCAATTCCCTTGTTTGATCACATCCGATTGAACATTATATAAGAGGCTCCTTGTCGAGCGTAAGAAGGGTTGGAAAAGGTTGGAAAGGTTGCAGGGTTGTTGTTGTTGTTTGTTGATTATCATCATTATTGTTGAACGCCCTAAACCCAGAAGATCACAATCTCCCCTTCTTTGCACTTCATCCTGCTGCAGCGTGGTGTACTACTGCATCCGATCGGGCTTCATCCTACTGCATCCATCTTTCTACAATCCATCCAACATCATTCACGGTTTCCCTCCACTCTCGTCAGGGAGAGCAGGGCTATATTGTGCTTATTTTATTTGAGTTCCATCATTGTCATACCATCAGTTTTTCTTATTGCATTAAGCATTTTTTTCCCTTCCCTAGTTCTCTGCTAGGGGTTTATAAAACAAAAAAGAGGTGCGCATGTTGATGTCTTTTCATCATCTTAGGTTAGCTTTGGATTGATACTATTGCACTTTGGCTGATCCCCCTCTCTTTTGCTTGTTTTTCATTGTCTTTTTTACAAGGTAATCAATCAAGAAAACCCACTTCATCGGCCGGCCGATTGGAGTTGGAGGAGGAAATCCACATTTATCCCGCATCCCACTCTTCACCAGGTACACGCGATCTCATTTTCTTCTTATTGAGGTAAACCCTCTGGCGATCACAACTCCCCTTTAGCACCTCGTGCTATATATTTTTTATCACGTCTTATACATGTTGTTGTCATGTTATATATTTTTCACTCCCAAAAG